>JAYMZC010000114.1:0-18787 GCA_036346975.1 Drosophila prolongata
AAAACCAACTACGCACCTCCAGTTGGTACCAAGAGATTCGCAAGTTATCAACGACCAACCTCGTATTGAAAAACTCTCTTCCCTAAACAGAAGAGATCAAACTATTATCACCCGTCTCAGACTTGGCCACACATACCTAACAAACGCCCACTATCTAGACCGGACAAAAGCAACGTGTGCCCATTGTGCAACAACATATAATCTGTTTTTGCCCCGCCCTTACCTTGCAACGATCTCTATTTCTCCAAAACCCCAACCCTATAACCATGATAGCAAATCCCACAAATTCAAACTCCCAACTCATCATAAAATTCCTGAACAGTTCTAAAATAACTTACAACATATGAAATAAGAACACATGTAAATACAATATGTAAATATGTAAATACAATTTATCCATTACTTTTGTAAATATGAAAACTTTGTAAATATGTAAACTTTGTCAACAACTTTATATTAGTTCCATAAACATATTTATGCCCCGAGCTGAAGGCCTAAGCTGCTATGGCTCTAACGAAACGTTAGCTCTTAGTTTAACACTAACTGTTAGCTTTAGATAAAATAAAAAATAAAATAAAAATAATATTACCAAATCCCAAAGAAGAAAATTAAAAACAACAAAGTTATAATTTTTAGATTTTTTTTCCGATGGTTCCTATGAGAGTCGCCTATGTTATAGTCGTCCGATCCGGCTCGTTGAGACCTATATACCACCTGCAATAGAAAGACAACTTTTGGAAAAGTTTATACTTTATACTTTATAGGGTCGGAAATGTCTCCTACACTGCATTGCAAACTTTTGTCTGAAATTATAATGTCCTCCGCAACGGTATAACAATTTAATGAACAAAATTTAAATAATAAGCGAACAATCAAAAATATAACAAGAAAGGAAAGCTAACTTCGGGCGGAGCCGAAGTTGATATACCCTTGCAGAATACTCTGTAAATTATATTCTCCAAAATGATTTATATGATGCATTCAAAAAAATCCCAACTTCCCAACTTTAAAAACACCAAAATTATGGCATTTCCAATCAATCAGTTATATGGCAGCTATAGGATATAGTCGGCCGATCCTTATGAAATTTGGTAGATCGGATTGATTGGCCAAATATAAAACCCATAGGAAATCCCAGCTTCCTAACTTTACAAACACCAAAGTTATGGCATTTCCGATCAATCAGTTATATGGCAGCTATAGGATATAGTCGGCCGATTCCGGCCGTTCCGACATATATACTGCGTGCAAAGGAAAGAAGGGTGTGCAAAGTTTCAATTCGATATCTTTAAAACTGAGAGACTAGTTCGCGTAGAAACAGACAGACGGACAGACGGACAGACAGACGGACAGACAGACGGACAGACAGACGGACAGACAGACGGACAGACAGACGGACAGACAGACGGACAGACGGACATGGCTATATCAACTCAGGAGGTGATCCTGATCAAGAATATATATACGTTATAGGGTCGGAGATGACTCCTTCACTGCGTTGCACACTTTTGACCAAAATTATAATACCCTCTGCAAGGGTATAAAAAGACTCGTAAAAGATAAAGAAGAAGAAGAAGAGCTTTACACATTTTTAGATATTCCTTAAACATATTTCTAGAATACATTGACGAGTTACAAATGTGGTTATAATTATAACTTTAAGCATAACTACATACATGATATTTACCTATAGGCGCCTAGCCAACAAAAAATAAATTTTGTTTAAATTCAGCAAGGATGGGCGAGTGAAGTATACGTAAATAACCTAGATACCAAACCCCACACAACCTGTACATATATCCTGAGATATCCATTATTCCAATTGTCAATATCATAAGTCAAATCAAATCTTTCCCACGCCTTCGATTCGCGGCACCTAGTTATAAACATTTCACACGCCTTTTTCAACGACGGCAGACATAAACAATATTCAACCTTTTAAACAAAGGGTTAAGCCTGAAAACCCATTCGTCAGTATAAAAGCTTAAACCAATCATATTAAGGGGGTATATACCTTTTTTTGTGGAAAAAAATAGGAAAGTTTTGATTTTTTATGTATGTAACTATTGTCTTTATTAAATGAATGATTATATTTTCTGAAAGTTTAGATTGTTGACATGTTTACGCAAAATATTTTGAAAAAATATTTAATAGTTTTTAAGGTGTGGCTGTTTCCCTTAAACGCCTTTTTTTTAAAGAGCCTTGCGGTGATAATTCCCCAGGACGAACGGGTCAACTGAAGCCGAAAAAATAAAAATATTTCATTAGTTTAAAGTAGTATCATGTACTTGAACGAACGTTTTTACATTTTTTTTTTTTGTGCATACGGGAACGTTTTTTGCAAAAAATGTCGTTTTTGGACGCTAAAATTCTTACAAAACTATCTATTTCGGCGAAATAAAAATTTTTACTTGAAAAAGCGATCGTTCAAGTACTAATAAAATTCATTACGAACATTTAAAAAAAAAACAAGAGAGTACGCTATAGTCGAGTGCCTCGTCTATTAGATACCCGTTACTCAGCTAAACAACTTAATATAAATATGCCTTCTTGTGTTTTTTTTGTTTTTTTTTTTTAACATAATGTGAATTATAGTGACCACAGGAAAAAAGGCAAAAAGTTCCAATAATCAATTTGAATTCGGCGATCTCTTAGTGCTGGCAGCTTTATAGCACGAGCATCAGCACCAGCGCTGCTTTAGCGCAGGCAGCTTTACATCACGAGCATCAGCACCAGCGCTGCTTTAGCTCAGGCAGCTTTTGTCCTGCACCAGCAGCTGTGTTTATGTTTATGTTTTTGAGTGCAATAAATTGACTAGAAATATTAAACATACATTGGCTAAACACATACATTCTTAAATAGTATTATGTATATTAAAGTCTAAATGTTTGCACAACACGAGTAACGGGTATAGCGAAAGAAAGCTTTCTTTGAAAGGAGTTATCTTTGCCGGGCAATTGCAACTGTGTACTATGTAAATACATACATATGTATATGCTTACATACATACACACATACGCCATTGTTTGACTCAGACCTCCAATTTGGCTAACTTGATTTGATTTGCATAGTTCTTCGGATATAGTTCGGTATTGACAAATGAAAACCATCGCAATTTCCTTTAATAGAAATCCTTATCGAGAATTAACGTTGACTCTGTTGAGCACCTTGGCCAGCTGTTTCAAAGTCATCCGTTAGATGGCGCCATGAAAGGCGGAAATGTAGGCGCTAGCCAGGCTTAAGCGTTTAATGGGTTTTTGGGCGTTAGAGTGGGCGTGGCAAACTTTTATTGGGCCAATCGATATTTATTGACGAAACAAATACATATCAATTAAAATTTTCATAATATCATTAAAACTGTGGCCACAGCTTGTGGCTTGTGGGCGTCAGAGGGGGCGTGGCACCATGTGGAAATAAAGTCGTGCTGCTTAGGAACTCCTAAAATCTACATGCAAAATGCCAATCTTCTAGCTTTTATAGTTTCCGAGATCTCAGCGTTCATACGGACAGACAGACGGACAGATGGCATGGCTAGATCGACTCGGCTAGTGATCCTTCCTTCTACCTGTTACATACTTTTGCACGAATACAATATACCCTTTTACTCTACGAGTAACGGGTATAAAAATGAAGAAAATCGGTTCATTAGTTTTTCGCCAATCCATATCACCGCAAAGTCAGTTTTCAAAAAACTCCATTTCGAGATATTCGCGTTTAAAGTTTCAAGTTTGGGTTTGGGCGGGGACGAGGCGCGCGGCTAGAAGCGCTGTACCTTTTTTTCTACCTCTCAAATCTTTATGAAAATTTGGAGAAATGTTTTAAAGAAGTTGTTCTTTAAGACAAGCAAAATAAAATTTCGATTTTTAAAATAAAAAGGTATATACGCCCTTAATTAAAAACAAGAAAGGAAAGCTAACTTCAGGCGGAGCCGAAGTTGAAATACCCTTGCAGAATATTCTGTAAATTAAATTCTCCAAAATTATTTATATGATGCATTCTTAACACTCATAAAAATCCCAACTTCCTAACTTTAGAAACACCAAAGTTATGGCATTTCCAATCGTTTAGATATATGGCAGCTATAGAATATAGTCGGCCGATCCTTATGAAACTTGATATGTCGGATTGATTGGCCAAAAATAAAACCTATAGAAAATCCCAACTTCCTAACCTTACAAACGTCAAAGTAATGGCATTTCCGATCAATCAGTTATATGGCAGCTATAGGATATAGTCGGCCGATCCTTATAAAATTTGGTAGGTCGGATTGATTGGCCAAATATAAAACCCATAGAAAATCCCAACTTCCTAACTTTACAACAACAAAGTTATGGCATTTCCTATCAATCAGTTATATGGCAGCTATAGGCCGATATCGGCCGTTCCGATTTATATACTGCGTGTTAAGGAAAGAAGGCTGTGTGCAAAGTTTCAATTCGATATCTTTAAAACTGAAAGACTAGTTCGCGTAGAAACAGACAGAAGGACAGACAGACGGACAGACGGACATGCTTATATCAACTCAGGAGGTGATCCTGATCAAGAATATATATACTTTATAGGGTCGGAGATGTCTCTTTCACTGCGTTGCACGCTTTTGACACCAAACTTATAATACCCTCTGCAAGGGTATAAAAGTAGCCTAGAAACCATTTCATCAGGGCACAGTTTTGACCAATCCAAATTCTGTAATCAAAGTCCACTTTCGCTTCGCTGCCATCGCTAAAAGCCATAGTTATAAGAATAATGCATTTTGTAAAATCAGTTTAACATTGTGAATCTAACTGTAAATAATTAAAATAAAAATCGATATATATTATTATTTATTTATTTATTATATTTTATTTATATTATTATTATTATTATCCTGATTATTTCTTATTATTTATTATAAAAAAAATAATTTACATTATTAACTCTAATAAAACAATTTGTAAGCGGACAACTTTTTCTTTATTTAAAAATTGGTTACTGAACTAAAACTTAGAGCTGCAACTTAACATAAGGGCCGATACTAACGCATAGTTTCTTCCACCATAAACTACATACTACTGATAGAAGAAATGCAGTCTGGGCAACCGCCGTAAACACATTCGCTGCAACCCCTCGACTGCGGCGAGAGACTACATTACTGGCGCTCAACACAAAAGTAGCCATAGGGGAGTAATTGACATTTACGCTGCAACTTTGTTTTACAGCAATAGCAAGGCCTGTTTCAGTATAGCTTTTTGAAGCGCAAAACAAGCGTTCCAGAAGCTAAGAAATATCTTGGCATCCGACGTCGTCATGCTAATACACCCCGATTACAAGAAGGAATTTTATCTAACGACAGATGCCTCGACCTATGGCGTAGGCGCAGTGCTGTCCCATGAAGGACGTTAGATTAGACAGAGACTACGCCACCAACGAAAGAGAAATGTTGGCCATAATTTGCGCATTGGCCATGCTGCGAACTATTTGTACGCGGTCAAAGATAACAAGAAAGGAAAGCTAACTTCGGGCGGAGCCGAAGTTGATATACCCTTGCAGAATACTCTGTAAATTATATTCTCCAAAATTATTCATATGATGCATTCTTAATACTCATAAAAAATCCCAACTTCCTAACTTTAAAAACACCAAAGTTATGGCATTTCCAATCGTTCAGTTATATGGCAGCTATAGGATATAGTCGGCCGATCCTTATGATGTTTGGTAGGTCGGATTGATTGGCCAAAAATAAAACCCATAGAAAATCCCAACTTCCTTACTTAACAAACACCAAAGTTATAGCATTTCCGATCAATCAGTTATATGGCAGCTATAGGATATAGTCGGCCGATCCTTATGAAATTGGGTAGGTCGGATTAATTGGCCAAAAATAAAACCCATAGGAAATCCCAACTTTCTAACTTTACAAACACCAAAGTTATGGCATTTCCGATCAATCAGTTATATGGCAGCTTTAGGATATAGTCGGCCGATCCCGACCGTTCCGACATATATACTGCGTGCAAAGGAAAGAAGGGTGTGTGCAAAGTTTCAACTCGATAGCTTTAAAACTGAGAGACTAGTTTGCGTAGAAACAGACAGACGGACAGACGGACATGGCTATATCAACTCAGGAGGTGATCCTGATCAAGAATATATATACTTTATAGGGTCGGAGATGTCTCCTTCACTGCGTTGCACACTTTTGACCAAAATTATAATACCCTCTGCAAGGGTATAAAAATATCAAAGATAAAAATATCTTTGACGACCAACAGCCATTTCCGTTCGCAGTATCGGAATCCAGTCCGAATGCGAAAATTAAAAGGTGGAAAGGGCGCATTGATGAGCCCGGGGCGCGAATTTTCTACAAACCCGTCAAACACTATACACAGCGAGCTCCCCTGACCCACACAATCGAAAGAACGGATAAGCCCTTGTATTGTTTCCAGAATCAGATAGCTCTGGGGGAGGCACGCTTTCCGTTAAACAAGATTAACTTCTCCTGCAAAGAGCCAATACTTGATGAGCTTGCAGACATAATCGTTCCTAAGGGCGTAAACGCCATCAAAATTTTGGCATTGTAAAACAGTAAAGTTTTCAAGGTCTGCATAATGTTCACACAAGGACAATTGAACCCCTAAACCGGCCGTACTACAAATCATGAATTTGAGTATTTGAGTATATTAATTAAATGCGCACACAATCTCAGCTACTCCGTAGCGCCTTAAACGGACAAGTGGAGCGCTTTCAAAATACAATGTTTGAACTTGCTCGGTCGACAAGGGGATAACCGACACTGTGGAAATACTTTTATTGGCCACACCAAATATAATAAGTCGATAAGTCACTCGTTTATTGTCAAACATCCAGTCGACATTGTGCAGGTGCTTCCAGACGACCAACAGTCCGAAGTCCAAAATAAAAGCATAAAGGCCCAGAACACACTCAAGAACAGGGAAAATGGCTTGCTGACTATTCGCAAGCGAAATATATTCCCATCATTGATGGCGAAGTGCTAGTATGGGAAGAATTTGTATATGTAACACACAGGGCAAATCTTTCAGAGTACACGCGAATACTTGACGAAACAGCAAACATACAATATATGTGCATTGTAGGAAACTGTCCTTGCCAGAAATATAATACTAATGCTTGCCATACACTAGCCAAAGCTAACATTGTCAATCCAAATATACTTGATCACAAAGACCTTAAGTCAGTTTGACTTGAAGAGCCCACTAATACCCCCATCGGGGAAATTTTGTTCGTAGCGTCTGTAAAAATATTGCAATTCACTTTCTCCTTGTACTTTATAATTATTTCCTATGATTAAATTTGCTTGTAAAAAGCAATCACAGTAATATTATGCTGCGAATAATGGACAACGTTGTGGCCATGTGTGGAGTAGTCCAAACTATCTAAAGCTACGTTCTGTCAAATATCATCAGACAGCTCATGCACTAGAAACCTCCATACAGGCGCATTGGCACACTGTGCATTGTAGCCAAGGGACTTACATCCTGCCACTCGAGTCGATGACTGAATTATCATATTCAACGACCAAAAAGCCAAGGTCAGAGTTTACAATGGTACTGAAGTCTGGGTACACGGTTCTTACCTAGTTACGTTCGAAGATGGAGTCTCCATCAATTAAACCCTCTACGTTAATCATAACTAGACCCAAACAAGAGCTCCAGGAGAGGGATCTTAAACCTCCCTTCAGAGGAGTTATTTTTTGGGGAATTCAATAGCATTGAATTTATTTGTGTTAAGTTATCGCTTCCTGGTAACTCAATATACATAACTTGCTAATATATTCTGCCGTTGTCCGAACTTCCTCATTATTTAAATCGCCTTTCCGTTATTAAGTCTGTTGCAAATAAGCTTTCCGGTAGGGATCATTTGGTAGTTTTAGGTGATTTTAATATACCTTGGCCCACTGAGGATGGATCGAAAGTCTTACTACCTATAGCACAGCATGATTTTATTGACGGCCTGCTTGACATCTCCTTATCTCAAGTAAACCATGTTCGAAATTCACTAGGTCGCCTACTTGATTTGTATTTTGTATTAAATCCTGAAGGTGTGTTTCTGTCCAGAGTAGCACCACTCACGCAACCTGAAGCTCCATATCACCCTACAATCGAACTTATATTTGACACGGGTGAGTTATAGAAGAAAAATCAGAAAAATCAACCAAACGAATACATTGTTTTCGCAAGGCAGACTTTCTGAGGCTAAATAATTTTATTTCTGGCTTTAATTGGTCTGATCTTTACTTATGCAATAAAATGTCCGATGCAGTTAATGTTTTTACACTGCAATAAACTCATTTTTAATTCCTGTTTTCCATGGTACTATCCGTTAATTTCCAATACATCACCTTGGCTTCGCAAAAAGTTGACACAAAGTTGAAATCTAAAATCCAGACTTTCTAGGAAATATAAAAATACCTCTTCTCAACCTATTTTTGCCAGATATTTAAGTTTTCGGTCAAGATTTATAACTTCGTGAAACAAGACGGCAACCACAGATCAGACAATAGCCGATTTGTTTGCCCAATTTTTGCAAACGACTTACTCTACTTTTGGTTATTCATCACAGCCTTATTCTTACACCATTTCCAAGTCAAACCTCATATTCTGTCCCACTTTAACAAAACGTTCTCTTCTTTTGGATCTTCTTCGAATTAAGCCTGTTTATTCGCCAGGGCCCGATGATATTCCTGGGTGCGTGCTTAGGTATTGCGCTAAGGCCTTGTGCAAACCTCTTCACAAGTTGTTTACCTTATCTCCAGAAACTTCCCAATTCCCAAATATTTTGAAGGTATCATTTGTTATTCCTCCTTTCAAAAAAGGTTACAAGTTAGAAGCCAGTAACTATAGAGGTATTTCTAAGTTGTCAGCTATTCCGAAGCTTTTTGAAAAATTCATTACTCCTCACTTGCAGCACTTTTGTAGATCAATCATTTCTCCGTGTCAACACGGATTTATTAAACGTAGATTCACAATCAAAAACCCTCTAGAGCTTACTACATTTGTGTTTGCTTAAATAGTAGTTTTCAAACAGACGTCATTTACTCTTACTTAGTAAAGCACCTGTTAGGTTTTCCAGTTTATCTCCTTATATGGCTCTCAAGTTATCTGAATGGCAGGTCACAAAGGGTCCTTTTTAAAACATCAATTTCTAAAATCCTCCGTGTTTCCTCCGGTGTCCCACAAGGGAGCCATCTGGGTCCGTTACTTTTTACATTATTTATTAACGATCTTACATCAATTATAAGTCATTCTCGCGTACTTATGTACGCAGTATAAGGACATATCCTGCCATTTAGACTTACAATCCGATCTAGATTACTTTCAAAACTGGTGCCGCGTTAATTTACTAACTTTAAACGGTTCCAAGTGTAAGCTGATGACTTCTTATCGGGCCAATCCGATATACGCATCTTACACGTTAAGTGGCAGCTCTTTGGATAGAATAACTCTTGTAAACGATCTTGGCGTTCTCTTGGACCCTAAAATAATCACATTCGTCCATGGTTAATAAAGCCAGAGGAGTGCTTAGATTTATTAAAAGGATTCGATGATTCTTATTTAATTAAAACTATATTTATTTCACTAGTCCGTCCGATTCTGGAGTATGGTTCTCCCGTCGGGAGTCCACAATACGGAATACATATTGGTCGTATTGAATCAATACAAAAACTCGGATGCAAATCTTAACTTACCTTCTTATTCTAGTAGACTTCTGTTGATTAATTTACCCTCCATAGCCAACCGAAGAACGATGATTGGTACTGTCTTCATGTATAACCTTATACAGCCCCGACTTGGTAAGTCGGCTAACCTTTTCTGTGCAATCTACTTGGCACTAACTAGAAGTTATATTCCCCTAATTTTAAATCATTGTAGATCTAACTATGCCTTGCATGAGCCCTTCAGAGTATTATGTTCTGACTATAATAGACTTTTTCCTATAATCTCAAATCTTGACTCTCTGACGCTCCTAAAACGATTAATACTTACTTCATTGGCGCAAAATTGATCTTACTATTACTTTTTTCCCTGGACTTTTAACTATATTTTCTTATCTCGCGTCTATCTTCTGGAGAATCGTGCCGTACGATACACGGCTGCACCCCTCGGTCGGTTGGGTGGGTAAGCAGGCCGTGGGACTCCGCAAAAAACCGAAAAAAATAGAGATGGAGTTATGGCTAAACGGGGGGCGTGAAAAACAAAGTAAATAAAAGAGTAGCGCACATGAAATGGCTATTATTTAAAAAGCAAACACCACCCCATGGGCAACAGCCCAAAAATTAAGGAACTTGATTTTCTTAATTCAAGCCTTATACAGAAAAAGCCAATAACACCAGCTCACTCAGTTATTAAAACAATTAATACAGAAACAACAAGAAAGGAAGCAAACTTTGGCAAGCCGAATTAATTAAAACCGTATTTCCATAATATTTAAATAAAACCAAATCCCAAAGAACAGCAAAAAAAATATTATAAACAGCAAAGTTCTAATTTTTTTGAATTTTTTTCCGATTATTCCGATCCGGCTCGTTCCGACTTATATACTATCTGCAATAAAAAGACAACTTTTGGGGAAGTTTCAAGCAGATAGATTTAAAACTGAGGGACTAGTTTGCGTAGAAACAGACGGACATGGCTAGATCGGCACTCCTGGTGATGCTGATCTAGAATATATTTGCGTTATAGGGTCGGAAATGTCTCCTTCACTGCGTTACAAACTTTTGACTGAAGTATAAAAATAACAGCTCTATTTCCAAAGCAGATATCAAGGAAGATTGCGCGAGACCACTGGAAAGTCTCTTCTGCGAAGCTAGGTGCGTAAAAACCGGTGCGATGACCGGCACCGGTTCCGCCTGAGCTCTTAGGCCCAAGACAACGGCAGCTGAATCAACCAGTGTGAGGGGCAGGCCGCCTCTTATTTCAGCGAAGGAGCATCAGCGAGCCAACCGGCGACGGCCACTTGATGCCGCCAAGGAGGAATACAAAGACACAATGGAAATCTATATATATAAAAGAAAGTCGTGTTAGTTACGTGTTCGTTACTTCACTTATAACTCTAGAACGGCTGAACCGATTTAGCTGAAATTTGGCAGGGAGGTAGTTTAGAGCCAGGAGAGGCTGTCCGTTCGACAGCATTCCCGTTGAGGAGATAAATAATCGTGCTTTAGTTTTGATCGAAGATATGTGTTACCTCATGAGCGGTAATTTATTATTCAGGTTAGGAATGCCAGCACCATATCGTGAAAGGAATTACGCATTTAATCGAGAATTGGAACGGGAACTTAAATATGATCACCAGGAATTAGAGTTAGTAGTTCAAACGAATGTACGAATAGAAATGGTGGTTTATATTTCCTAGATGCCCCTGGTGGAACTGGAAAGACATTCCTCATGTCATTAGTTTTAGCAACTGTTTGGGCGAGATCTAACATAGCGGTTGCAGTTGCTTCTTCTGGAATAGCAGCCACATTGTTAAAAGGATGCCGTACGGCTCATTCAACATTCAAATTACCGTTAAATCTTCAAACTATTGAAGGACCAACGTGTAATATTGCAAAACAATCAGCAATGGCCAAAGTTTTAGCGGTATCGAAAATCATCATCTGGGACGAATGCACTATGGCGCATACACGTGCATTAGAAGCACTTAACCGAACATTAAAAGATTTACGCAATGACTCGAGATTTTTTGGAGGAGGAATGATTTTACTTTCTGGCAACTGACAACAAACATAAGAGTTACATTGAACTTATCAACAATGTATTTCCAGAAATTATTTCTAAATACAAAAATAATGAATGGTTGAGTGAGAGAGCAATTTTAGCGGCTAAGAATAGAGATGTAGATGACCTAAACTACATAATTCAAAATAAGATCATTGGAACAATGCATTCATCCAAATCTATTGACTGCGTCACAAATGAAGATGAAGCCACCAACTATCCAATTGAATTTTTAAACTCTTTGGACGTGCCTGGCTTACCACCGCACAATTTACGCCTAAAGGTTGGCTCCGTAGTAATCATACTTCGAAACATAAACCAACCAAAACTGTGCAACGGTACGCGTTTGGTGGTTAGAAAATTGTTGAACAATGTAATTTACGTTACGATAATGAAAGGAAAATTCAAAGGTGAGGAAGTTCTCATTCCGAGGATACCGATGATCCCAACCGATATGCCCTTTGAATTTAAAAGACTTCAATTTCCGATACGTCTTGCATTTGCCATGACCATCAACAAATCACAAGGCCAATCCTTAAAAGTTTGTGGTTTAAATCTAAAACATTCATGTTTTTCCCATGGTAATAATACGTAAATGATTAATATACGTATTTAATTTTTTTGTATTTTTTCCAATAAAAAAAAACTGACTATTTATTGACATTAAGATAAGACGGAACAAAGTTCGCCGGGTCAGCTAGTATATTTATAATTGTAAAAAGATATATGTATATATATATATAGTAGCATATCTACAGCCACATATCTACCGCATATGCACATTCACACTACGCATTTGTCACAGTAAACAAAGAACCTAAAATTATCGGCTCCCACGAGTGGCCAAATAATGTAAACTTCCTCTTGCGTTATAAGCAATGGGGACATTTGCATTAAAAATACCGTAAAATTGCAGACGCAGCTCAAACCAAGATCGCTCTCATTGCTCTCATTTTTGACACTCTCAATTTATCGAAGGTTTAAGCGTCAGCGTAGTTTATAAGTTTGAGTTTTAAGTTGAATATCTTAAGGAGCAGACCTATCTCTCAAAGTTCGCGTTCACACCATTTTGTTAATAAAGAAATTTGTTTTTTTTACAAAGTGTTGATTCCGAATTTGTTTTTGGCGCAGCCATTAGGATATAACTATTTATAAAGTAATATTCTTAAAGAACCAAAATATCGTTCGTCATAGTGCAATTTAAAACCAGCTATCGCTGTGTTCCGTTTATACAAACCTCAATTTTTGCAACACGCTATCGAAGCTCAGGTTGTAAGGTTTTTAACAACAACAAAAAATATGTCTTGACCCGTGTGACTGTCAAGTATTTAAAAATACAAATTTGCAAAAACCCGTTTAATACAAGTTATTGAAAAAGTTAGTGCGTTTGATCTTAACACAAGGGTTACTAAAAAATAAAAAAAACCTTAGTTCTCCCCCACTAGTAGTAAGATACAAGGTATAAGTTAATAATATTAAATAAAATTCAAAATACAAAAAACTTTTAAATTTGTAAAAAATGTATCAAAACTAAACTAAACCAAAATGGTAGAACTAGTGACTCTATTATCAGAAATCCATCTTAATCAGGCCGTGAGCCAAATCAGGCCACTGCCGCAATTTGGATGTTGCCTCCAACTTAGTCCGTCCATCAGGAGGATAAATTTCATTCTGGAGCTATACCCTACAACATGTATATGTCAGGCGAGCGTTTTCTTCAGTGCGATCGAAATGCAGCTTCACGGAGATGCCCAAAGGATATCTCAACTATCAACAGCCAGATGCTGGATGGATTTAAGGAACGCTCATATCAATGAATACAAAACCCAGACGCCCTGCGAAGAACTACTAAAACGTCTGTATAATACCCCCTTACCCGGGTGTATACGTAAGTTCGTTGAGGACACAATTTTCAGGTGGAGGAGGTAAGTCCTGATTGCTGTCGACTCCACCTTTTCGCCTGAATTACTAACTTTCAAAGAATTTTATGACATCATATATTCCACCATCATCTGAGTTCCCTATTTACGCAAATCACCTTTCCGTTATTCAGTCCATTTCCAAAAACTTTCAGATCGAGGTCAGTTAATAGTATTAGGTGATTTTAATATGCCTAGTGCGACATGGTCCCCTGACGAAAACTCTAATATTTTACTTCCTTTAGCGCAGCAGCACGTTTTCCAACCACCTTAAAAGTGTCTTCCAACCAAATCCTACCAATAGTGCGTTCACTTTGCCGACTTTACCATATGAGCCTCAGCTTCAACATGAGCCAATTGAGTTTCGACCAAAGGAAATCGTTAACATCATCAAAAATCAGCTGAATCCGAAAAAATCTCCGGGCTGCGACCTTATAACTCCCAAAATGATCATTGAGCTCCCATATTGCGCCGTTTACTCTATCACCCAGCTTTTTAATGTCATCGCAAAACTTGGCCACTTACCAGTGAGATGGAAAAAGTCGATTATAATAATGATAGCAAAGCCGGGAAAAGACCAACAATTCCCACGTCGTATAGACCTATAAGCCTACTTTCATACTAAACTCTTTGAAAAATGCGTATTTATTGGCCACACCAAATATAATAAGTCGATAAGTCACTCGTTTATTGTCAAACAACCAGTCGACATTGTGCAGGTGCTTCCAGACGACCAACAGTCCGAAGTCCAAAATAAAAGCATAAAGGCCCAGAACACACTCAAGAACAGGGAAAATGGCTTGCTGACTATTCGCAAGCGAAATATATTCCCATCATTGATGGCGAAGTGCTAGTATGGGAAGAATTTGTATATGTAACACACAGGGCAAATCTTTCAGAGTACACGCGAATACTTGACGAAACAGCAAACATACAATATATGTGCATTGTAGGAAACTGTCCTTGCCAGAAATATAATACTAATGCTTGCCATTACACTAGCCAAAGCTAACATTGTCAATCCAAATATACTTGATCACAAAGACCTTAAGTCAGTTTGACTTGAAGAGCCCACTAATACCCCCATCGGGGAAATTTTGTTCGTAGCGTCTGTAAAAATATTGCAATTCACTTTCTCCTTGTACTTTATAATTATATTTCCTATGATTAAATTTGCTTGTAAAAAGCAATCACAGTAATATTATGCTGCGAATAATGGACAACGTTGTGGCCATGTGTGGAGTAGTCCAAACTATCTAAAGCTACGTTCTGTCAAATATCATCAGACAGCTCATGCACTAGAAACCTCCATACAGGCGCATTGGCACACTGTGCATTGTAGCCAAGGGACTTACATCCTGCCACTCGAGTCGATGACTGAATTATCATATTCAACGACCAAAAAGCCAAGGTCAGAGTTTACAATGGTACTGAAGTCTGGGTACACGGTTCTTACCTCGTTACGTTCGAAGATCGAGTCTCCATCAATTAAACCCTCTACGTTAATCATAACTAGGCCCAAACAAGTGATCCAGGAGAGGGATCTTAAACCTCCCGTCAGAGGAGTTATTTTTTGGGGAATTCAATAGCATTGAATTTATTTGTGTAAAGTTATTGCTTCCTGGTAACTCAATATACATAACTTGCTAATATATTCTGCCGTTGTCCGAACTTCCTCATTATTTAAATCGCCTTTCCGTTATTAAGTCTGTTGCAAATAAGCTTTCCGGTAGGGATCATTTGGTAGTTTTAGGTGATTTTAATATACCTTGGCCCACTGAGGATGGATCGAAAGTCTTACTACCTATAGCACAGCATGATTTTATTGACGACCTGCTTGACATCTCCTTATCTCAAGTAAACCATGTTCGAAATTCACTAGGTCGCCTACTTGATTTGTATTTTGTATCAAATCCTGAAGGTGTGTTTCTGTCCAGAGTAGCACCACTCACGCAACCTGAATCAGAAAAATCAACCAAACGAATACATTGTTTTCGCAAGGCAGACTTTCTGAGGCTAAATAATTTTATTTCTGGCTTTAATTGGTCTGATCTTTACTTATGCAATAAAATGTCCGATGCAGTTAATGTTTTTACACTGCAATAAACTCATTTTTTAATTCCTGTTTTCCATGGTACTATCCGTTAATTTCCAATACATCACCTTGGCTTCGCAAAGAGTTGACACAGAGTTGAAATCTAAAATCCAGACTTTCTAGGAAATATAAAAATACCTCTTCTCAACCTATTTTGCCAGATATTTAAGTGCTCGGTCAAGATTTATAACTTCGTGAAACAAGACGGCAACCACAGATCAGGCAATAGCCGATTTGTTTGCCCAATTTTTGCAAACGACTTACTCTACTTTTGGTTATTCATCACAGCCTTCTTACACCATTTCCAAGTCAAACCTCATATTCTGTCCCACTTTAACAAAACGTTTCTCTTTTGGATCTTCTTCGAATTAAGCCTGTTTATTCGCCAGGGCCCGATGATATTCCTGGGTGCGTGCTTAGGTATTGCGCTAAGGCCTTGTGCAAACCTCTTCACAAGTTGTTTACCTTATCTCCAGAAACTTCCCAATTCCCAAATATTTTGAAGGTATCATTTGTTATTCCTCCTTTCAAAAAAGGTTACAAGTTAGAAGCCAGTAACTATAGAGGTATTTCTAAGTTGTCAGCTATTCCGAAGCTTTTTGAAAAATTCATTACTCCTCACTTGCAGCACTTTTGTAGATCAATCATTTCTCCGTGTCAACACGGATTTATTAAACGTAGATTCACAATCAAAAACCCTCTAGAGCTTACTACATTTGTGTTTGCTTAAATAGTAGTTTTCAAACAGACGTCATTTACTCTTACTTAGTAAAGCACCTGTTAGGTTTTCCAGTTTATCTCCTTATATGGCTCTCAAGTTAGAATAGCAGGTCACAAAGGGTCCTTTTTAAAACATCAATTTCTAAAATCCTCCGTGTTTCCTCCGGTGTCCCACAAGGGAGCCATCTGGGTCCGTTACTTTTTACATTATTTATTAACGATCTTACATCAATTATAAGTCATTCTCGCGTACTTATGTACGCAGATGATGTTAAGTTATGCCTGCAGTATAAGGACATATCCTGCCATTTAGACTTACAATCCGATCTAGATTACTTTCAAAACTGGTGCCGCGATAATTTACTAACTTTAAACGGTTCCAAGTGTAAGCTGATGACTTCTTATCGGGCCAATCCGATATACGCATCTTACACGTTAAGTGGCAGCTCTTTGGATAGAATAACTTTGTAAACGATCTTGGCGTTCTCTTGGACCCTAAAATAAAATTTCCATGGTTAATAAAGCCAGAGGAGTGCTTAGATTTATTAAAACGATTCGATGATTCTTATTTAATTAAAACTATATTTATTTCACTAGTCCGTCCGATTCTGGAGTATGGTACTCCCGTCGGGAGTCCACAATACGGAATACATATTGGTCGTATTGAATCAATACAAAAACTCGGATGCAAATCTTAACTTACCTTCTTATTCTAGTAGACTTCTGTTGATTAATTTACCCTCCATAGCCAACCGAAGAACGATGATTGGTACTGTCTTCATGTATAACCTTATACAGCCCCGACTTGGTAAGTCGGCTAACCTTTTCTGTGCAATCTACTTGGCACTAACTAGAAGTTATATTCCCCTAATTTTAAATCATTGTAGATCTAACTATGCCTTGCATGAGCCCTTCAGAGTATTATGTTCTGACTATAATAGACTTTTTCCTATAATCTCAAATCTTGACTCTCTGACGCTCCTAAAACGATTAATACTTACTTCATTGGCGCAAAATTGATCTTACTATTACTTTTTTCCCTGGACTTTTAACTATATTTTCTTATCTCGCGTCTATCTTCTGGAGAATCGTGCCGTACGATACACGGCTGCACCCCTCGGTCGGTTGGGTGGGTAAGCAGGCCGGGGGACTCCGCAAAAAACCGAAAAAAATAGAGATGGAGTTATGGCTAAACGCGGGGGCGTGAAAAACAAAGTAAATAAAAGAGTAGCGCACATGAAATGGCTATTATTTAAAAAGCAAACACCACCCCATGGGCAACAGCCCAAAAATTTAAGGAACTTGATTTTCTTAATTCAAGCCTTATACAGAAAAAGCCAATAACACCAGCTCACTCAGTTATTAAAACAATTAATACAGAAACAACAAGAAAGGAAGCAAACTTTGGCAAGCCGAATTAATTAAAACCGTATTTCCATAATATTTAAATAAAACCAAATCCACAAGAACAGCAAAAAAAATATTATAAACAGCAAAGTTCTAATTTTTTTGAATTTTTTTCCGATTATTCCGATCCGGCTCGTTCCGACTTATATACTATCTGCAATAAAAAGACAACTTTTGGGGAAGTTTCAAGCAGATAGATTTAAAACTGAGGGACTAGTTTGCGTGCGTAGAAACAGACGGACATGGCTAGATCGACACTCCTGGTGATGCTGATCTAGAATATATTTGCGTTATAGGGTCGGAAATGTCTCCTTCACTGCGTTACAAACTTTGACTGAAGTATAAAAATAACAGCTCTATTTCCAAAGCAGATATCAAGGAAGATTGCGCGAGACCACTGGAAAGTCTCTTCTGCGAAGCTAGGTGCGTAAAAACCGGTGCGATGACCGGCACCGGTTCCGCCTGAGCTCTTAGGCCCAAGACAACGGCAGCTGAATCAACCAGTGTGAGGGGCAGGCCGCCTCTTATTTCAGCGAAGGAGCATCAGCGAGCCAACCGGCGACGGCCACTTGATGCCGCCAAGGAGGAATACAAAGACACAATGGAAATCTATATATAAAAGAAAGTCGTGTTAGTTACGTGTTCGTTACTTCACTTATAACTCTAGAACGGCTGAACCGATTTAGCTGAAATTTGGCAGGGAGGTAGTTTAGAGCCAGGAGAGGCTGTCCGTTCGACAGCATTCCCGTTGAGGAGATAATAATCGTGCTTTAGTTTTGATCGAAGATATGTGTTACCTCATGAGCGGTAATTTATTATTCGTTAGGAATGCCAGCACCATATCGTGAAAGGAATTACGCATTTAATCGAGAATTGGAACGGGAACTTAAATATGATCACCAGGAATTAGA
>JAYMZC010000115.1:0-25522 GCA_036346975.1 Drosophila prolongata
TAACTTTTTTTAGAATTGACCTAGAACTTCAGTAAATCACCATATGAATCCTTAAAGTATCAGGGTTCCCTCGATAAATTTTCATATTGCTAATTGACTTAGATCAGTGTTTTTTTGCCGTTCGGAAAAAATGAGGAAGATTCTTAGATTTTCAAAGATCGATACAAAATAGTAAACATTAAAATATCGAATATTAAATTAAATAGAATCTTTATTATGTAGAGGACTAAATTTTGGTCAAAAATCGCATCGATTGATTAACGCGTTTAGCGTCCAGATTTTTTTTATAGAAATTGGGGGTTTTTTGCGCTGGAAGAAAATGGGGGCATGTTTGTGGCCAAAATAAATCTTAGCAAATCAGTTTAGTGTTATAAGAATTGAAATGGTAAAAATTTTAATAGGGTCATTTAATTAGTTTAGGCTGTGCGTTTATTCTTAGTTTTCAATGAACAGTTTTATATATATAGATGACTGCCCCCTGCCCTTTTTCCAAAGCCCAGCGGCTTGAACGCTTTGACGGGGTTTATTCGTGTGTGTTGCTGGTATAATTTAATTTTAATTTATTGTTAATTTATTGTTAAGTTTAATTTAGTTTTAAGTTTTTAATTTTAAGTTTTAAAAAGAAATCAAGATCAGCCGCCCGCACAAATATAGTACTACACAGAGTCAGAGAGAGAGAGACAGTGCGAGAGAATGCATTCGGTGTTCAATGCTTGTTTATAATTTGTTGGAATTATTATTCCTACTTCAGGCTAATGTAACTTTTTTTAGAATGACCTAGAACTTCAGTTAAAACCACCATATATATCAGGATTCCCTCGATACATTTTCATATTGCTAATTGACTTAGATCAGTTTTTTTTTTGCCGTTAGGAAAAAATGAGGAAGATTCTTAGATTTTCAAAGATCGATAAAAAATAGTAAACATTAAAATATCGAATATTAAATTAAATAGAATCTTTATTATGTAGAGGACTAAATTTGGTCAAAAATCGCATCGATTGATTAACGCGTTTTAGCGTCCAGATTTTTTTTATAGAAATTGGGGTTTTTTTTGCCACTGGAAGAAAATGGGGGCATGTTTGTGGCCAAAATAAATCTTAGCAAATTCAGTTTAGTGTTATAAGAATTGAAGGATCGCGTGTGCATCCATGTCCCGAATCCGTTCAGGAATTCGCAACTCCGAAATAGTCCTCCGAGTAGAGTGCTCAGCAGTGTTTCGCAACTGCTCTCGTCGTCGCTCCTCGGGGTCCTCTCGACGGATCGCGTGTGCATCCATGTCCCGGATCCGTTCAGGAATTCGAAACTCCGGAAAAGTCCTCCGAGTAGAGTGCTCAGCAGTGTTTCGCAACTGCTCTCGTCGTCGCTCCTCGGGGTCCTCTCGACGGATCGCGTGTGCATCCATGTCCAGGATCCGTTCGGGAATTCGAAGCTCCGGAATAGCCCTGCGAGTAGAGTGTTCAGCAGTGTTTCGCAATTGCTCTTGTCTTCGCTCCTGAGAGTCCTGTCGACGGGTCGCGCGTGCCTCCATATCCCGAGTCTGCTCTGAGACACGATAGTCCAGGTCCTGTCGACGATTCGAATGTCTTGCAGCATCCTGAATACGCTCCACAGAACGCATTTCTGGTTAGTCCTCCGAGACGCATGCTCAGCAGTGTTTCGCAACTGCTCTCGTCTTCGCTCCTCAGAGTCCTGTCGACGATTCGAATGTCTTGCAGCATCCTGAATACGCTCCGCAGAACGCATTTCTGGGTTAGTCCTCCGAGACGCATGCTCAGCAGTGTTTCGCAACTGCTCTTGTCTTCGCTCCTCAGAGTCCTGTCGACGATTCGAATGTCTTGCAGCATCCTGAATACGCTCCGCAGAACGCATTTCTGGGTTAGTCCTCCGAGACGCATGCTCAGCAGTGTTTCGCAACTGCTCTTGTCTTCGCTCCTCAGAGTCCTCCCGGCGATTTGAATGCGCTTGTGCGTCCCGAATCCGTTCAAGGTTGCGAACCCTTTCACTTCTTCTCCGCTGCGCGCGGGCTGTGGAATCCTGAGCACGACTTTCCTCCCGAAAGTTAGGGTTATTGTCGCGAACATTGGCGATATGTTGAGAGTTTCGAGCTCTTATTTGGGACGCATTCCGTTCATAGCGGGCTCTACTGCGACTTAAAGCAGCTTGGCGACGTTGCTCCTGTGACAAATGTGATACACGTGGCATTTTTTTATAGTGCTGTATGAAAAATTAAAAATTTGAAATGATAAATATATAAAATCACCTGCATGGAATGCCATTTTATGAGAATTTGAAAGTTATTAGTAAAATGTACTTACCAAAGTTTGTGTTTCGAATAGCACGCTATTACATTTAATTTTTATCACTTGTAAAAAATAATTTTTATCACTTGTAAAAAATAATTTGTATCACTTGTAAAAAAATAATTTGTATCACTTGTAAAAAATAATTTTTTGCACTTGTAACAGACAGAGTAACGTCGTCACTCGATAAATTTTTTCATTGACTAATCTACGTATTATAGGATTTCTAAATATATAGCCAAGTTAGGTAATATCCCAAATTAAAAAGAATTATCCCTAGACCCTTTAAAGGTTCCCTAGTTTGACCCTTTTAAAAAAGGCAATAAAAATCATGTTTTTTTATGGACCTGTGCTACCTGTTGTGCAATTTAAATGTTATGAATACTTTTGGTCCTATAAAAGGTATTACCTGATATTGTACAGTTACAAAGCCACTCATACCTGCGTTACCGGTTGCGAGGTTCAGGATCTTTGTACAATTCCTGCCCCTTGCACGTGTTCATTGAACCAATTGAACGTTTGCCAAATTTGACCTGTTTACCAGGTCATAATGGGATAATCCCGTGGATTTATTTAAATAAAATGTCTCTGTTATCTAAAAAGCAATGGGTTGTAAACTAAAGCATGTAAACCCAGTCGTAATTTGTATGACCGTTACTGTCACTCCCTTGCATTATAAAAGTGGCTGAGAAAGGTAGATACGTTAAATTCAAATTTTGAAGAATATAATTTACAGAATATTCTGCAAGGGTATATCAACTTCGGCTCCGCCCGAAGTTAGCTTTCCTTTCTTGTTAAGTTTAAATTAGTCTTAAATTTTTAATTTTAAGTCTTAAGAAGAAATCAAAATCAGACACAATTGCCGATGGGAGAAATGGGGAATATTTAATGATGATTTTCTAATATCAATAAATATAGTAAACATTAGAATATCCAATATTAAATTAAATAGAATCCTTATTATGTAGAAGACTACATTTTGGTTAAAAATCGCATCGATTGATTAACGCGTTTAGCGTCCAGATTTTTTATAGAAATTGGGGGTTTTTTGCCACTGGAAGAAAATGGGGGCATGTTTGTGGCCAAAATAAATCTTAGCAAATCAGTTTAGTGTTATAAGAATTGAATGGTAAAAAATTTTAATAGGGTCATTTAATTAGTTTAGGCTGTGCGTTGATTCTTAGTTTTCAATGAACAGTTTTATATATATAGATTTATAATGACTTAAACTATTTTTATGCGAAAACACGGATTCGATTTGTTAAACGGGTTAGTGTCCAGAATTTTGGAAAAGGAAATTGACCTTTTTTCCAATTGGAAGCGATTGGGGACATTTGGGGCCATTTGGGGAGCCCCAATAAATCTTAGCAAACAACTTTAAAGTTATTAGAATGTAATAAAAATGCATATTAATATTGTTAACCAGTGGTTTTGGCTGTGCGTTGATTCCCAGTTTTCTTACTGATAGCTTTATATATAGAGATGACTGCCCTTCTGACATTTAAACATTAAAAACATTAAAATATCGAATATTAAATTAAATAGAATCTTTATTATGTAGAGGACTAAATTTTGGCCAAAAATCGCATCGATTGATTAACGCGTTTAGCGTCCAGATTTTGTTTACAGAAATTATCAGTTTTATATATAGATGACTGCCCCTCTTCCCTTTTTCCAAAGCCCAGCGGCTTGAACGCTTTGACGGGGTTTATTCGTGTGTGTTGCTGGTATAATTTAATTTTAATTTATTGTTAATTTATTGTTAAGTTTAATTTAGTTTTAAGTTTTTAATTTTAAGTTTTAAAAAGAAATCAAGATCAGCCGCCGCAGAAATATAGTACTACACAGAGTCAGAGAGAGAGACAGTGCGAGAGAATGCATTCGGTGTTCAATGCTTGTTTATAATTTGTTGGAATTATTATTCCTACTTCAGGCTAATGTAACTTTTTTTAGAATTGACCTAGAACTTCAGTAAATCACCATATGAATCCTTAAAGTATCAGGGTTCCCTCGATAAATTTTCATATTGCTAATTGACTTAGATCAGTGTTTTTTTGCCGTTCGGAAAAAATGAGGAAGATTCTTAGATTTTCAAAGATCGATACAAAATAGTAAACATTAAAATATCGAATATTAAATTAAATAGAATCTTTATTATGTAGAGGACTAAATTTTGGTCAAAAATCGCATCGATTGATTAACGCGTTTAGCGTCCAGATTTTTTTTATAGAAATTGGGGGTTTTTTGCCGCTGGAAGAAAATGGGGGCATGTTTGTGGCCAAAATAAATCTTAGCAAATCAGTTTAGTGTTATAAGAATTGAATGGTAAAAAATTTTAATAGGGTCATTTAATTAGTTTAGGCTGTGCGTTTATTCTTAGTTTTCAATGAACAGTTTTATATATATAGATGACTGCCCCCCTGCCCTTTTTCCAAAGCCCAGCGGCTTGAACGCTTTGACGGGGTTTATTCGTGTGTGTTGCTGGTATAATTTAATTTTAATTTATTGTTAATTTATTGTTAAGTTTAATTTAGTTTTAAGTTTTTAATTTTAAGTTTTAAAAAGAAATCAAGATCAGCCGCCGCACAAATATAGTACTACACAGAGTCAGAGAGAGAGAGACAGTGCGAGAGAATGCATTCGGTGTTCAATGCTTGTTTATAATTTGTTGGAATTATTATTCCTACTTCAGGCTAATGTAACTTTTTTTAGAATTGACCTAGAACTTCAGTAAAACCACCATATATATCAGGATTCCCTCGATACATTTTCATATTGCTAATTGACTTAGATCAGTTTTTTTTTGCCGTTAGGAAAAAATGAGGAAGATTCTTAGATTTTCAAAGATCGATAAAAAATAGTAAACATTAAAATATCGAATATTAAATTAAATAGAATCTTTATTATGTAGAGGACTAAATTTTGGTCAAAAATCGCATCGATTGATTAACGCGTTTAGCGTCCAGATTTTTTTTATAGAAATTGGGGTTTTTTTGCCACTGGAAGAAAATGGGGGCATGTTTGTGGCCAAAATAAATCTTAGCAAATCAGTTTAGTGTTATAAGAATTGAATGGTAAAAAATTTTAATAGGGTCATTTAATTAGTTTAGGCTGTGCGTTTATTCTTAGTTTTCAATGAACAGTTTTATATATATAGATGACTGCCCCCCTGCCCTTTTTCCAAGCCCAGCGGCTTGAACGCTTTGACGGGGTTTATTCGGGTGTGTTGCTGGTATAATTTAATTTTAATTTATTGTTAATTTATTGTTAAGTTTAATTTAGTTTTAAGTTTTTAATTTTAAGTTTTAAAAAGAAATCAAGATCAGCCGCCGCACAAATATAGTACTACACAGAGTCAGAGAGAGAGAGACAGTGCGAGAGAATGCATTCGGTGTTCAATGCTTGTTTATAATTTGTTGGAATTATTATTCCTACTTCAGGCTAATGTAACTTTTTTTAGATTTGACCTAGAACTTCAGTAAAACCACCATATGAATCCTTAAAGTATCAGGGTTCCCTCGATAAATTTTCATATTGCTAATTGACTTAGATCAGTGTTTTTTTGCCGTTCGGAAAAAATGAGGAAGATTCTTAGATTTTCAAAGATCGATAAAAAATAGTAAACATTAAAATATCGAATATTAAATTAAATAGAATCTTTATTATGTCGAGGACTAAATTTTGGCCAAAAATCGCATCGATTGATTAACGCGTTTAGCGTCCAGATTTTTTATAAAAATTGGGTGTTTTTTGCCACTGGAAGAAAAATGGGGGCATGTTTGTGGCCAAAATAAATCTTAGCAAATCAGTTTAGTGTTATAAGAATTGAATGGTAAAAAATTTTAATAGGGTCATTTAATTAGTTTAACAGTTTTATATATATAGATGACTGCCCCCCTGCCCTTTTCACAAAGCCCAACGGCTTGAACGCTTTGACGGGGTTTATTCGTGTGTGTTGCTGGTATAATTTAATTTTAATTTATTGTTAATTTATTGTTAAGTTTAATTTAGTTTTAAGTTTTTAATTTTAAGTTTTAAAAAGAAATCAAGATCAGCCGCCGCTGAAATATTGTACTACACAGAGTCAGAGAGAGAGAGAGAGAGAGACAGTGCCAGAGAATGCTTTCGGTGTTCAATGCTTGTGTATAATTGTTGGAATTATTATTCCTACTTTAGGCTAATGTAACTTTTTTTAGAATTGACCTAGAACTTCAGTAAAACACCCATATAAATCCTTAAAGTATCAGGGTTCCCTCGATAAATTTTCATATTGCTAATTGACTTAGATCAGTGTTTTTTTGCCGTTCGGAAAAAATGAGGAAGATTCTTAGATTTTCAAAGATCGATACAAAATAGTAAACATTAAAATATCGAATATTAAATTAAATAGAATCTTTATTATGTAGAGGACTAAATTTTGGTCAAAAATCGCATCGATTGATTAACGCGTTTAGCGTCCAGATTTTTTTTATAGAAATTGGGGGTTTTTTGCCGCTGGAAGAAAATGGGGGCATGTTTGTGGCCAAAATAAATCTTAGCAAATCAGTTTAGTGTTATAAGAATTGAATGGTAAAAAATTTTAATAGGGTCATTTAATTAGTTTAGGCTGTGCGTTTATTCTTAGTTTTCAATGAACAGTTTTATATATATAGATGACTGCCCCCCTGCCCTTTTTCCAAAGCCCAGCGGCTTGAACGCTTTGACGGGGTTTATTCGTGTGTGTTGCTGGTATAATTTAATTTTAATTTATTGTTAATTTATTGTTAAGTTTAATTTAGTTTTAAGTTTTTAATTTTAAGTTTTAAAAGAAATCAAGATCAGCCGCCGCACAAATATAGTACTACACAGAGTCAGAGAGAGAGAGACAGTGCGAGAGAATGCATTCGGTGTTCAATGCTTGTTTATAATTTGTTGGAATTATTATTCCTACTTCAGGCTAATGTAACTTTTTTTAGAATTGACCTAGAACTTCAGTAAAACCACCATATATATCAGGATTCCCTCGATACATTTTCATATTGCTAATTGACTTAGATCAGTTTTTTTTTGCCGTTAGGAAAAAATGAGGAAGATTCTTAGATTTTCAAAGATCGATAAAAAATAGTAAACATTAAAATATCGAATATTAAATTAAATAGAATCTTTATTATGTAGAGGACTAAATTTTGGTCAAAAATCGCATCGATTGATTAACGCGTTTAGCGTCCAGATTTTTTTTATAGAAATTGGGGTTTTTTTGCCACTGGAAGAAAATGGGGGCATGTTTGTGGCCAAAATAAATCTTAGCAAATCAGTTTAGTGTTATAAGAATTGAATGGTAAAAAATTTTAATAGGGTCATTTAATTAGTTTAGGCTGTGCGTTTATTCTTAGTTTTCAATGAACAGTTTTATATATATAGATGACTGCCCCCCTGCCCTTTTTCCAAAGCCCAGCGGCTTGAACGCTTTGACGGGGTTTATTCGGGTGTGTTGCTGGTATAATTTAATTTTAATTTATTGTTAATTTATTGTTAAGTTTAATTTAGTTTTAAGTTTTTAATTTTAAGTTTTAAAAAGAAATCAAGATCAGCCGCCGCACAAATATAGTACTACACAGAGTCAGAGAGAGAGAGAGAGAGAGACAGTGCGAGAGAATGCTTTCGGTGTTCAATGCTTGTGTATAATTTGTTGGAATTATTATTCCTACTTTAGGCTAATGTAACTTTTTTTAGAATTGACCTAGAACTTCAGTAAAACACCCATATAAATCCTTAAAGTATCAGGATTCCCTCGATACATTTTCATATTGCTAATTGACTTAGATCAGTGTTTTTTTTGCCGTTAGGAAAAAATGAGGAAGATTCTTAGATTTTCAAAGATCGATAAAAAATAGGAAACATTAAAATATCGAATATTAAATTAAATAGAATCTTTATTATGTAGAGGACTAATTTTGGCCAAAAATCGCATCGATTGATTAACGCGTTTAGCGTCCAGATTTTTTTTATAGAAATTGGGGGTTTTTTGCCACTGGAAGAAAATGGGGGCATGTTGTGGCCAAAATAAATCTTAGCAAATCAGTTAAGTGTTATAAGAATTGAATGGTAAAAAATTTTAATAGGGTCATTTAATTAGTTTAGGCTGTGCGTTGATTCTTAGTTTTCAATGAACAGTTTTATATATATAGATTTATAATGACTTAAACTATTTTTATGCGAAAACACGGATTCGATTTGTTAAACGGTTTAGTGTCCAGAATTTTGGAAAAGGAAATTGACCTTTTTTCCAATTGGAAGCGATTGGGGTGATTTGGGGAGCCCCAATAAATCTTAGCAAACCAGTTTTAAAGTTATTAGAATGTAATAAAAATGCATATTAATATTGTTAACCAGTGGTTTTGGCTGTGCGTTGATTCCCAGTTTTCTTACTGATAGCTTTATATATAGAGATGACTGCCCCCCTGACATTAAAACATTAAAAACATTAAAATATCGAATATTAAATTAAATAGAATCTTTATTATGTAGAGAACTAAATTTTGGCCAAAAATCGCATCGATTGATTAACGCGTTTAGCGTCCAGATTTTGTTTACAGAAATTATCAGTTTTATATATAGACTAGCAAGGTGCCCGCAGCTTTGCTTGCGGTGGATAATTTTGAATGTAGATATGTCTGTATATTTTGCGGATAGCTCTCCACATCTGTATATTCCTTATTCGCATTTATCTTAAAGCTGGAGTTTTTATTTAAAAGTAATAGAGTATTAACTATATAATTTAATGTAATTGAGGTTTTCTTCTTTACACTCTCAGTATTTAACTGAAACTAAAATAAATCCCCATTGCCACACCACCCGGAGGGTAGCGTTTTTATTTAAGGTTTATTTTAAAACCTCTCTGTAAACGACATTCTTTGTTTGACCATCTTGAGACAGGATCATAAGGCTCTTTGCCGAGCTGACTCTTGAACAGGCCACATAAAATTGGCCGTGGGAGAAACACTCGTCCCTAAGGTCTAATCCAGCTACTTTCAAAGTCTATCCTTGTGATTTATTTATTGTTATCGCAAAACAAACCTTTACAGGAAACTGTAGGCGTTTAAATTCAAAAGGTAAGTTTTGATGACGTTAAGGGAATTCTTGGTATGAATACTGTCTCTCCCTTGGCGCAGCCAGTAAAAATAACGGCTTCAATAACAAATTTGTGAAGAGTTTTCACATGCAATCTTGTTCCATTGCATAATTTTGGGGGTTTTATGTTTCTTAATAACATAATTGGTGTTCCGACCTTAAGCGAAAGAATATGCAATGGGAGTCCAGCTGGATTCTGCTGGTTAAGAAATTCTACAGGATAATGTACAGCATTTTCTGGCTCAGTAACAGAGTCTATTGATTTGTATGTAACTTCCTCTCCATTAAATGATTTTATTAGCTGATCATTAATTGAAGCAGCTCTGTCATTTCTTGAAGTTAAAATGTCTCGTTCTGATAACCAGTCCAATGACTTATGTAAGATTTCTGAAATATCAGGAAAAATTTTAGAAGTAAGCTTTTCCAATGTGCTTACTACAGTACCCAAACTTGATGACAATTTTATTTTGCCCTCAAGCGTCGGATAATCTCCATTTCCTATTTAAGTAGAGTTTGGGCAAAAACACCGGCAGTTTCATCACCTAGTAAATGTACGCGCATATTTTTTGTAAGAGCCATTTTGTGTATTTTACACCACAAAAAGGAAGATTTTATCTCATCAGCCCTTGTTCCTCGGGGTACAACTGGGAGTGTTTGTCTAAAATCTCCAGCTAATAGAACGGTAATACCTTCCATTAATAAGTCATTGCCTTTTATGTCTTTTATCGATCGATCAAGAGCTTCAAATCCACCCTTATGAGCCATAGTACATTCATCCCAAACAATGAGTTTACAATGTTTAAGGACGAATGCCATATTAGACTGTTTGGAAATGTTACAATAAGGTGTTTCTATATTTATTAAATCAAAAGGAAGCTTAAATGCTGAATGGGCTGTCCGTCCTCCGGTTAAGAGCGTGGCCGCAATTCCTGAAGATGCAACAGCTAATGCAATTTTTTTATCTTGTCTAATTTTTGCCAATAGCAAATTTAAAGAAACGTTTTTCCAGTGCCACCAGGAGCATCCAAAAAATACATTCCTCCGTTTCCAGCGTCAATGCTGTCTAAGATTGTTTTATAGCAGTTTTTTTGTTCAAGAGTAAGGGAATTTTCCTAGTTTCTTACTTGAGCTTCATTGCATTCAAAATTTATTTCTCGCAAGTAATCAATGTTTTCCAAAAACTCTTTATCTCTAATTGCCTTGGGTAAACCATAACTTGATAAGACATCTCCGCCCATTGACAATATGAGATCTTCAATACAAATTAAACATTTATTAAAAACTTTTTCTATAAGTTCTGGATCTATATCGTCATCTATTTTAGATTTTAATCTATACAATATATCTTCTGAAAGACTTTCCTTGTAGTTATTCCAAAGAAGCATAGCATCAGATAACTGACAATGAGTTAACATAATTGCAAAGAGGTCACGCAATTTATTTGGAGACTGGCAAAATGCTGCTTCTTCCAATGTGCAGTCCCAGTGCTTATCATCTTCTAGTAAGCCTAAAGCTTTGCAAGCCAATTGGAATGTTTTATACAAAACACCATTTACAGTTTTTAAAAAAGAGAATGATGTTGGACCCCGAACTTCGTGAAGTAAAAGTCTTAAATAATAACATTCACTATTTTTTGGATGTATTGTATACACACGTTCCAAAGTATTATCTTTTTTAACACCAGAAAACTCTGGTACATCTAACCCCTTCTTTCTTCTTTGGAATTTTTTATTAGGATTAGTTAGTTGATTGGGTTTATTTGGGTCAAAGTATATCCGCTGACCATTTTCCAAATGAACACTTAAATGAAAAATAGGGGGATATCTTTCATGTATTGGAAACGATAAAATCCTCCATACTGCCTCTGAGCTACTTATATATCGACCACTTTGGTACACATGGACCTCATCTTTAAGACTCGCGACTGCAACTGTTGCTTGGTCACTGCCCTTGTTAACATATTTACAAATGTATTTAATAGACTTTACTTTGTTGCAATGTTCTACATTTATATGAGCTCCAAAGGTCCGCAAAAGCACGGAATTGTATGGCACAACCCAACGATTATCTACAGTTATACCATTAATTTTAACAGTAAGCCCCCCATCCATTGGGGACCTTCGCCGATATTGGGGATAAACATCATTTTCTGTTATAGTTTCCTTAAGAAACTTTTTACGAAATTTTTTTGTGCATTTACCTTCTTTCATACATGGCGAATTAATATTTAATACACCACATGGCCCATGTACATATCATGTTAGTCTTAACAATCTCATGCAGCAAAGGATCCTTTTGTAAATCAGGAATTTCTGCACAAATGTAAGAATCGATTTGATTAGGCATAATTTTAATCTTTAACCATATAAGTATGTGTACGTGGGGGAGACCACGTTTTTGCCATTCAATAGAATACATGAAGCACTGTACTTCCCCAAATAACCGGCCTTTAATCAACAACGCCATTAAAGCCTTAACCTTCAAATGAAATACTCGTGATATGATGTCATGTCGATCTTGAGCCTTTTGGCCTGGAAATAACTCATTTGTTATATCCTCCTATTTTGGGTTACATGTAAATGTAATAAAAAGATCAGGACGACCATAATGCCGAACATAAGTCATGGCATCGTGTGTCTTTTCATGCATATATCGAGGTGAACCTGTAAAAGTAGATGGCAAAATAATCATTTGACCAAGTTGAGCCACATCCGCATCACCCCTAACTTTCTGCTCTCAACTTTTTTTGATTTGCTCGAATAAAATTAAGCCGCTCAGTTTCAATTTTTGCATACATATCAACCAAAAATTGATTAAACAGAGCTCTAAAATAATGCAAGTGATTGGTTTCTCTTTCTCTAAGCATTATTCTATAGCTGTAAAAGTTCATGGCAGAGACAGTCTTTTTTAGATCAATATTTTTAATAGGGTCACGTTGAGGTATATTTACTGAATAACCGTCCTCTCCGTAGCAAAAAAAGTAATGGATATTGTAGGCAGTCATAAGATCGATGAAGTTCACAGATTCGTTTAAGTTTGTTATTATGACTCTCAATAACAATGTCTCGATTTTGAAATTGTTGGTTAACTAATACCAATGCTACTTCATTTGTTTGAGGTGCATTATAACGACCTTTATGAGCCATTGGTGGCATTTTATCAGCGTTAATGACCATTTTGAAGTCTTTGCAATCTTTCAGAACTTTATTAAGAGCAGTTTTAAAATCTTTAACGTATGGATTGCATCTATGCAGCATAGACTGCAGTGATTTTATTAAGCCGTGTTTAACACCGGAATTGTGCTGACACCATAAATCCACCTCTCGATAATCCTCACCAACAAAATATATCTGTAGAAATTGAGCATTTGTTTGAGAAGTTGGTAACAGGCTACCAATCAAATGATAAACTTGGCCTTGTATTTTGAATGTTGGCATATATGCATCGCATACAACTTTTCCACTACCAAAAGATGTCATTTGAAAGCTATTATTATACTTTCTTAGATTGGCTTTGAAATGAGCATGGTTAGGATGGTCCCCCATTAATAAACTTTTAAGAGGTTCAGGTAAAGCCTGAAACGGAGGTAGTTGAATTTTACCCTCTTTACAGCACATGCCTTTGGCCTCATCTTTCCATTTCAATGCACCACAATATTTACATTTCTTATTCATTATACCGATTTTAATTTCAGGATTAGTTTTCAATGAACAGTTTTATATATATAGATTTATAATGACTTAAACTATTTTTATGCGAAAACACGGATTCGATTTGTTAAACGGGTTAGTGTCCAGAATTTTGGAAAAGGAAATTGACCTTTTTTCCAATTGGAAGCGATTGGGGCCATTTGGGGCCATTTGGGGAGCCCCAATAAATCTTAGCAAACAACTTTAAAGTTATTAGAATGTAATAAAAATGCATATTAATATTGTTAACCAGTGGTTTTGGCTGTGCGTTGATTCCCAGTTTTCTTACTGATAGCTTTATATATAGAGATGACTGCCCCCCTGACATTTAAACATTAAAAACATTAAAATATCGAATATTAAATTAAATAGAATCTTTATTATGTAGAGGACTAAATTTTGGCCAAAAATCGCATCGATTGATTAACGCGTTTAGCGTCCAGATTTGTTTACAGAAATTATCAGTTTTATATATAGATGACTGCCCCTCTTCCCTTTTTCCAAAGCCCAGCGGCTTGAACGCTTTGACGGGGTTTATTCGTGTGTGTTGCTGGTATAATTTAATTTTAATTTATTGTTAATTTATTGTTAAGTTTAATTTAGTTTAAGTTTTTAATTTTAAGTTTTAAAAAGAAATCAAGATCAGCCGCCGCAGAAATATAGTACTACACAGAGTCAGAGAGAGAGAGACAGTGAGAGAGAATGCATTCGGTGTTCAATGCTTGTTTATAATTTGTTGGAATTATTATTCCTAATTTAGGCTAATGTAACTTTTTTTAGAATTGACCTAGAACTTCAGTAAAACCACCATATGAATCCTTTAAGTATCAGGATTCCCTCGATACATTTTCATATTGCTAATTGACTTAGATCAGTGTTTTTTTGCCGTTAGGAAAAAATGAGGAAGATTCTTAGATTTTCAAAGATTGATAAAAAATAGTAAACATTAAAATATCGAATATTAAATTAAATAGAATCTTTATTATGTAGAGGTCTAAATTTTGGTCAAAAATCGCATCGATTGATTAACGCGTTTAGCGTCCAGATTTTTTTTATAGAAATTGGGGGTTTTTTGCCACTGGAAGAAAATGGGTGCATGTTTGTGGCCAAAATAAATCTTAGCAAATCAGTTTAGTGTTATAAGAATTGAATGGTAAACAATTTTAATAGGCTCATTTAATTAGTTTAGGCTGTGCGTTTATTCTTAGTTTTCAATGAACAGTTTTATATATATAGATGACTGCCCCCCTGCCCTTTTTCCAAAGCCCAGCGGCTTGAACGCTTTGACGGGGTTTATTCGTGTGTGTTGCTGGTATAATTTAATTTTAATTTATTGTTAATTTATTGTTAAGTTTAATTTAGTTTTAAGTTTTTAATTTTAAGTTTTAAAAAGAAATCAAGATCAGCCGCCGCACAAATATAGTACTACACAGAGTCAGAGAGAGAGAGACAGTGCGAGAGAATGCATTCGGTGTTCAATGCTTGTTTATAATTTGTTGGAATTATTATTCCTACTTCAGGCTAATGTAACTTTTTTTAGAATTGACCTAGAACTTCAGTAAAACCACCATATGAATCCTTAAAGTATCAGGGTTCCCTCGATAAATTTTCATATTGCTAATTGACTTAGATCAGTGTTTTTTTGCCGTTCGGAAAAAATGAGGAAGATTCTTAGATTTTCAAAGATCGATAAAAAATAGTAAACATTAAAATATCGAATATTAAATTAAATAGAATCTTTATTATGTCGAGGACTAAATTTTGGCCAAAAATCGCATCGATTGATTAACGCGTTTAGCGTCCAGATTTTTTTATAAAAATTGGGTGTTTTTGCCACTGGAAGAAAATGGGGGCATGTTTGTGGCCAAAATAAATCTTAGCAAATCAGTTTAGTGTTATAAGAATTGAATGGTAAAAAATTTTAATATGGTCATTTAATTAGTTTAACAGTTTTATATATATAGATGACTGCCCCCCTGCCCTTTTCACAAAGCCCAACGGCTTGAACGCTTTGACGGGGTTTATTCGTGTGTGTTGCTGGTATAATTTAATTTTAATTTATTGTTAATTTATTGTTAAGTTTAATTTAGTTTTAAGTTTTTAATTTTAAGTTTTAAAAAGAAATCAAGATCAGCCGCCGCTGAAATATTGTACTACACAGAGTCAGAGAGAGAGAGAGAGAGAGACAGTGCGAGAGAATGCTTTCGGTGTTCAATGCTTGTGTATAATTTGTTGGAATTATTATTCCTACTTTAGGCTAATGTAACTTTTTTTAGAATTGACCTAGAACTTCAGTAAAACCACCATATAAATCCTTAAAGTATCAGGATTCCCTCGATACATTTTCATATTGCTAATTGACTTAGATCAGTGTTTTTTTGCCGTTAGGAAAAAATGAGGAAGATTCTTAGATTTTCAAAGATCGATAAAAAATAGTAAACATTAAAATATCGAATATTAAATTAAATAGAATCTTTATTATGTAGAGGTCTAAATTTTGGTCAAAAATCGCATCGATTGATTAACGCGTTTAGCGTCCAGATTTTTTTTATAGAAATTGGGGGTTTTTTGCCACTGGAAGAAAATGGGGGCATGTTTGTGGCCAAAATAAATCTTAGCAAATCAGTTTAGTGTTATAAGAATTGAATGGTAAAAAATTTAATAGGGTCATTTAATTAGTTTAGGCTGTGCGTTTATTCTTAGTTTTCAATGAACAGTTTTATATATATAGATGACTGCCCCCCCTGCCCTTTTTCCAAAGCCCAGCGGCTTGAACGCTTTGACGGGGTTTATTCGTGTGTTTTGCTGGTATAATTTAATTTTAATTTATTGTTTATTTATTGTTAATTTTAATTAAGTTTTTAAGTTTTTAATTTTAAGTTTTAAAAAGAAATTAAGATCAGCCGCCGCACAAATATAGTACTGCACAGAGTCAGAGAGAGAGAGAGAGACAGTGCGAGAGAATGCATTCGGTGTTCAATGCTTGTCTATAATTTGTTGGAATTATTATTCCTATTTAGGCTAATGTAACTTTTTTTAGAATTGACCTAGAACTTCAGTAAAACCACCATATGAATCCTTTAAGTATCAGGATTCCCTCGATACATTTTCATATTGCTAATTGACTTAGATCAGTGTTTTTTGCCGTTAGGAAAAAATGAGGAAGATTCTTAGATTTTCAAAGATCGATAAAAAATAGTAAACATTAAAATATCGAATATTAAATTAAATAGAATCTTTATTATGTAGAGGTCTAAATTTTGGTCAAAAATCGCATCGATTGATTAACGCGTTTAGCGTCCAGATTTTTTTTATAGAAATTGGGGGTTTTTTGCCACTGGAAGAAAATGGGGGGCATGTTTGTGGCCAAAATAAATCTTAGCAAATCAGTTTAGTGTTATAAGAATTGAATGGTAAAAAATTTTAATAGGGTCATTTAATTAGTTTAGGCTGTGCGTTTATTCTTAGTTTTCAATGAACAGTTTTATATATATAGATGACTGCCCCCCTGCCCTTTTTCCAAAGCCCAGCGGCTTGAACGCTTTGACGGGGTTTATTCGTGTGTTTTGCTGGTATAATTTAATTTTAATTTATTGTTTATTTATTGTTAATTTTAATTAAGTTTTAAGTTTTTAATTTTAAGTTTAAAAAGAAATTAAGATCAGCCGCCGCACAAATATAGTACTGCACAGAGTCAGAGAGAGAGAGAGAGACAGTGCGAGAGAATGCATTCGGTGTTCAATGCTTGTCTATAATTTGTTGGAATTATTATTCCTAATTTAGGCTAATGTAACTTTTTTTAGAATTGACCTAGAACTTCAGTAAAACCACCATATGAATCCTTTAAGTATCAGGATTCCCTCGATAAATTTTCATATTGCTAATTGACTTAGATCAGTGTTTTTTTTTGCCGTTAGGAAAAAATGAGTAAGATTCTTAGATTTTCAAAGATCGATAAAAAATAGTAAACATTAAAATATCGAATATTAAATTAAATAGAATCTTTATTATGTAGAGGACTAAATTTTGGTCAAAAATCGCATCGATTGATTAACGCGTTTAGCGTCCAGATTTTTTTTTATAGAAATTGGTGGTTTTTTGCCACTGGAAGAAAATGGGGGCATGTTTGTGGCCAAAATAAATCTTAGCAAATCAGTTTGGTGTTATAAGAATTGAATGGTAAAAAATTTTAATAGGGTCATTTAATTAGTTTAGGCTGTGCGTTTATTCTTAGTTTTCAATGAACAGTTTTATATATATAGATGACTGCCCCCCTGCCCTTTTTCCAAAGCCCAGCGGCTTGAACGCTTTGACGGGGTTTATTCGTGTGTTTTGCTGGTATAATTTAATTTTATTTATTGTTAATTTTAATTAAGTTTTAAGTTTTTAATTTTAAGTTTTAAAAAGAAATTAAGATCAGCCGCCGCAAAAATATAGTACTGCACAGAGTCAGAGAGAGAGAGAGAGACAGTGCGAGAGAATGCATTCGGTGTTCAATGCTTGTTTATAATTTGTTGGAATTATTATTCCTACTTTAGGCTAATGTAACTTTTTTTAGAATTGACCTAGAGCTTCAGTAAAACCACCATATGAATCCTTAAAGTATCAGGATTCCCTCGATAAATTTTCATATTGCTAATTGACTTAGATCAATGTTTTTTTGGCGTTAGGAAAAAATGAGGAAGATTCTTAGATTTTCAAAGATCGATAAAAAATAGTAAACATTAAAATATCGAATATTAAATTAAATAGAATCTTTATTATGTAGAGGACTAAATTTTGGCCAAAAATCGGTTTAGTGTTATAAGAATTGAATGGTAAAAAATTTTAATAGGGTCATTTAATTAGTTTAGGCTGTGCGTTGATTCTTAGTTTTCAATGAACAGTTTTATATATATAGATTTATAATGACTTAAACTATTTTTATGCGAAAACACGGATTCGATTTGTTAAACGGTTTAGTGTCCAGAATTTTGGAAAAGGAAATTGACCTTTTTTCCAATTGGAAGCGATTGTGGTGATTTGGGGAGCCCCAATAAATCTTAGCAAACCAGTTTAAAGTTATTAGAATGTAATAAAAATGCATATTAATATTGTTAACCAGTGGTTTTGGCTGTGCGTTGATTCCCAGTTTTCTTACTGATAGCTTTATATATAGAGATGACTGCCCCCCTGACATTAAAACATTAAAAACATTAAAATATCGAATATTAAATTAAATAGAATCTTTATTATGTAGAGAACTAAATTTTGGCCAAAAATCGCATCGATTGATTAACGCGTTTAGCGTCCAGATTTTGTTTACAGAAATTATCAGTTTTATATATAGACTAGCAAGGTGCCCGCAGCTTTGCTTGCGGTGGATAATTTTGAATGTAGATATGTCTGTATATTTTGCGGATAGCTCTCCACATCTGTATATTCCTTATTCGCATTTATCTTAAAGCTGGAGTTTTTATTTAAAAGTAATAGAGTATTAACTATATAATTTAATGTAATTGAGGTTTTCTTTCTTTACACTCTCAGTATTTAACTGAAACTAAAATGAATCCCCATTGCCACACCACCCGGAGGTAGCGTTTTATTTAAGGTGGTTTCCCCAAATAGGCCTAGTCCACAATTAAAACATTTTTAATATATTCTTATTTTAAAACCTCTCTGTAAACGACATTCTTTGTTTGACCATCTTGAGACAGGATCATAAGGCTCTTTGCCGAGCTGACTCTTGAACAGGCCACATAAAATTGGCCGTGGGAGAAACACTCGTCCCTAAGGTCTAATCCAGCTACTTTCAAAGTCTATCCTTGTGATTTATTTATTGTTATCGCAAAACAAACCTTTACAGGAAACTGTAGGCGTTTAAATTCAAAAGGTAAGTTTGATGACGTTAAGGGAATTCTTGGTATGAATACTGTATCTCCCTTGGCGCAGCCAGTAAAAATAACGGCTTCAATAACAAATTTGTGAAGAGTTTTCACTTGCAATCTTGTTCCATTGCATAATTTTGGGGGTTTTATGTTTCTTAATAACATAATTGGTGTTTCCGACCTTAAGCGAAAGAATATGCAATGGGAGTCCAGCTGGATTCTGCTGGTTAAGAAATTCTACAGGATAATGTACAGCATTTTCTGGCTCAGTAACAGAGTCTATTGATTTGTATGTAACTTCCCTCTCCATTAAATGATTTTATTAGCTGATCATTAATTGAAGCAGCTCTGTCATTTCTTGAAGTTAAAATGTCTCGTTCTGATAACCAGTCCAATGACTTATGTAAGATTTCTGAAATATCAGGAAAAATTTTAGAAGTAAGCTTTTCCAATGTGCTAACTACAGTACCCAAACTTGATGACAATTTTATTTTGCCCTCAAGCGTCGGATAATCTCCATTTCCTATTTTAAGTAAAGTTTGGGCAAAAACACCGGCAGTTTCATCACCTAGTAAATGTACGCGCATATTTTTTGTAAGAGCCATTTTGTGTATTTTACACCACAAAAAGGAAGATTTTATGCAAGATTTTATCTCATCAGCCCTTGTTCCTCGTGGTACAACTGGGAGTGTTTGTCTAAAATCTCCAGCTAATAGAACGGTAATACCTTCCATTAATAAGTCATTGCCTTTTATGTCTTTTATCGATCGATCAAGAGCTTCAAATCCACCCTTATGAGCCATAGTACATTCATCCCAAACAATGAGTTTACAATGTTTAAGGACGAATGCCATATTAGACTGTTTGGAAATGTTACAATAAGGTGTTTCTATATTTATTAAATCAAAAGGAAGCTTAAATGCTGAATGGGCTGTCCGTCCTCCGGTTAAGAGCGTGGCCGCAATTCCTGAAGATGCAACAGCTAATGCAATTTTTTTATCTTGTCTAATTTTTGCCAATAGCAAATTTAAAAGAAACGTTTTTCCAGTGCCACCAGGAGCCTCCAAAAATACATTCCTCCGTTTCCAGCGTCAATGCTGTCTAAGATTGTTTTATAACAGTTTTTTTGTTCAAGAGTAAGGGAATTTTCCTAGTTTCTTACTTGAGCTTCATTGCATTCAAAATTTATTTCACGCAAGTAATCAATGTTTTCCAAAAACTCTTTATCTCTAATTGCCTTGGGTAAACCATAACTTGATAAGACATCTCCGCCCATTGACAATATGAGATCTTCAATACAAATTAAACATTTATTAAAAACTTTTTCTATAAGTTCTGGATCTATATCGTCATCTATTTAAGATTTAATCTATACAATATATCTTCTGAAAGACTTTCCTTGTACTTATTCCAAAGAAGCATAGCATCAGATAACTGACAATGAGTTAACATAATTGCAAAGAGGTCACGCAATTTATTTGGAGACTGGCAAAATGCTGCTTCTTCCAATGTGCAGTCCCAGTGCTTATCATCTTCTAGTAAGCCTAAAGCTTTGCAAGCCAATTGGAATGTTTTATACAAAACACCATTTACAGTTTTTAAAAAAGAGAATGATGTTGGACCCCGAACTTCGTGAAGTAAAAGTCTTAAATAATAACATTCACTATTTTTTGGATGTATTGTATACACACGTTCCAAAGTATTATCTTTTTTAACACCAGAAAACTCTGGTACATCTAACCCCTTCTTTCTTCTTTGGAATTTTTTATTAGGATTAGTTAGTTGATTGGGTTTATTTGGGTCAAAGTATATCCGCTGACCATTTTCCAAATGAACACTTAAATGAAAAATAGGGGGATATCTTTCATGTATTGGAAACGATAAAATCCTCCATACTGCCTCTGAGCTACTTATATATCGACCACTTTGGTACACATGGACCTCATCTTTAAGACTCGCGACTGCAACTGTTGCTTGGTCACTGCCCTTGTTAACATATTTACAAATGTATTTAATAGACTTTACTTTGTTGCAATGTTCTACATTTATATGAGCTCCAAAGGTCCGCAAAAGCACGGAATTGTATGGCACAACCCAACGATTATCTACAGTTATACCATTAATTTTAACAGTAAGCCCCCCCATCCATTGGGGACCTTCGCCGATATTGGGGATATAAACATCATTTTCTGTTATAGTTTTCCTTAAGAAACTTTTTACGAAATTTTTTGTGCATTTACCTTCTTTCATACATGGCGAATTAATATTTAATACACCACATGGCCCATGTACATATCATGTTAGTCTTAACAATCTCATGCAGCAAAGGATCCTTTTGTAAATCAGGAATTTCTGCACAAATGTAAGAATCGATTTGATTAGGCATAATTTTAATCTTTAACCATATAAGTATGTGTACGTGGGGGAGACCACGTTTTTGCCATTCAATAGAATACATGAAGCACTGTACTTCCCCAAATAACCGGCCTTTAATCAACAACGCCATTAAAGCCTTAACCTTCAAATGAAATACTCGTGATATGATGTCATGTCGATCTTGAGCCTTTTGGCCTGGAAATAACTCATTTGTTATATCCTCCTATTTTGGGTTACATGTAAATGTAATAAAAAGATCAGGACGACCATAATGCCGAACATAAGTCATGGCATCGTGTGTCTTTTCATGCATATATCGAGGTGAACCTGTAAAAGTAGATGGCAAAATAATCATTTGACCAAGTTGAGCCACATCCGCATCACCCCTACCAATAGCGTCTTGAAGATGAATATAACTTTCTGCTCTCAACTTTTTTTGATTTGCTCGAATAAATTAAGCCGCTCAGTTTCAATTTTTGCATACATATCAACCAAAAATTGATTAAACAGAGCTCTAAAATAATGCAAGTGATTGGTTTCTCTTTCTCTAAGCATTATTCTATAGCTGTAAAAGTTCATGGCAGAGACAGTCTTTTTTAGATCAATATTTTTAATAGGGTCACGTTGAGGTATATTTACTGAATAACCGTCCTCTCCGTAGCAAAAAAAGTAATGGATATTGTAGGCAGTCATAAGATCGATGAAGTTCACAGATTCGTTTAAGTTTGTTATTATGACTCTCAATAACAATGTCTCGATTTTGAAATTGGTTGGTTAACTAATACCAATGCCCTACTTCATTTGTTTGAGGTGCATTTATACGGACCGTTATGAGCCATTGGTGGCATTTTATCAGCGTTTAATGACCATTTTGAAGTCTTTGCCAATCTTTCTAGAACTTTATTAAGAGCAGTTTTAAAATCTTTAACGTATGGATTGCATCTATGCAGCATAGACTGCAGTGATTTTATTAAGCCGTGTTTAACACCGGAATTGTGCTGACACCTTAAATCCACCTCTCGATAATCATCACCAACAAAAATATATCTGTAGAAATTGAGCATTTGTTTGAGAAGTTGGTAACAGGCTACCAATCAAATGCTAAACTTGTGCCCTTGTATTTTGAATGTTGGGCATATATGCAATCGCATACAACTTTTCCACTACCAACAGGATGTCATTTGAAAGCTATTATTATACTTCTTTAGATTTGCCTTTGAAATGAGCAATGGTAGGATGGTCCCCGCATTAATAAACTTTTAAGAGGTCAGGTAAAGCCTGAACGGAGGGTAGTTGAATTTTACCCTCTTTACAGCACATGCCTTTGGCCTCATCCTTTCCATTTCAATGCACCACAATATTTACATTTCTTATTCATTATACCGATTTTAATTTCAGGATTTGACATATAATCTACTTTGTAATCGTATTTAAATGCCAGAGTTTTCTGTTACCCATTTTGAACATGATTTCTTACTATTCCGACTTTGTTTAACAGCTTCTGTTTCGTTAACTAACGTTAATTTTTCTTTTCCCAACTTTAACTGCTTCGCTCTGGTTCCAAATTGGAAAATCGTTTTCGCCTTTCCGGTTGTTTTGTTCAGTACGTGGATTATATTCAGAGAATGATAATGAAAAGGCGAATTTTCTGATGGTATGTAAACATCGAAAGTGAACATTAGAAAATCACCACTAAACGAAGCCTTTTTAAAGTACTGAGTTCGTTTCCAATTTTTGCTATAACAAATTCCATTTTGAAAACTCTCAACAAAAACAGGATACAATTCACATGAAGCTTTCAGTTTCGTATGCAGCACAATTGTCATAAGGGGTACCCATGGAATTGCAAGTATATGTACAAACAATTATTCCATCGGCGAACGATATATGCAACAACAGCCTGACGAATAATGTCCGAAAAATCTTCGTTTTCATGTAAAAGATACGAAATTGCCCTGAAAAGGCATGCTCCATCTCCTGCAATAGGAATTACGTGAGTGGGGTACCAAGGCACCATTTATAATCAACAGTTCACTTTTCTATTTGCATCCATATTGTGCAAAAGAAAGGAGACTGCAAGTCAGTTTGCTAAAAGCACCTACTAAAATTACAATTAGCAATCTTAGCAATTGTATTATATTTTACAACGTTAAAAACTGTTCAAATTTTGCCGAAATTCTGCCGCCAATAGATTGCACGGGCACTTAAATAAAAACTACAAAAAAACTACCACTAATATTAAAATTTGCAATTAAGCAAATTTTTACTTAATTTTACAACAGTTAAAACCGTTCAAATTTGCCCAAATTCTGCCGTTGGGCACTTAAATAAACAATATTTCAAAAATATTGCAACTACAAATCAAATAAGTTTACAAAAAATTTGCAATAAAGCAAATTTTTACTTAATTTTACAACAGTTTAAACCGTTCAAATTTGACACAAATGCTGCCGTCAACAGATTGCACTGGGCACTTAAAATAAACAATATTTCAAAAATATCTGGAACTACCAAATCAAATAAAAACTCAAAAAAACTACAGCTATTATTACAAATTTGCAATTAAGCAACGTTTTTTACTTCATCTTACAACAGTTAAAACCGTTCAAATTTGCCAACTGCTGCCGTCAACGGATTGCACGGGTAATAGTAATATTAGATTAGTAACACATAACTACGTCTAATATTAAAATTTGTTAGCCGTTAAAATTTGCCAAATGTGTGCCGTCACATACATTTAAACAATTAAGGCAATACTTACTGTATGTATTGATACTTAATGTAAGTATTGAAGCAAAAAATAAAATCTTTTACTACAAAGCAAATATTACTTTAAAGATTAAATGCAATTACCAAGAAACTTGTAATACGTACACGCTTCTCGTTGATATTTATGTACCAAGTACACATGTATGTCTTCACAATCGCAGGCTTTGCACACAATAAAAAAGAGACACAATTCCATCGACATAAAGAATAACAGAAAGGATAGAGAAAGAAACCCCGCGCAAAAATTTGAAATGTACAAAATCTGTTTTAGGAAACAGAAGACAACATATAGAGAGCGTAGTCGATGGGAAAAAAGTTCACATTGACGCGCGATTTAAATGCACATATGTACATATATAGATATGTAGATATCTAAACTTAAAGAATGCTAGAGCTTTAAAAAAAATAGTTTTTTTGTAAGCATTTAATGGATTTTTGCCTCAAACTTAAATTAATTGCATGTCAGAATATTAGTTGAGCCGGCTTGTATCAATTGGTAAAAAAAAATGGTTCAAATTGGACTAAAACCATGGGTGTAAGCGGGAAAATAGGATTAATATTGCATGTATTTATTTTTTGTACGTCTCCGTCTTTCTTCTCCTTTTCCTTTTCGATTCTTTGGTTACCGCTATTCTGTCTATCCTTATTTTGATCTCTTTGAATGAGCTATCTTTTCTTCTTGTTTCTCTTCCCGACAGTATATGATGTGCTTCTCTCTCTCTCTCTCTTCTCTCTGTCTCTCTCTCACTCATTAATTGTTATTATAATTTGTTAAAATACAAATTAATATATATCCAACGGATTACAGTGTATAATCTACTTCTACATATTATTGTTTCGTGGATACACCAAGCCACACTGAAAATAACGACTCAAAAGTCTTTTGAAACTATGTCAAAGTGAATACACATATGTATATCTAAAATTTTGTATGCCACACTGAAATAAATCACCCAAACTCTTTTGAATTATAATAATTTTTTCTAAAATGTGAAAAAGTTATCCATATTACTTTAAATTTATTATTATTTTGCTTTGACGAAAATTATTATAATTTAAAAGAGTCGGGGTGGGTTTTTTCCAGTGAGACATACATAATTTTAAGTAAATATATAGTTAAAATTGTCTATGCCACACTGAAAAAACCGACCCACACTCTTTGAATAATTTTTGTTAAAGCAAATAATATTAAATTAAAAACGAAAAATATTCAAAAGAATGTGGGTATTTTTTTTCAGTGTGGCATAGACAATTTTAACTATGTATATATTTACTTAAAATTATGTATGCCACACTGGAAAAACCCCACCGACTCTAATTTCCAAAACCCCATTAAATAAAACCAGAACAATTTTTAAAATTTTTGTTGTTTATTTTTTTTTAAATAGAACCTCTATTTATTATTTCT
>JAYMZC010000116.1:0-36885 GCA_036346975.1 Drosophila prolongata
GTTTCATTATTTATATTTGTATGAATACCTCTGTCAAATCAGATTAATTTAAAAATGTATTTCGAACCAAAAAGAAGTTGGTCACTCTAAGAAAAAAGCGAAGCCAAGCCGGTCACAGAAATTATAAGAAATAAATAAGAAAAGTTTATAAAGAGTTAAACCGCCTCGAATATTATTTAACAAAATGGTCCTTCGATCGCAGGATCGATATTTCGACACTAACACCTTGAAATAGAGTCCATAACAACATTCGTAGTGTGGAAATGGAATCATCAGCAGATTAACAATATTGATTCGTCACAATCGCTCCGAGACGTCCATTTTGCAGTGTATCGAAAATTCGTCACGGAAACCTTAATAAAGAGGCAACTTCGCGCTTTTGGAGGCCTTTCATACAGCGAATCCGAAAAACAGGAACATGTACGGGAAACAGGGAAGGAAATCAGTCTAGACGCGTTGTTGCGAATCTGTGCCTTTTTCGACATAAGTGTGGGTGAGAACGCGACAAAAAACGAATTGGCTACAAAAATAGTAGAAGCCATAAGGTTTGTCGCCACCGAAGACACTGACGGTTCCGATGCTTCAGTTCTGAAACAAAAATTGGTGATCCTGGAACAGATACCAAATGTGGATACGGAAAATGTTAAAATAAAGCGAGCAATTTTCAACAAAGAAGCCAAACTCATGGAAATCAAACATCAAACATCCAACATCTCCATTCGATCAGAGATTCCGAATCAGGAACAACGCGAGCGTACATTGGGATGCTGATCTTGGCTCTGGTGATGACGTATCCCATCACCAGAGCCAAGATCAGCATCCCTTACACAACATTGAAGAAACTTAGGATTCAAACAGATCAACCACAACAATGATAACACAAATGCTAGCAAAATTTTAGTGGACAGAACTTGGAGTTTGATGGGACATCTGCGCTTAAATGGAAACATTTTATTAACGAGTTTGAAGCAACTAGCCAACGTTGTGGGTTTTCGAATGAAGAAAATGTTCATCGACTCTCAAAAGCCCTGAAGGTGCGGCAAGAGCAAAAGTGGAGCTACTGCTTATCTCTGCTCAAGAGCCAAGCAGAATTATATCCATATCCTGAAAACATTACACTGGAATTAACAACAAAAGCGCACAAATTAAGGAAGTAAAAGAGCTCTCAGATTTTGAAGAATTCAATTGCACACATTCAAAACATTTGCGCCGGGTTAGAATACACACACAGGAAGCTAGTCGACACCCAAAGGCTTTTGGCAATGGCGATTGGAAAGCTATCAGAGCAATACCTCCGAGATTGGGGCACATTTTTAAAAAGAGGAAAATATACGTGCCTCATTTTGCACATTTCAAAATTTAGCCGATTGGTCGCAAAAACAATCTGATTTAATAAACGATATTTCCTTTTTTAAAAAAATTACTGTAATAAATAATCAAGCGACAGCCACTGAACCGGAACAATTGGAAAAAACTACAACGAGCTCAACAAAGGGTAAGCACAAGACGATGTGTCCCTTTTGCAGCGAGAAAAGACATGCTCTTACCAAATGCAACATATTTTTAAATCAGACGTAAAAAAACGTTGGGACATGGCCAACCGACACAAAGTGTGTTATTGCTGTTTGAAGTACCATAAAAATCCATGCAATGAAGGACAGCAGTGTAAAATCGATAACTGCGAGAAATTCCATAACAAGTTACTTCACAAACGGCCTATTACAAATGTCGTACAAAACATACAGGATGTGTTTCGGAATCCAAAAGAGAAGCATTGCTCAAGATGGTTGCTGTCACAGTCTACGGTCAAAAGGGCTCCAAGGACATTGTTGCATTTTTAGATGAAGGCAGCACATCAACAATTATGGATATGAGTTTGGCTCGAGAAGTCGGAATAGAAGGCGAATGCAGACCATTCTGCTTCAGTTGGACAGGAGGCGTATATAGATACGAATCAGATGCAAAATCAGCTAGCATAAACTATTAGTGCGAAATGTGGTAATAAATTCCACCTAGAAGATGTATGGCTTTAAAGCTTTCCATCGCAACAAGTTAATTACAACCAATTAAAAGAACTCGTTCCCAAAAATCTGGTAGATCTAAATAATCTGCAGGACAAGCAAGCCAGCTTCTGATTGGTCAACGACATGCTAATTTGATCAGTACTAGAGGAATTATCAACGGTGACGGGATTCGCCCGATGTTATCTAAAACCAAACTGGGTTGGGACCAGTCCAAACTGAATAAAAAGGAGCGAATTTTGCTTGCTGCCAAATAAGCGATGAAAACATTCAGCAGATGATCAGACAGCTGTTTAGCATTGAAAATTTTGGAGTGTGTGTTGTCAGTCAGACAAGACACTTTCAGCAAACGAAAAGTTAGCGATAGACAAGGCGGAGTCATCAATTAATCAAATTGGTAACAATTATGAATTGGGGGTACCCTGGAAAAATGAACAAGTCAAACTCCCCTGATAGTAAAGCCATACAGCGGCTCAAATGTCTTGAACGCAAACTATTAAGAGACAAAGATTTATCAAAAACTACCAAGATGAAATACACAATTTGTTGGAAAAAGGTTATGCTATTCAGCTAATAGATATGGATGTCTTAAGGCAGGCTTGCACCTAGTGAGGTCAAAAAATCAATTTATTTTTTTTTTGCAGTTTCGGATAGATACATGTTTCAATTTTACTCTCCTAAAATTTCAAGTCGAAATCTCTTGAAGCGCGCGGGTTAGCGTGTGCAAATTTTCAAACGCGTTTTTCTCGAAACCATGTTTTCCGAGTTGGCGGAAGTCGTACAAGTCGCAAAAATTGAGCAATCGTCATGAAATTTTTTATACATGTTCCTCAGAAGTATGTGCATGTCTGGAACTAGGATCTTTTGAAAATATTAAAAATTGTTTATTTAAAAAATTAATGAGTAACGAAAAAATGAGGAAAAAACAGATTTTTTTTTCAAAAGCTCATAATTTTTGCATTTGTCATGTTTTTTCAATTATCCTAGTTCCAGCGATGCGAAAAAGTGTACAGATTAAGAATATATTCGTTTTTTGCGTTTCAGATTATTTCTTTATATTTCAAAAAATCCGCCATGAGGACGAGTTTTTCGCGGACATGCCGCCATTGTTGGGTACTCCCCCTCCCCCCTTCACTTGGATCGCCCTCAAAAAAATTGTGTAGCTTCAATAAACTGTACCCTACAACTGTCTAAAATTTTATTCCCATACCTACCAACTTTCCAAGAAATAAATTCCAGAAAAAAAAATCAGGTTTTGGGCGCCAACAAGCTGCAAGCCTGCCTTAAAATCCCCTAAGCTATGGTATTTACCACATTTTGCAGTTGTTAACCCCAGTAAACCTGGTAGGGTCAGACTCGACTTTGATGCTGCGGCTGAATGCAATGGAACTTCTCTTAACAAGAATCTTCTTACTGGCCCAGACTGGTAAACATCGATCGTGGGCATACTGATGCGCTTTCGATTACATCAGGTCGCTGTTGTTGCCGATATTCGGGAAATGTTTAGTCAGGTGCCTATTAAAGACAACGATCCAACAGCACAATGCTTTCTTTGGAGGGATTTTAAACAGAACAGTCCGATGAAAATATACCAAATGAAAGCCATGCTTTTCGGCACAACTTCTTCACCGTTTTTAGCTCAATTTGTAAAGAATTTCAATGCCAAGAAATATCAAAAAGTATATCCAGAAGCGGTAATGGCTATTATTAGAAATCATTATGTTAACGATTATTTGGATTCCAAGCCAAACGCCAGCCTACCTATCAACATAATAAATTGACATCCATTCAAAAGCAGGATTTGAACTGCGACAATTTCTGTCACTGTTTTCTTTTCTGTTGTAAAGAAGTTATAAGTAACATTCCTGAACATTTAAGATCAGCGATGATCGGGGATAAGGCGGATGTTCAACAAAAGGTACTTGGTATGCTGTGGAATGCCAATGACGACATTTTTACATACTCCACAAAAACCATGCACCGGCTGAAAAATGATCTTTTAAATAAAAATGCTCCATCAACGAAAATAAACGTTAAACGGTAACCATCAAAGGGCGAATATTGATGCGTGACGTGTGGCAGTCCGGAACCAACTGGGACGATAAACTTAAGGGAGATCTGCTGATCAAATTGAAAAATTTGTTGTCGTCTTTATTTTTAATTGAAACAATTAAAATTCCACGATGTTACAGTTCTAATCTCACAAAAGCGGATCGCATCAAAATTCCACATATTCAACGACGCGAGTAGCTAGGTCTATTCCTTAGCAGTATACATAAGATGCTGTTATCAACAAGAAGATGGATGAATCTTTAGTCGTATCAAAAGCAAGGGTTGCCCCTATAAAGCATGTAACAATTCCCAAACTTGAAACAATGGGTTTGATTCATACGGACGTATGCTACATTTATCGACGACAAGACGCGTTACGTATCGGTGTATATGCTAAAAACAAAAGACCAAGTTTTCGACAAATTCAAAGAATTTAAATTGTTGGCTGAGAAGCAAACTGGACAGCAGATTAAAGCCAACGGTGCGTTTGAAAATTTTTTGATAAGTCATGGGATTAAGAGGCAGCTTACCGTTCCCCATACTCCGCAGCAAAATGACGTTGCTGAGCGTGCCAATAGGACGCTAGTGGAAATGGCAAGAAGTATGATGGTTCATTCCAGTGCTGGTGAATCACTTTGGGGGGAAGCGATAATGACAGCGATGTACTTGAGAAACAGATCTGAAACGTCTACATTACCAGATATGACTCCGTACGAAGCATGGTTTGGGAAAAAACCCGGAGTGTCCCACCTAAAAGTTTTTGGTACAAAGGCCATAGTTCTAAACAAGACAAGGAAAAGAAAATTTTCTCAGAAAGGGATAGAGCATATCTTGGTTGGTTAGGCTCTTCAATCCTGATACGCAAACTATCAAGGAAGCCCGGGATGTTGTGTTCCTTGACCACGATATGATAAAAAACGAGGATATTTCGTCCGTGGATTTGACAGAGAGCTCAAACATATTGAATGTGCAGACAGATGGTGAGCAAGATGAAAATAACGAAGATCCAGAAAGGGGTGAACGGTCAGAGGTCAATGATGATGAAGACGGCAACCGAGTCCAGAGAGGCCCAGGGAGGCCGAAGTTAATCCATACGGGAAAGCCAGGTCGACCACGTAAGGAATACAATAAGCTAAACGCTATTGGAGTTGCCAACATCCAAGTGCCGAGCGGAGTCAAGGAGGCGCTGAGCATGGAACATGCTGAAGAATGGAAGGCAGCGATGCAGAAGAAGTATTCTCAACTACAGTCCAGCAAGACATGGAGTCTTGTTGATCTTCCTGATGGCGGGTGCTGAGGTTGCACGTTGTACGGTCTGAAGCAGAGTGGACGGGAATGGAACCAGAAATTGGATAGTACTCTTCAGCATATTGGTTTTGTCCAGTGCCCTAGTGAGCCATGCATTTACACCAAGAAAATTGGCGAAAATCTTAGCATAATTGTCGTAAATGTTGATTTTTTTTTTTTTTATTTAACTTTGCTTTTATTTATTGAATCTTCTCTTAATTTTGAGACTAACAATAAGTTTACGAATCTTAACATTAAAATTTAACTAACAGTATAATAAAACTGCATTCTGGTTTCGCGTGCCTCAAGTCGGTCGCTGGGTGGGTAAGTCATTGCGACGAAGGCGTGATTGGTTGATCAACCTTGTAAGACCTCTCGCCAGGTGGTTAGGGTGCAACGATAGCTTGGTAAAGTACTTTTCCTTCTGTTCTGCGATCACTTCTTTGACTGGTAGAATGTTTAAGTCGCGATGTATGCTTTCGTTGCGAACGTACCACGGTGCCCCGGTGATTGTTCTCAAGATCTTCGACTGAGCTCGCTGGACTATGTCAATATTGCTATTGCTGGCATTCCCCCATAACTGAGAGCCGTACATCCATATAGGTTTTAGTACCGAGTTATACAGCAGGACTTTATATTCAAGACTAAGGGGAGACCGAGCGTTGATAAGCCAATGAAGGCTACTGGCTTTTAGCTTTAGGTGTGTTCTTTTGGCTTCAATGTGCCGGCGCCATGTGAGTCTTCTGTCGAGGTGTACTCCTAGATATGTCACTTCGTTTGCTTGCGGGAGTAGAGTATGGTTTAACATGAGCGGCGGGCAGTTTTGCCTGTTCAGGGTGAACGTAACGTGCTTGCATTTTTGTTCGTTCACTTTAATTCGCCAATCTGATAGCCACTTTTCTACATCGACCAGATGAAGAGCGAGCTGCGCAGTTGCTTGCATCGGGCATTTTGAGCGGCTGAGAATGGCTGTATCATCAGCAAACGTAGATGTTGTTAGTCGTGTGCTTGTTGGGATGTCTGCTGTGTAGAGGACATATAATGTTGGCCCAAGCACGCTTCCTTGAGGAACTCCAGCTCCAATAGTGAAATCGTCAGTTATAGCAGTGTTGCATCGAACAGCAAATTTTCTGTCGTAGAGGTAAGACTCTAGAAGCTTATGGGTGTTGTAGGGGAGCATTGTCTTGATCTTGAACATTAGACCTTCTAGCCAAACTCTATCAAATGCTTGAGAGACGTCTAAAATATGGCAGTACAGTACTCTCGTTTTTCGAACGCGTTCCGAATTTCTGATGTTATCCGGTTGACCTGCTCAATTGTTCCGTGCTTTTCACGAAACCCAAATTGATGTGACGGAATTCCTTCCTGGATTCTTAGGTATGTGTTTATCCGAATCAATACGCATTTTTCAAAGAGTTTAGATAAGCATGAGAGTAGGCTTATAGGTCTATACGACGTGGGAATTGTGTGGTCTTTTCCTGGCTTTGCTATCATTATTATAATCGACTTTTTCCATCTCACTGGAAAGTGGCCAAGTTTTGCGATGGCATTAAAAAGCTGGGTGATGGTGCAAACGGCGCAATATGGGAGCTCAATGATCATTTTGGGAGTTATGAGGTCGCAGCCCGGGGATTTTTTCGGATTCAGCTGATTTTTGATGATGTTAACGATTTCGTTTGGGCGAAACTCAATTGGTTCATGTTGAAGCTGAGGCTCATGTGGTAAAGTCGGCAAGGTGAACGCACTAGTGGCAGGATTTGGTTGGAAGACATTTTTAAGGTGGTTGGCAAACGTGCTGGCTCTGTCTGCATCGCTGCGCGCCCAGCCGCCTGTGGGGTTTCTAATAGGCATCACGGTTACTTTCGGTGAGCTTAGAGTAGGGTGAGCTCTCCATAGTGAGTGTTTTGTGCTAGATGTTGACAATTGCTCTATGTAGCGTCGGTGGACATGTGCTTCTTCTTGCTGTAAAGCTTTTGTGAGTTGACGTGAGGCATATTTGAAGCTTTGCCTAGCAGATGGTGATCTGTGGAGTTGCCACTCTCGACGTAAGCGTCGCTTTTCGAGGACGAGCTGTTCTATTTGTAGATTTGTCTTCTTTTGGTTGCTTTGTGTACTTGTAGTTTGGGGTGTTGAAACTCGAGCTGCAGAGACGAGTACAGACTCCAGTGTATTAACAAATCTGTCTACGTTGGCTTCATCGTTGAGATGAGGACTTAGCTCAATGTGTGAGCTAATGTATTTCTTGTACTTAACCCAATTGGTTTTCTGAGATGTCAATTTAAACGATTGCTCCAATGCGCCTGGATGTCGGAGAAGAATAAACAGGACAGGCGAGTGATCCGATGAAAGATCCGAGAGGCATTCGGCGCTTATCAGATTTTTAGAAATGTTTTTGGTAATTGCAAAGTCTATTAAATCGGGTAGTTTCCTTGGGTCTGCCGGCCAGTATGTTGGTCTGCCAGGAGAAACATAGTCCAGCTTGTCCTTGGCTTTTATAACTGCATTATAGAGCTGTTTTCCTTTTGGAGTCACGAGACGTGATCCCCAGTGTGTGTGCTTGGCGTTGTAGTCCCCTGCTGCTATGAAGTGGTCTCCTAGTGAGTTGAAAAACTGCATAAACTCATCTTCAGCTATGGTGAAGCGAGGGGGGCAGTATACGGCGGCTAGTGTAAGTTGGTTGCCAGTATTTGTTTGTATATTTATAGATGTGGCCTGTAGATAATTTTTAGCAAATTTGTTATGATAGTGGTGCTTAATACGGCTTCTGATTAGAATTCCAGTCCCACCATGTGCTTTACCATCTGGATGATTTGTTCCGTAAAATGAGTAACCTCGCAGTTGAAAATTGTATTTATTTGTAAGGTGTGTTTCTGAAAGCAGCATTACGTCGATATGGTTGTCGAGTAGGAATTGAGCTAACTCAAGTTTATGTTGTGAGACGCCGTTAGCGTTCCACGTAGATATCCTTAGGGAAGTCATTATTTGGATTGTTGTGAAACCAGCATTTGAATCAGTAGATTTTGGTTTCGCATTAAATCTTGCATAGTTGTGCGCATAAACGACATAAACTCCGTAAGGCTTTGCTGCAGGCTGTATATCATATCTTCGAAGTTGCTTTTTGACTGCTCCGGGAATTGTTGCTGCTGAGCCGTGTTCGGTTCTTGGTATGCTGATTGCAGAAATGAACTTTTTGAGACAGGGTTAGCCAGTCCTGATTTTAAAGCGCTTGCGTAAGTCACATTATCAGAGTTTAAGGGTCCTAGTGAGGATCTGGCTGCAGTCGAGAAGAAGACTTCAGGGTTTGTTCTGGAAGCTGTCATCTGTTTATTTTGGGTGCGGGCGGCAGTTCCTCTCTGATGGATGCGACTTTTCAGCTCCTTGTAAACAGGGCAGCCTCTGTAGTTAGCAGTGTGATTGCCACCGCAGTTGCCGCACTTTTTCGAGTTGCAGTCATCTTTGCTCGTTGGGCAGTGTGCGGAGTCATGAAAATCTCCACAAACTACACACACCGGGCGCAGTTTACAGTATGACCTTGTATGGCCATATTCTTGGCAGTTCGCACATTGTACCGGGCCATTGCGTTTGTGCGGTTCCTCAACTGTAATTCTGCGGTGCAGCAGGAACTGAAGATTGTAAATGGGGTGCACTTCGTATTTCTTTAGGGGCTTATTTTCTGGTTCGAGCTCAACCTTAAAGAGTGGCTGCGGCTTTCTATCCCTGTTAAGGATGTTGAAGACTGTCTTAGCGTTAAATCCATTCTCTTGAAGCGCCTTTGTTATCTCTGCAGGCGTTACGTCGGACTCTATGCCCTTAAGTACGACTTGCAGGCCCTTGCTACTTTTTAGCTGATACGTGTAAAAGTTCTTTTTATTCTCGGAAAGATATTTCGATAATACTCTGTAATTATCTTCAGACTTCATTTGAACCTTTGTTTCCTGGATGCTGCCCTTTACTAGAGGTATTATGTGGAAGTTATCCTTTCCAATAAGCTCGATAATTTTGTTGACAAGAACATTGGAACTTTTTTCTCGAATATAAATAGGCGGAGGTTTTGGCTTCCTTTTCTCGACTTCAGTGGATTCGGCCGCCTCAACGTCATAGGCGTCTTCCAAGATTTTAAATCGGTTTGAGTTCGTGGGCGTTTCTATTCCAGCTAGGCTAGCATTGTTACGGGTTATTTTGCGTTGAGAATTTAGAGGGCTCAGCTTCCTTTTGATTTGGATGTAGCGATCCATACCAGTCTGCACAGCCGGCTTAGTACATTCATTGGTTTTGTTCTGTTTTTTTGGGCAGCGCAGTGGCAGACGTATTAATATTTGCGCTGCTAGCTGATGATGTCATTAAACGAGCAGTCGATACGGTTGCAGTTGTTGTTGTAGTTACAGTTGACGTTGTTAAAGAAATTGCGGTGCTAGTTACTGCTGATGAGCTTAGGTTATTGCATACCTGCATTGAGGCACATTCAGCGCTCTTTGGCCGCAGAGACGTCGATGGTAGCGAGGGGGAGCAAGAACGCGCTCTCTCGCTCGATACGTTTAAGAACTCGGTCAAGTTGGGGGTAATTGCCCGCGCTTGATCAGAGCTTGCATTATTTTCGGTTGCTTTAAAAGAGAAGTACGCGTTATTTCTTTGTACTGAGAGCCGTCTCTCGTCTTGCTCACGTTGACGTTGTGTGCGAACGTCGTTCAGACTCATTGTATTCGTGGTAAAGTTAATTAGAGTTTTAAGTGTTAAGTTTTATATTAATTAAATGACCAATCAATATAAACATTCGCGATTTCATCGCAGAAAGCGTCTTTTCGCGTTATAGTAGATTTATTAAAACGGTCACTGCACTTTTGTGATTTTATTGAATATTTTTTCCCGGAGCACAATAAATACACGTCTGCATGCGACGACGGTTTAACATTCCGGATAAAATCAGCTCGATTTTTCGGTTTTTTAATCAATACACTGGGAAATAGTGGTCGAATGTTGGAATGGCATACCTCGTCGAATTCGTTACAAAATTTCCAACAAAGTGTCATTTACAGAAAAAAAAACTGCATTTGAACAAAAGAACCCCTTGTCAACATTAAACTTCAAATCACACAGGAATTTGATGTAGTAGATGCCGGAGAGCTGAACCATTTCTTGGGCATGGAAATCGAACGGAATGGAGAGACGGGCAGCGTGACGATTGGTCATAAGCAGTATATCGACGGGCTGTTACGAGAATATGGCATGGAAGACTGTAAGCCGAACGCCATACCTTTGGAGGTTGGTTATCAGAGCATGTGTACTGTGGATGACTGTCCAAAAGCTAACCAAAAGCAGTATTAATCACTTATTGGATCATTGCTGTACTTAGCCATGACCACAAGACCAGACATTGTACATTCCGTGGCAAAGTTGGCACAGAGGTGCAGTGACCATCATAAGGAACATGAGGTGGCTGCTAAGAGAGTCCTTCGCTACCTAAAAGGAACTTCGGGCTTGCAGTTGCATTATGCTCGATCTGGTATTCCTGTTCACTGCTATGTCGATGCAGATTGGGCAGGAGACAGCATAGACCGCAAATCATTCAGCGGTTGGGCGTTCTTCATGGCTGGTGCAGCGTTTTCGTGGGAGTCAAAGAAGCAGAGCATCATAGCACTCAGTAGCACGGAGGCAGAGTATGTAGCGCTTTCAACATCAGCTAAGGAGGCTGCTTACGTCCAGAAAATAATATCTGAAATGGGTTTTAAGACGGCGTCAACATTGATGATCTACAATGATAATCAGAGAGTTCAATGTCTAGCTAAGAATGCTACTTTTCATGCTAGAAGTAAACACATAGATATTAAGTATCACTTTATAAGAGATTTATATAAGAAGAAAGTCAACGATATTGAATGAGTACCAACCGAAAATATGATTTCAGATGTGTTAACTAAGAATTTAAGTAAAGTTAAGCACATCAAATGTATAAGTTCTAATCTAATTAGTTCTAATCTAATTAGTAAGAACAGAGCTAAAACTGAACGAATTGAATTAGTACCAAGTTTTTTCTGTTATATTAGATATACCGCGGTGAGAATATCTTGTCCTTCTTTGGTTTCTTGACCAAAAGTAACGGTGCGTTCTTTTGTGTCTCTTCTTTAAGTTATTGTTCTGCCTGCGTGCAGCATTTTTTCGTTTTTAGTCTCTAATAAATCGTCAAACCGAATAAAAAGTTTATAAAGAGTTAACCCGCCTCGAATATTATTTAACACCCACCATGCCCACCCCCTGGTGCTGCCGATCCATGATGCGCCAAGAAACAGTTACGATAGACCAATTCGCCCCGCTAAATTAAGAGTCCAGTTAGGGACTGCAAGAAAGGAGAAGAGACCGACTCCCACATCCACGAGGACTACGACTCTAAGCGCTAAGACTGGGATACCATTTGTGATAGGACTAGAGAGTCACGCCGAAAGCAATAAGGCTTCTTAAACAGGCAGCCAGAGACAAGAGTTTGCTAAATAAATTACGAATTTCGCAAGGATCTGCCACGACGAGCAGTGTGACGACATCGAAGAGAACGAGTTGCAACAGAAGAGAGGAGTTGTCGAACCGAGGCAAGAAGAGAACGTTTTGGACAGTCAAATCCAACAAATGGAAGAAAGAGTGTTTTACAGGATCGGCTGTTTGATCATTTTGAGCTGGATATTGGTGGCAGGATAAAGATTCTGTAAACGTCAGTGGTTTATCAAATTACTAAGAAGCGAATGCACCTGTAAGCTCAATATTTTCTTTACGCGATATTCAAGGCAGTGTATCTTTGTTTTCGGGTTCCGAACAAGAGGACGTCAATCACTGGCTGTCCGAATTCGGTGATGTTGCTGTTACGGTGGGCTGGGATAACTTGCAAACATTTATTTATGCTAAACAGCTGCTGATTGGAGCAGCCAAGCTTTACATCAGAAGTATTACAGGAGTTAGGGGTTGGATCGAGCTAAAAGAAGCATTGAAAAAAGAGTTTGGAAACAAGTTATGATAGGCGGAAATACATAAGATTCTGCGGCAGAGGCAGAAGCAGCCAAAAGAGACATGCATTGAATTTATCTATAGTTTAAGGGGTTATATACCTTTTTGAGCGAAAAAATTGAGGGAATTTTGAATTTTTTTCAGGTGTGTAGCAATTATTTTATGACACTGAAGTTTGTCACATAGATAATCCCAATTTCCTAACTTTACAAACACCAAAGTTATGCCATTTCCGATAGTTCAGTTATATTTCAGCTACATATATGATATAGTGGCCCGATCCGGCTCGTTCCGACTTATATACTACCTGCAATGGAAAGACAACTTTTGGGAAAGTTTCAAGAAGATAGCTTTAAAACTGAGGGACTAGTTTTTGTAAAAACGGACGGACGGACAGACGGACATAGCTAGATCGACTCTCCTGGTGATACTGATCAAGAATATATATACTTTATAGGGTCGGAAATGTCTCCTTCACTGCGTTGCAAACTTTTGACTGAAACTATAATACCCTCTGCAAGGTTATAAAAATATTAATACATATAAGTAAATTTTCTGTTGTTTTGTTTGGAGACCGACGGCTCCAAGAACTGGTGCTGCGACTTTGCATCTCAAATTGCCTTGTTTACACCGTCGATTTATGCTGTTATGTTTTATTTGCATTAAAAGTGCAATAACAACTATTGTGGTTAATTGTAACTGTCGAATTTTTAACGGTTTCTTTGACTTAAAGCTTGTGCATAAGGATGAATAAGGTCATTTTCTGTTCACTTTGTGGATATTTGGACATGAGCTTTCAAGCTATGCGAGTATCTTTTGTCAATGAATATGGACTTTAAGCCTCCAAGATCAGGTTGTACTTTCACTTGTATTAAGCTAATTAAGCTAATTTAAGTAGAGTTAAGTTTGTTTCTCATACAAGTAATGGTAAAACACAGCGGTGGGTACCATTTTCTGACTTAATGGGGTATAGTATTACAATTTTTTTTTTGCATTTTTATACCCTTGCAGAGGGTATAATAATTTCAATCAAAAGTTTGCAACGCATTAAAGGAGACATTTCCGATCCTATAAAGTACATAGTATTAACATTTTTTTTTGCATTTTTATACCCTTGCAGAGGGTATAATAATTTCAGTCAAAAGTTTGCAACGCAGTGAAGGAGACATTTCCGCGATTAACGTAAAAATAAAATAAATATTATTTTAGATAACACAAAATCTAAAATAATATTTATTTTATTTTTACGTTAATCAACCAATTAAATGGCTATAAAACGTAGGGACAAGCAAGGTAACAATCATAACATGAAAACGTAACAGCAACGCTAATGATTAATAAGAGCTTTTGGTAAACGTTAAATGATGATCACGATAACAATTGAGTTACTGGGGAAGATCTCTTTAGCCCTGTACTGGTCACCGGGGGTGCCAATGAAGCAGCTGGGTGGTTCGTGTGGGCTCGAAGCCGTTCATAGTTGCAACTTAAGCGAAGACTGATTTGTTTCCTCACAGTGGGGATGTGAAGGAATTTTGTGACCACCACGGCGCATTTACAATCGTTCGCAGCGCTTGGTTTTGCAGCCTTTGATATGATATGATATTCGCATGATATTCGAGTCGAATTTCTTACACCATATTTGAATGCAATAGGTAATGGCAAGGACTACTATTGACTTGTATGTTATAATTTTATTTCTGAGGCTCAGATTACTCGCCGCTTGTCGAGGATCAATCCAAGATACTCCACTCGCAGTACCTGTCCAAAAAGCTCAGACAGTTTGCGATGAAGGCTGTTTCCTCAGCATACGATGCTAGGAGGGTAGAGGTGTAAAGGGTGTTTAGCACGGGACCCCAAGCACTACGTTGTAGTACGCCAGCTCGTATGCATCTGGTGGATAACCTTTCGCCTCTCACTTCAACCATAAAGTATCTTTCCAGCAGACATGCTTTGAGGAGGAAATACGAGGTTTGTTCAAAAAGTATCGCGAATATTGAATTTTCGCGGGCTACGTATGTTCGATTTTTGATCTTTTGGTGGCGTTATGTTGGTACTCATGACCCTCACTTATGTTGACAATTTCGGGTATTTTGAATGTCCAGTCAGTTTTTGTGCGTGGGCGTGTTTTAGCTTTTCTTCGATTTTCCTCTATTTCAAAAAATTTGTATGATTGAGCTTTGGTTTCTACGTCATAACCAAAAACCCATGATTCGTCTCTAGTTATAACTCTCTGGAGCAATGTTCGCATTAACATTGCTGTTTTTGATCGAAATTGAGCAATTTTGGTACGAATTTCGCGGGGACTCGTCTCATGCCCAAACTATTGGTAATAATCGAATGGCCCGAGCCAATCGATAGATTTAGGTCCTCAGCACCTTCTCTGACGGTGATTCGACGATTGGCCAATACTAGTTTCTTTGCTTCATCAATGTTTTCGTCTGTTGCTGATATCTTCTCGGCCATCTGAGAACATTTTATACCACCGATAAACGTTGCTTTCCCTTTCCGGTATAGCCATGAGCGCCCTCGTCGATTCCGCTTTTATCTCTTCAATCGACTCGAAACGCGTTCCCCGGAGTGGTCTCTTGAGTTTTGGGAATAGCCAGAAGTCACACGGAATATGGTGGTTGCGGAACGATATGCGTCGAATTCTTGGCGATTTGTTCACGAAGAACTAGTGCAGAAATTGAGCGTTTCGGTAACAAACGAGATTTTACTTTTCGTAGGCCCAAATAGTCTTTCAAAATGGTTTTCACAGATCCTTCTGATATTCCGATCATTTCAGTAAGGTCTCTAACAGTCAACCGACGATTTTTGAGCATTAATTCCTTCACTTCATTGACGTGTTGGTCATCTGTTGAAGTCGATGGTCGTCCGGAGCGCTCCAAGTCATCAACACGTTCCCGACCCTCTTTGAAGTCTTTGTACCACTTATAAACATTTTTGTGGTACATGGTAGAATCACCAAAGGCCTTTCGCAACATCCTCAACGTTTCCGCAGACGAAATTTCATTCCGCAAACAAAATTTGCACTTCTCTGCTCAACTAAATCAGACATTGTAAAAATCGACAAATGCACTCTTGATAGAACTGATACTGACATTGAATTGAAATTACCGCCAGATGTCATCAACAGTCCTGCCAACTCAAGAAAAAAAGAACTAGTCCGCCATCTTAAGCCCGCGAATTTTAAATTGAAAATTCACCTTACTTTTTGCCCACAGTGGTAGCTTAGCCGTATGCAATAGTCAACATTCTAAAAGCGTCCGCGCACTTTAAGTTGTTTTTCACATTTTTGATCCATTTTTTGAAATAGACGAAAATCGAAGACAAGCTAAAACACGGCCACGCACAATAGCTGTCAAAAACTGACTGGACATTCAAAATGGCCGAAACTGTTAACATAATTGAGGGTCATGAGTACCAACATAACGCCACCAAAAAATCAAAAATCGAACATACGTAGCCCGCGAAAATTCAATATTCGCGATACTTTCTGAACAAACCTTGAACTGCGCAGTTGGCAAGAGAGTGTTCAGCTCAAATAGCAAGCCATCGTGACGCACTCTATTGAAAGCTTATTTACTTCCAAAAAGATAGAGCTGTACTGTCTATTTTCGAAGGCATCCAAAATATATAGATTAGCTATGCGCTTGTTCCGGGGTTCCATAGTGATTTCTGAAGCCGAACTGGTGGTCTGCAATAGACTTCTGCATGAATGCATCCAAAACGACAAATGAATCACTTAGTCTAGAAGTGGGCACACTTTTTTTTCTGCACAGTAGATTTGGGTGTGAGTGAGTAGGGTAGTATTGTCTGTATGGATTAACAGTGTTCTCACTCATTCCATAGTTGTACAGCTGTTGATGAGTACAGCAATATTGGTGTGCAGAAGTCAACGCACTGTACAGTGTTTTGGTGTGCAGTATACTTACTGTACAGTGAGTGATATTTCATGACTGGTACATACACACATATATAGATCTCGTGTGTATTTGTATTTTCGATTTGTATTTTTGTTTCAAATGTATTTATTATAAAATAAAGAATTTAGAAATTATTGATATTTTAATTAAAACTAATTATAACAATTATTTTATGTTATTAAAGAATCTATATTTAATTATTAATATTGGACTGAAGGAACATTATTTTATTTACCATGTCTTCAGTGGTGGCAATTATTGACTGTACTCATCTGCACAGTTGTACACAGTCAACACACAAGCTGTACATCGTGTTTAAAAAAGGACAAATGCTGTACTCACGAAGACTACAACCAAATACTGTACTCACTCGAAGTGAGTACACTGAAAATGTTGTCCTATATTGTTCTGGCCTATAGAGTATACTGTACAGTAAAGAATGAGTGCAGTATTTTTAAGAACACCATACTACTGTACAGATCTGTTATGCTACAAATGAGTACATTCATGCAGAAGTCTAGTCTGCAATGGTATCTGAACACTTCTTATTGCCATTATTCTACTAAGAAATATTCGAATATTTTAGAGAGTGTGGACAGCAAGCTTATTGGTCGGTACGACGCAACAAGGTACTTCGGTTTGCCTGGCTTCGGTATCATCGATATCTCAGCGCACTGCCATTGCGTGGGGAAGTGGGGGATGACTAACATGGAGTTGAACAGGACGACTAGAAACAGAATACTCTTCTTTGGAACTGAATTGGCAACTCTGCTATCAGTACCAAGGCCTTTACTGAGGCGCAGCTTTTTATTTAAGGACAAACTTCCTTCGGACTTAAAGCATTAAGGAATTGCAGTGTTTTTTCTACGCCACCACGCTTTACTTAGTTAAATGGATGAAAGCGATTTTGTTCGTCTGCAAAAGCCAATGAAATTTCGGAGTCTGATCTGCACCAATTGTTTTCATTACGCTTAATAGGAATTCTGCGAGGAGCTGTCTATTTATTATTCTAGCTGCTTTCCAGAGGTTAAATTCATATGGTTTTGTAGGATCAGCAGTAGCAGATCAACAAAGTATTCATTTTTCGTTTTGTGCAACAACTTTTTGAGATCGTCCTCAGCACGACGACATTTTTCCGTTATACTATTCGTCAATTTCCAATAAACTTCCATGGTTTAATAAGCCGCACCTTAAAAATGTTAAGTCCAGACTTTTCAATAAATTTAAAATGTGCAGATTACAATCTGCACTACGATTGGCATCTAAAAATCATTTGCTGCCAGATCAAGCACTTGTGCGTCGTCCCTCTCTCGCTGTTGTTAGTACAGTGAATCCTACGCATTCGTTTGAGTACTGCTTGGCCTTCGTTGGAATACTTTCAAAATTCTTCGTTTCTTTTGCAAACCGCTGCTCTTCGTCGTCATTTTTTTTGACGTGTTCTTCGTTTTTCTGCTCACTTCAGAAAAAATTCACTGGCTCTGTATCAAATCGTCGTCGAAATTTTGGTCGGATTGCTTGATTCTCTATCTATCAATCGTTCGGCATCAACTGAACTAGGTGCAGTATCGTGGCCCGAAATTTGGGTGGAAGAGTGTGATGGATATATAGATCACATTTATGGAAAAGGATGGAGAGTGGTTTGCGATGATGATATACTACCTGCAATGGAAAGACAACTTTTGGGAAAGTTTCAAGAAGATAGCTTTAAAACTGAGGGACTAGTTTTTGTAAAAACGGACGGACGGACAGACGGACATAGCTAGATCGACTCTCCTGGTGATACTGATCAAGAATATATATACTTTATAGGGTCGGAAATGTCTCCTTCACTGCGTTGCAAACTTTTGACTGAAACTATAATACCCTCTGCAAGGTTATAAAAATATTAATACATATAAGTAAATTTTCTGTTGTTTTGTTTGGAGACCGACGGCTCCAAGAACTGGTGCTGCGACTTTGCATCTCAAATTGCCTTGTTTACACCGTCGATTTATGCTGTTATGTTTTATTTGCATTAAAAGTGCAATAACAACTATTGTGGTTAATTGTAACTGTCGAATTTTTAACGGTTTCTTTGACTTAAAGCTTGTGCATAAGGATGAATAAGGTCATTTTCTGTTCACTTTGTGGATATTTGGACATGAGCTTTCAAGCTATGCGAGTATCTTTTGTCAATGAATATGGACTTTAAGCCTCCAAGATCAGGTTGTACTTTCACTTGTATTAAGCTAATTAAGCTAATTTAAGTAGAGTTAAGTTTGTTTCTCATACAAGTAATGGTAAAACACAGCGGTGGGTACCATTTTCTGACTTAATGGGGTATAGTATTACAATTTTTTTTTTGCATTTTTATACCCTTGCAGAGGGTATAATAATTTCAATCAAAAGTTTGCAACGCATTAAAGGAGACATTTCCGATCCTATAAAGTACATAGTATTAACATTTTTTTTTGCATTTTTATACCCTTGCAGAGGGTATAATAATTTCAGTCAAAAGTTTGCAACGCAGTGAAGGAGACATTTCCGCGATTAACGTAAAAATAAAATAAATATTATTTTAGATAACACAAAATCTAAAATAATATTTATTTTATTTTTACGTTAATCAACCAATTAAATGGCTATAAAACGTAGGGACAAGCAAGGTAACAATCATAACATGAAAACGTAACAGCAACGCTAATGATTAATAAGAGCTTTTGGTAAACGTTAAATGATGATCACGATAACAATTGAGTTACTGGGGAAGATCTCTTTAGCCCTGTACTGGTCACCGGGGGTGCCAATGAAGCAGCTGGGTGGTTCGTGTGGGCTCGAAGCCGTTCATAGTTGCAACTTAAGCGAAGACTGATTTGTTTCCTCACAGTGGGGATGTGAAGGAATTTTGTGACCACCACGGCGCATTTACAATCGTTCGCAGCGCTTGGTTTTGCAGCCTTTGATATGATATGATATTCGCATGATATTCGAGTCGAATTTCTTACACCATATTTGAATGCAATAGGTAATGGCAAGGACTACTATTGACTTGTATGTTATAATTTTATTTCTGAGGCTCAGATTACTCGCCGCTTGTCGAGGATCAATCCAAGATACTCCACTCGCAGTACCTGTCCAAAAAGCTCAGACAGTTTGCGATGAAGGCTGTTTCCTCAGCATACGATGCTAGGAGGGTAGAGGTGTAAAGGGTGTTTAGCACGGGACCCCAAGCACTACGTTGTAGTACGCCAGCTCGTATGCATCTGGTGGATAACCTTTCGCCTCTCACTTCAACCATAAAGTATCTTTCCAGCAGACATGCTTTGAGGAGGAAATACGAGGTTTGTTCAAAAAGTATCGCGAATATTGAATTTTCGCGGGCTACGTATGTTCGATTTTTGATCTTTTGGTGGCGTTATGTTGGTACTCATGACCCTCACTTATGTTGACAATTTCGGGTATTTTGAATGTCCAGTCAGTTTTTGTGCGTGGGCGTGTTTTAGCTTTTCTTCGATTTTCCTCTATTTCAAAAAATTTGTATGATTGAGCTTTGGTTTCTACGTCATAACCAAAAACCCATGATTCGTCTCTAGTTATAACTCTCTGGAGCAATGTTCGCATTAACATTGCTGTTTTTGATCGAAATTGAGCAATTTTGGTACGAATTTCGCGGGGACTCGTCTCATGCCCAAACTATTGGTAATAATCGAATGGCCCGAGCCAATCGATAGATTTAGGTCCTCAGCACCTTCTCTGACGGTGATTCGACGATTGGCCAATACTAGTTTCTTTGCTTCATCAATGTTTTCGTCTGTTGCTGATATCTTCTCGGCCATCTGAGAACATTTTATACCACCGATAAACGTTGCTTTCCCTTTCCGGTATAGCCATGAGCGCCCTCGTCGATTCCGCTTTTATCTCTTCAATCGACTCGAAACGCGTTCCCCGGAGTGGTCTCTTGAGTTTTGGGAATAGCCAGAAGTCACACGGAATATGGTGGTTGCGGAACGATATGCGTCGAATTCTTGGCGATTTGTTCACGAAGAACTAGTGCAGAAATTGAGCGTTTCGGTAACAAACGAGATTTTACTTTTCGTAGGCCCAAATAGTCTTTCAAAATGGTTTTCACAGATCCTTCTGATATTCCGATCATTTCAGTAAGGTCTCTAACAGTCAACCGACGATTTTTGAGCATTAATTCCTTCACTTCATTGACGTGTTGGTCATCTGTTGAAGTCGATGGTCGTCCGGAGCGCTCCAAGTCATCAACACGTTCCCGACCCTCTTTGAAGTCTTTGTACCACTTATAAACATTTTTGTGGTACATGGTAGAATCACCAAAGGCCTTTCGCAACATCCTCAACGTTTCCGCAGACGAAATTTCATTCCGCAAACAAAATTTGCACTTCTCTGCTCAACTAAATCAGACATTGTAAAAATCGACAAATGCACTCTTGATAGAACTGATACTGACATTGAATTGAAATTACCGCCAGATGTCATCAACAGTCCTGCCAACTCAAGAAAAAAAGAACTAGTCCGCCATCTTAAGCCCGCGAATTTTAAATTGAAAATTCACCTTACTTTTTGCCCACAGTGGTAGCTTAGCCGTATGCAATAGTCAACATTCTAAAAGCGTCCGCGCACTTTAAGTTGTTTTTCACATTTTTGATCCATTTTTTGAAATAGACGAAAATCGAAGACAAGCTAAAACACGGCCACGCACAATAGCTGTCAAAAACTGACTGGACATTCAAAATGGCCGAAACTGTTAACATAATTGAGGGTCATGAGTACCAACATAACGCCACCAAAAAATCAAAAATCGAACATACGTAGCCCGCGAAAATTCAATATTCGCGATACTTTCTGAACAAACCTTGAACTGCGCAGTTGGCAAGAGAGTGTTCAGCTCAAATAGCAAGCCATCGTGACGCACTCTATTGAAAGCTTATTTACTTCCAAAAAGATAGAGCTGTACTGTCTATTTTCGAAGGCATCCAAAATATATAGATTAGCTATGCGCTTGTTCCGGGGTTCCATAGTGATTTCTGAAGCCGAACTGGTGGTCTGCAATAGACTTCTGCATGAATGCATCCAAAACGACAAATGAATCACTTAGTCTAGAAGTGGGCACACTTTTTTTTCTGCACAGTAGATTTGGGTGTGAGTGAGTAGGGTAGTATTGTCTGTATGGATTAACAGTGTTCTCACTCATTCCATAGTTGTACAGCTGTTGATGAGTACAGCAATATTGGTGTGCAGAAGTCAACGCACTGTACAGTGTTTTGGTGTGCAGTATACTTACTGTACAGTGAGTGATATTTCATGACTGGTACATACACACATATATAGATCTCGTGTGTATTTGTATTTTCGATTTGTATTTTTGTTTCAAATGTATTTATTATAAAATAAAGAATTTAGAAATTATTGATATTTTAATTAAAACTAATTATAACAATTATTTTATGTTATTAAAGAATCTATATTTAATTATTAATATTGGACTGAAGGAACATTATTTTATTTACCATGTCTTCAGTGGTGGCAATTATTGACTGTACTCATCTGCACAGTTGTACACAGTCAACACACAAGCTGTACATCGTGTTTAAAAAAGGACAAATGCTGTACTCACGAAGACTACAACCAAATACTGTACTCACTCGAAGTGAGTACACTGAAAATGTTGTCCTATATTGTTCTGGCCTATAGAGTATACTGTACAGTAAAGAATGAGTGCAGTATTTTTAAGAACACCATACTACTGTACAGATCTGTTATGCTACAAATGAGTACATTCATGCAGAAGTCTAGTCTGCAATGGTATCTGAACACTTCTTATTGCCATTATTCTACTAAGAAATATTCGAATATTTTAGAGAGTGTGGACAGCAAGCTTATTGGTCGGTACGACGCAACAAGGTACTTCGGTTTGCCTGGCTTCGGTATCATCGATATCTCAGCGCACTGCCATTGCGTGGGGAAGTGGGGGATGACTAACATGGAGTTGAACAGGACGACTAGAAACAGAATACTCTTCTTTGGAACTGAATTGGCAACTCTGCTATCAGTACCAAGGCCTTTACTGAGGCGCAGCTTTTTATTTAAGGACAAACTTCCTTCGGACTTAAAGCATTAAGGAATTGCAGTGTTTTTTCTACGCCACCACGCTTTACTTAGTTAAATGGATGAAAGCGATTTTGTTCGTCTGCAAAAGCCAATGAAATTTCGGAGTCTGATCTGCACCAATTGTTTTCATTACGCTTAATAGGAATTCTGCGAGGAGCTGTCTATTTATTATTCTAGCTGCTTTCCAGAGGTTAAATTCATATGGTTTTGTAGGATCAGCAGTAGCAGATCAACAAAGTATTCATTTTTCGTTTTGTGCAACAACTTTTTGAGATCGTCCTCAGCACGACGACATTTTTCCGTTATACTATTCGTCAATTTCCAATAAACTTCCATGGTTTAATAAGCCGCACCTTAAAAATGTTAAGTCCAGACTTTTCAATAAATTTAAAATGTGCAGATTACAATCTGCACTACGATTGGCATCTAAAAATCATTTGCTGCCAGATCAAGCACTTGTGCGTCGTCCCTCTCTCGCTGTTGTTAGTACAGTGAATCCTACGCATTCGTTTGAGTACTGCTTGGCCTTCGTTGGAATACTTTCAAAATTCTTCGTTTCTTTTGCAAACCGCTGCTCTTCGTCGTCATTTTTTTTGACGTGTTCTTCGTTTTTCTGCTCACTTCAGAAAAAATTCACTGGCTCTGTATCAAATCGTCGTCGAAATTTTGGTCGGATTGCTTGATTCTCTATCTATCAATCGTTCGGCATCAACTGAACTAGGTGCAGTATCGTGGCCCGAAATTTGGGTGGAAGAGTGTGATGGATATATAGATCACATTTATGGAAAAGGATGGAGAGTGGTTTGCGATGATGATGAAATTCTACGCTGAAATCTCGTCTATTAATATATCCCCATCCCACATATATGTATATGCATACAAGAGTTATATATAAAACATGAACGTTGACTCCTGAATCAGTCCACCTATTTATAAGTCCACCGTTGAGAGCTCTATTTGCTGTGCTTGTGCTTTTATAGGAAAAACATATTTTTAAATATATATTTTTCCTTGGTATGAACTTGGATTGTCACAAAAGAATTATTACTTCTTACTAGAATAAGGTGTGGTCTTAGCTGGTCATAATTTAGTCAGGATGTGTGGTTATAGGAGACGCCAGTGTCTGTCACGGGCGAGAATCCATAAGTCTGCCGGGTGTCGTTACAAACACTGATTCTTTTTCTGGTAAAGGGCGGCGCAATGCCGAGATTAGAATAAAGAAAGTTAATACAAAATAGCAACATCTCACCCACCGTAAGCACTATGGAGACTTACCATATATACCCAAAACTGCTAAAAATGGTTGGTTTGGAATAATATTCTTACATTGAGTTGAGTTTCCTATTAAAATCGGAGAAAGGGTACGAATATGACAACTCTTTGAAACAGATTCTGATTTAGTAACTCAACTATAGGTATATTTGATTATTTTCCAGCTTGCACAACTTGGTTTCGGTAAGGAATAATTGATTGGAATAATTCATCTCCTTATCCTTTGTCATTAATTTGTTTCTGACAATTTTTTAAGAAATCATCTGATATCTATAAACTCGATAGTTTAAATACTAGAATTTGACGCCTGTGATTGGGGTAATATTAGGAAAAACTGAAGTCCATCGTCAACCAAAAATCCTTTTCGGCAAGAAAAAACTTTGGACCGCCTATCCATCCGCGTTCGATAATTATTTTGGACATTTACTGAAGTTTGCTGTACTCGTCGGTGTCATACTTACTCTTTCCGACCACGCTGGACGTCCTGAAGTAATGTTTTGTTTAGAAGTAGGTGCATCAAAAATTCTGTAACACCTTGAGGGTATTTCAATTTAAGTTTCATTATTTTATATTTGTATGAATACCTCTGTCAAATCAGATTAATTTAAAAATGTATTTCGAACCAAAAAGAAGTTGGTCACTCTAAGAAAAAAGCGAAGCCAAGCCGGTCACAGAAATTATAAGAAATAAATAAGAAAAGTTTATAAAGAGTTAAACCGCCTCGAATATTATTTAACAAAATGGTCCTTCGATCGCAGGATCGATATTTCGACACTAACACCTTGAAATAGAGTCCATAACAACATTCGTAGTGTGGAAATGGAATCATCAGCAGATTAACAATATTGATTCGTCACAATCGCTCCGAGACGTCCATTTTGCAGTGTATCGAAAATTCGTCACGGAAACCTTAATAAAGAGGCAACTTCGCGCTTTTGGAGGCCTTTCATACAGCGAATCCGAAAAACAGGAACATGTACGGGAAACAGGGAAGGAAATCAGTCTAGACGCGTTGTTGCGAATCTGTGCCTTTTTCGACATAAGTGTGGGTGAGAACGCGACAAAAAACGAATTGGCTACAAAAATAGTAGAAGCCATAAGGTTTGTCGCCACCGAAGACACTGACGGTTCCGATGCTTCAGTTCTGAAACAAAAATTGGTGATCCTGGAACAGATACCAAATGTGGATACGGAAAATGTTAAAATAAAGCGAGCAATTTTCAACAAAGAAGCCAAACTCATGGAAATCAAACATCAAACATCCAACATCTCCATTCGATCAGAGATTCCGAATCAGGAACAACGCGAGCGTACATTGGGATGCTGATCTTGGCTCTGGTGATGACGTATCCCATCACCAGAGCCAAGATCAGCATCCCTTACACAACATTGAAGAAACTTAGGATTCAAACAGATCAACCACAACAATGATAACACAAATGCTAGCAAAATTTTAGTGGACAGAACTTGGAGTTTGATGGGACATCTGCGCTTAAATGGAAACATTTTATTAACGAGTTTGAAGCAACTAGCCAACGTTGTGGGTTTTCGAATGAAGAAAATGTTCATCGACTCTCAAAAGCCCTGAAAGGTGCGGCAAGAGCAAAAGTGGAGCTACTGCTTATCTCTGCTCAAGAGCCAAGCAGAATTATATCCATATCCTGAAAACATTACACTGGAATTAACAACAAAAGCGCACAAAATTAAGGAAGTAAAAGAGCTCTCAGATTTTGAAGAATTCAATTGCAACATTCAAAACATTTGCGCCGGGTTAGAATACACACACAGGAAGCTAGTCGACACCCAAAGGCTTTTGGCAATGGCGATTGGAAAGCTATCAGAGCAATACCTCCGAGATTGGGGCACATTTTTAAAAGAGGAAAATATACGTGCCTCATTTTGCACATTTCAAAATTTAGCCGATTGGTCGCAAAAACAATCTGATTTAATAAACGATATTTCCTTTTTTAAAAAAATTACTGTAATAAATAATCAAGCGACAGCCACTGAACCGGAACAATTGGAAAAAACTACAACGAGCTCAACAAAGGGTAAGCACAAGACGATGTGTCCCTTTTGCAGCGAGAAAAGACATGCTCTTACCAAATGCAACATATTTTTAAAATCAGACGTAAAAAAACGTTGGGACATGGCCAACCGACACAAAGTGTGTTATTGCTGTTTGAAGTACCATAAAAATCCATGCAATGAAGGACAGCAGTGTAAAATCGATAACTGCGAGAAATTCCATAACAAGTTACTTCACAAACGGCCTATTACAAATGTCGTACAAAACATAACAGGATGTGTTTCGGAATCCAAAAGAGAAGCATTGCTCAAGATGGTTGCTGTCACAGTCTACGGTCAAAAGGGCTCCAAGGACATTGTTGCATTTTTAGATGAAGGCAGCACATCAACAATTATGGATATGAGTTTGGCTCGAGAAGTCGGAATAGAAGGCGAATGCAGACCATTCTGCTTCAGTTGGACAGGAGGCGTATATAGATACGAATCAGATGCAAAATCAGCTAGCATAACTATTAGTGCGAAATGTGGTAATAAATTCCACCTAGAAGATGTATGGCTTTAAAGCTTCCATCGCAACAAGTTAATTACAACCAATTAAAAGAACTCGTTCCCAAAAATCTGGTAGATCTAAATAATCTGCAGGACAAGCAAGCCAAGCTTCTGATTGGTCAACGACATGCTAATTTGATCAGTACTAGAGGAATTATCAACGGTGACGGGATTCGCCCGATGTTATCTAAAACCAAACTGGGTTGGGACCAGTCCAAACTGAATAAAAAGGAGCGAATTTTGCTTGCTGCCAAATAAGCGATGAAAACATTCAGCAGATGATCAGACAGCTGTTTAGCATTGAAAATTTTGGAGTGTGTGTTGTCAGTCAGACAAGACACTTTCAGCAAACGAAAAGTTAGCGATAGACAAGGCGGAGTCATCAATTAATCAAATTGGTAACAATTATGAATTGGGGGTACCCTGGAAAAATGAACAAGTCAAACTCCCTGATAGTAAAGCCATACAGCGGCTCAAATGTCTTGAACGCAAACTATTAAGAGACAAAGATTTATCAAAAACTACCAAGATGAAATACACAATTTGTTGGAAAAAGGTTATGCTATTCAGCTAATAGATATGGATGTCTTAAGGCAGGCTTGCACCTAGTGAGGTCAAAAAAATCAATTTATTTTTTTTTTGCAGTTTCGGATAGATACATGTTTCAATTTTACTCTCCTAAAATTTCAAGTCGAAATCTCTTGAAGCGCGCGGGTTAGCGTGTGCAAATTTTCAAACGCGTTTTTCTCGAAACCATGTTTTCCGAGTTGGCGGAAGTCGTACAAGTCGCAAAAATTGAGCAATCGTCATGAAATTTTTTATACATGTTCCTCAGAAGTATGTGCATGTCTGGAACTAGGATCTTTTGAAAATATTAAAAATTGTTTATTTAAAAAATTAATGAGTAACGAAAAAATGAGGAAAAAACAGATTTTTTTTTCAAAAGCTCATAATTTTTGCATTTGTCATGTTTTTTCAATTATCCTAGTTCCAGCGATGCGAAAAAGTGTACAGATTAAGAATATATTCGTTTTTTGCGTTTCAGATTATTTCTTTATATTTCAAAAAATCCGCCATGAGGACGAGTTTTTCGCGGACATGCCGCCATTGTTGGGTACTCCCCCTCCCCCCTTCACTTGGATCGCCCTCAAAAAAATTGTGTAGCTTCAATAAACTGTACCCTACAACTGTCTAAAATTTTATTCCCATACCTACCAACTTTCCAAGAAATAAATTCCAGAAAAAAAATCAGGTTTTGGGCGCCAACAAGCTGCAAGCCTGCCTTAAAATCCCCTAAGCTATGGTATTTACCACATTTTGCAGTTGTTAACCCCAGTAAACCTGGTAGGGTCAGACTCGACTTTGATGCTGCGGCTGAATGCAATGGAACTTCTCTTAACAAGAATCTTCTTACTGGCCCAGACTGGTAAACATCGATCGTGGGCATACTGATGCGCTTTCGATTACATCAGGTCGCTGTTGTTGCCGATATTCGGGAAATGTTTAGTCAGGTGCCTATTAAAGACAACGATCCAACAGCACAATGCTTTCTTTGGAGGGATTTTAAACAGAACAGTCCGATGAAAATATACCAAATGAAAGCCATGCTTTTCGGCACAACTTCTTCACCGTTTTTAGCTCAATTTGTAAAGAATTTCAATGCCAAGAAATATCAAAAAGTATATCCAGAAGCGGTAATGGCTATTATTAGAAATCATTATGTTAACGATTATTTGGATTCCAAGCCAAACGCCAGCCTACCTATCAACATAATAAATTGACATCCATTCAAAAGCAGGATTTGAACTGCGACAATTTCTGTCACTGTTTTCTTTTCTGTTGTAAAGAAGTTATAAGTAACATTCCTGAACATTTAAGATCAGCGATGATCGGGGATAAGGCGGATGTTCAACAAAAGGTACTTGGTATGCTGTGGAATGCCAATGACGACATTTTTACATACTCCACAAAAACCATGCACCGGCTGAAAAATGATCTTTTAAATAAAAATGCTCCATCAACGAAAATAAACGTTAAACGGTAACCATCAAAGGGCGAATATTGATGCGTGACGTGTGGCAGTCCGGAACCAACTGGGACGATAAACTTAAGGGAGATCTGCTGATCAAATTGAAAAATTTGTTGTCGTCTTTATTTTTAATTGAAACAATTAAAATTCCACGATGTTACAGTTCTAATCTCACAAAAGCGGATCGCATCAAAATTCCACATATTCAACGACGCGAGTAGCTAGGTCTATTCCTTAGCAGTATACATAAGATGCTGTTATCAACAAGAAGATGGATGAATCTTTAGTCGTATCAAAAGCAAGGGTTGCCCCTATAAAGCATGTAACAATTCCCAAACTTGAAACAATGGGTTTGATTCATACGGACGTATGCTACATTTATCGACGACAAGACGCGTTACGTATCGGTGTATATGCTAAAAACAAAAGACCAAGTTTTCGACAAATTCAAAGAATTTAAATTGTTGGCTGAGAAGCAAACTGGACAGCAGATTAAAGCCAACGGTGCGTTTGAAAATTTTTTGATAAGTCATGGGATTAAGAGGCAGCTTACCGTTCCCCATACTCCGCAGCAAAATGACGTTGCTGAGCGTGCCAATAGGACGCTAGTGGAAATGGCAAGAAGTATGATGGTTCATTCCAGTGCTGGTGAATCACTTTGGGGGGAAGCGATAATGACAGCGATGTACTTGAGAAACAGATCTGAAACGTCTACATTACCAGATATGACTCCGTACGAAGCATGGTTTGGGAAAAAACCCGGAGTGTCCCACCTAAAAGTTTTTGGTACAAAGGCCATAGTTCTAAACAAGACAAGGAAAAGAAAATTTTCTCAGAAAGGGATAGAGCATATCTTGGTTGGTTAGGCTCTTCAATCCTGATACGCAAACTATCAAGGAAGCCCGGGATGTTGTGTTCCTTGACCACGATATGATAAAAAACGAGGATATTTCGTCCGTGGATTTGACAGAGAGCTCAAACATATTGAATGTGCAGACAGATGGTGAGCAAGATGAAAATAACGAAGATCCAGAAAGGGGTGAACGGTCAGAGGTCAATGATGATGAAGACGGCAACCGAGTCCAGAGAGGCCCAGGGAGGCCGAAGTTAATCCATACGGGAAAGCCAGGTCGACCACGTAAGGAATACAATAAGCTAAACGCTATTGGAGTTGCCAACATCCAAGTGCCGAGCGGAGTCAAGGAGGCGCTGAGCATGGAACATGCTGAAGAATGGAAGGCAGCGATGCAGAAGAAGTATTCTCAACTACAGTCCAGCAAGACATGGAGTCTTGTTGATCTTCCTGATGGCGGGTGCTGAGGTTGCACGTTGTACGGTCTGAAGCAGAGTGGACGGGAATGGAACCAGAAATTGGATAGTACTCTTCAGCATATTGGTTTTGTCCAGTGCCCTAGTGAGCCATGCATTTACACCAAGAAAATTGGCGAAAATCTTAGCATAATTGTCGTAAATGTTGATTTTTTTTTTTTTTATTTAACTTTGCTTTTATTTATTGAATCTTCTCTTAATTTTGAGACTAACAATAAGTTTACGAATCTTAACATTAAAATTTAACTAACAGTATAATAAAACTGCATTCTGGTTTCGCGTGCCTCAAGTCGGTCGCTGGGTGGGTAAGTCATTGCGACGAAGGCGTGATTGGTTGATCAACCTTGTAAGACCTCTCGCCAGGTGGTTAGGGTGCAACGATAGCTTGGTAAAGTACTTTTCCTTCTGTTCTGCGATCACTTCTTTGACTGGTAGAATGTTTAAGTCGCGATGTATGCTTTCGTTGCGAACGTACCACGGTGCCCCGGTGATTGTTCTCAAGATCTTCGACTGAGCTCGCTGGACTATGTCAATATTGCTATTGCTGGCATTCCCCCATAACTGAGAGCCGTACATCCATATAGGTTTTAGTACCGAGTTATACAGCAGGACTTTATATTCAAGACTAAGGGGAGACCGAGCGTTGATAAGCCAATGAAGGCTACTGGCTTTTAGCTTTAGGTGTGTTCTTTTGGCTTCAATGTGCCGGCGCCATGTGAGTCTTCTGTCGAGGTGTACTCCTAGATATGTCACTTCGTTTGCTTGCGGGAGTAGAGTATGGTTTAACATGAGCGGCGGGCAGTTTTGCCTGTTCAGGGTGAACGTAACGTGCTTGCATTTTTGTTCGTTCACTTTAATTCGCCAATCTGATAGCCACTTTTCTACATCGACCAGATGAAGAGCGAGCTGCGCAGTTGCTTGCATCGGGCATTTTGAGCGGCTGAGAATGGCTGTATCATCAGCAAACGTAGATGTTGTTAGTCGTGTGCTTGTTGGGATGTCTGCTGTGTAGAGGACATATAATGTTGGCCCAAGCACGCTTCCTTGAGGAACTCCAGCTCCAATAGTGAAATCGTCAGTTATAGCAGTGTTGCATCGAACAGCAAATTTTCTGTCGTAGAGGTAAGACTCTAGAAGCTTATGGGTGTTGTAGGGGAGCATTGTCTTGATCTTGAACATTAGACCTTCTAGCCAAACTCTATCAAATGCTTGAGAGACGTCTAAAAATATGGCAGTACAGTACTCTCGTTTTTCGAACGCGTTCCGAATTTCTGATGTTATCCGGTTGACCTGCTCAATTGTTCCGTGCTTTTCACGAAACCCAAATTGATGTGACGGAATTCCTTCCTGGATTCTTAGGTATGTGTTTATCCGAATCAATACGCATTTTTCAAAGAGTTTAGATAAGCATGAGAGTAGGCTTATAGGTCTATACGACGTGGGAATTGTGTGGTCTTTTCCTGGCTTTGCTATCATTATTATAATCGACTTTTTCCATCTCACTGGAAAGTGGCCAAGTTTTGCGATGGCATTAAAAAGCTGGGTGATGGTGCAAACGGCGCAATATGGGAGCTCAATGATCATTTTGGGAGTTATGAGGTCGCAGCCCGGGGATTTTTTCGGATTCAGCTGATTTTTGATGATGTTAACGATTTCGTTTGGGCGAAACTCAATTGGTTCATGTTGAAGCTGAGGCTCATGTGGTAAAGTCGGCAAGGTGAACGCACTAGTGGCAGGATTTGGTTGGAAGACATTTTTAAGGTGGTTGGCAAACGTGCTGGCTCTGTCTGCATCGCTGCGCGCCCAGCCGCCTGTGGGGTTTCTAATAGGCATCACGGTTACTTTCGGTGAGCTTAGAGTAGGGTGAGCTCTCCATAGTGAGTGTTTTGTGCTAGATGTTGACAATTGCTCTATGTAGCGTCGGTGGACATGTGCTTCTTCTTGCTGTAAAGCTTTTGTGAGTTGACGTGAGGCATATTTGAAGCTTTGCCTAGCAGATGGTGATCTGTGGAGTTGCCACTCTCGACGTAAGCGTCGCTTTTCGAGGACGAGCTGTTCTATTTGTAGATTTGTCTTCTTTTGGTTGCTTTGTGTACTTGTAGTTTGGGGTGTTGAAACTCGAGCTGCAGAGACGAGTACAGACTCCAGTGTATTAACAAATCTGTCTACGTTGGCTTCATCGTTGAGATGAGGACTTAGCTCAATGTGTGAGCTAATGTATTTCTTGTACTTAACCCAATTGGTTTTCTGAGATGTCAATTTAAACGATTGCTCCAATGCGCCTGGATGTCGGAGAAGAATAAACAGGACAGGCGAGTGATCCGATGAAAGATCCGAGAGGCATTCGGCGCTTATCAGATTTTTAGAAATGTTTTTGGTAATTGCAAAGTCTATTAAATCGGGTAGTTTCCTTGGGTCTGCCGGCCAGTATGTTGGTCTGCCAGGAGAAACATAGTCCAGCTTGTCCTTGGCTTTTATAACTGCATTATAGAGCTGTTTTCCTTTTGGAGTCACGAGACGTGATCCCCAGTGTGTGTGCTTGGCGTTGTAGTCCCCTGCTGCTATGAAGTGGTCTCCTAGTGAGTTGAAAAACTGCATAAACTCATCTTCAGCTATGGTGAAGCGAGGGGGGCAGTATACGGCGGCTAGTGTAAGTTGGTTGCCAGTATTTGTTTGTATATTTATAGATGTGGCCTGTAGATAATTTTTAGCAAATTTGTTATGATAGTGGTGCTTAATACGGCTTCTGATTAGAATTCCAGTCCCACCATGTGCTTTACCATCTGGATGATTTGTTCCGTAAAATGAGTAACCTCGCAGTTGAAAATTGTATTTATTTGTAAGGTGTGTTTCTGAAAGCAGCATTACGTCGATATGGTTGTCGAGTAGGAATTGAGCTAACTCAAGTTTATGTTGTGAGACGCCGTTAGCGTTCCACGTAGATATCCTTAGGGAAGTCATTATTTGGATTGTTGTGAAACCAGCATTTGAATCAGTAGATTTTGGTTTCGCATTAAATCTTGCATAGTTGTGCGCATAAACGACATAAACTCCGTAAGGCTTTGCTGCAGGCTGTATATCATATCTTCGAAGTTGCTTTTTGACTGCTCCGGGAATTGTTGCTGCTGAGCCGTGTTCGGTTCTTGGTATGCTGATTGCAGAAATGAACTTTTTGAGACAGGGTTAGCCAGTCCTGATTTTAAAGCGCTTGCGTAAGTCACATTATCAGAGTTTAAGGGTCCTAGTGAGGATCTGGCTGCAGTCGAGAAGAAGACTTCAGGGTTTGTTCTGGAAGCTGTCATCTGTTTATTTTGGGTGCGGGCGGCAGTTCCTCTCTGATGGATGCGACTTTTCAGCTCCTTGTAAACAGGGCAGCCTCTGTAGTTAGCAGTGTGATTGCCACCGCAGTTGCCGCACTTTTTCGAGTTGCAGTCATCTTTGCTCGTTGGGCAGTGTGCGGAGTCATGAAAATCTCCACAAACTACACACACCGGGCGCAGTTTACAGTATGACCTTGTATGGCCATATTCTTGGCAGTTCGCACATTGTACCGGGCCATTGCGTTTGTGCGGTTCCTCAACTGTAATTCTGCGGTGCAGCAGGAACTGAAGATTGTAAATGGGGTGCACTTCGTATTTCTTTAGGGGCTTATTTTCTGGTTCGAGCTCAACCTTAAAGAGTGGCTGCGGCTTTCTATCCCTGTTAAGGATGTTGAAGACTGTCTTAGCGTTAAATCCATTCTCTTGAAGCGCCTTTGTTATCTCTGCAGGCGTTACGTCGGACTCTATGCCCTTAAGTACGACTTGCAGGCCCTTGCTACTTTTTAGCTGATACGTGTAAAAGTTCTTTTTATTCTCGGAAAGATATTTCGATAATACTCTGTAATTATCTTCAGACTTCATTTGAACCTTTGTTTCCTGGATGCTGCCCTTTACTAGAGGTATTATGTGGAAGTTATCCTTTCCAATAAGCTCGATAATTTTGTTGACAAGAACATTGGAACTTTTTTCTCGAATATAAATAGGCGGAGGTTTTGGCTTCCTTTTCTCGACTTCAGTGGATTCGGCCGCCTCAACGTCATAGGCGTCTTCCAAGATTTTAAATCGGTTTGAGTTCGTGGGCGTTTCTATTCCAGCTAGGCTAGCATTGTTACGGGTTATTTTGCGTTGAGAATTTAGAGGGCTCAGCTTCCTTTTGATTTGGATGTAGCGATCCATACCAGTCTGCACAGCCGGCTTAGTACATTCATTGGTTTTGTTCTGTTTTTTTGGGCAGCGCAGTGGCAGACGTATTAATATTTGCGCTGCTAGCTGATGATGTCATTAAAACGAGCAGTCGATACGGTTGCAGTTGTTGTTGTAGTTACAGTTGACGTTGTTAAAGAAATTGCGGTGCTAGTTACTGCTGATGAGCTTAGGTTATTGCATACCTGCATTGAGGCACATTCAGCGCTCTTTGGCCGCAGAGACGTCGATGGTAGCGAGGGGGAGCAAGAACGCGCTCTCTCGCTCGATACGTTTAAGAACTCGGTCAAGTTGGGGGTAATTGCCCGCGCTTGATCAGAGCTTGCATTATTTTCGGTTGCTTTAAAAGAGAAGTACGCGTTATTTCTTTGTACTGAGAGCCGTCTCTCGTCTTGCTCACGTTGACGTTGTGTGCGAACGTCGTTCAGACTCATTGTATTCGTGGTAAAGTTAATTAGAGTTTTAAGTGTTAAGTTTTATATTAATTAAATGACCAATCAATATAAACATTCGCGATTTCATCGCAGAAAGCGTCTTTTCGCGTTATAGTAGATTTATTAAAACGGTCACTGCACTTTTGTGATTTTATTGAATATTTTTTCCCGGAGCACAATAAATACACGTCTGCATGCGACGACGGTTTAACATTCCGGATAAAATCAGCTCGATTTTTCGGTTTTTTAATCAATACACTGGGAAATAGTGGTCGAATGTTGGAATGGCATACCTCGTCGAATTCGTTACAAAATTTCCAACAAAGTGTCATTTACAGAAAAAAAAACTGCATTTGAACAAAAGAACCCCTTGTCAACATTAAACTTCAAATCACACAGGAATTTGATGTAGTAGATGCCGGAGAGCTGAACCATTTCTTGGGCATGGAAATCGAACGGAATGGAGAGACGGGCAGCGTGACGATTGGTCATAAGCAGTATATCGACGGGCTGTTACGAGAATATGGCATGGAAGACTGTAAGCCGAACGCCATACCTTTGGAGGTTGGTTATCAGAGCATGTGTACTGTGGATGACTGTCCAAAAGCTAACCAAAAGCAGTATTAATCACTTATTGGATCATTGCTGTACTTAGCCATGACCACAAGACCAGACATTGTACATTCCGTGGCAAAGTTGGCACAGAGGTGCAGTGACCATCATAAGGAACATGAGGTGGCTGCTAAGAGAGTCCTTCGCTACCTAAAAGGAACTTCGGGCTTGCAGTTGCATTATGCTCGATCTGGTATTCCTGTTCACTGCTATGTCGATGCAGATTGGGCAGGAGACAGCATAGACCGCAAATCATTCAGCGGTTGGGCGTTCTTCATGGCTGGTGCAGCGTTTTCGTGGGAGTCAAAGAAGCAGAGCATCATAGCACTCAGTAGCACGGAGGCAGAGTATGTAGCGCTTTCAACATCAGCTAAGGAGGCTGCTTACGTCCAGAAAATAATATCTGAAATGGGTTTTAAGACGGCGTCAACATTGATGATCTACAATGATAATCAGAGAGTTCAATGTCTAGCTAAGAATGCTACTTTTCATGCTAGAAGTAAACACATAGATATTAAGTATCACTTTATAAGAGATTTATATAAGAAGAAAGTCAACGATATTGAATGAGTACCAACCGAAAATATGATTTCAGATGTGTTAACTAAGAATTTAAGTAAAGTTAAGCACATCAAATGTATAAGTTCTAATCTAATTAGTTCTAATCTAATTAGTAAGAACAGAGCTAAAACTGAACGAATTGAATTAGTACCAAGTTTTTTTCTGTTATATTAGATATACCGCGGTGAGAATATCTTGTCCTTCTTTGGTTTCTTGACCAAAAGTAACGGTGCGTTCTTTTGTGTCTCTTCTTTAAGTTATTGTTCTGCCTGCGTGCAGCATTTTTTCGTTTTTAGTCTCTAATAAATCGTCAAACCGAATAAAAAGTTTATAAAGAGTTAACCCGCCTCGAATATTATTTAACACCCACCATGCCCACCCCCTGGTGCTGCCGATCCATGATGCGCCAAGAAACAGTTACGATAGACCCAATTCGCCCCGCTAAATTAAGAGTCCAGTTAGGGACTGCAAGAAAGGAGAAGAGACCGACTCCCACATCCACGAGGACTACGACTCTAAGCGCTAAGACTGGGATACCATTTGTGATAGGACTAGAGAGTCACGCCGAAAGCAATAAGGCTTCTAAACAGGCAGCCAGAGACAAGAGTTTGCTAAATAAATTACGAATTTCGCAAGGATCTGCCACGACGAGCAGTGTGACGACATCGAAGAGAACGAGTTGCAACAGAAGAGAGGAGTTGTCGAACCGAGGCAAGAAGAGAACGTTTTGGACAGTCAAATCCAACAAATGGAAGAAAGAGTGTTTTACAGGATCGGCTGTTTGATCATTTTGAGCTGGATATTGGTGGCAGGATAAAGATTCTGTAAACGTCAGTGGTTTATCAAATTACTAAGAAGCGAATGCACCTGTAAGCTCAATATTTTCTTTACGCGATATTCAAGGCAGTGTATCTTTGTTTTCGGGTTCCGAACAAGAGGACGTCAATCACTGGCTGTCCGAATTCGGTGATGTTGCTGTTACGGTGGGCTGGGATAACTTGCAAACATTTATTTATGCTAAACAGCTGCTGATTGGAGCAGCCAAGCTTTACATCAGAAGTATTACAGGAGTTAGGGGTTGGATCGAGCTAAAAGAAGCATTGAAAAAAGAGTTTGGAAACAAGTTATGATAGGCGGAAATACATAAGATTCTGCGGCAGAGGCAGAAGCAGCCAAAAGAGACATGCATTGAATTTATCTATAGTTTAAGGGGTTATATACCTTTTTGAGCGAAAAAATTGAGGGAATTTTGAATTTTTTTCAGGTGTGTAGCAAATTTTATGACACTGAAGTTATTATTTATTGATAGTACATGTTTTTATCGAAACAACAAGCGTTTGTTTTTGAAAAATTATAAATAATTTACGAAGTTATGGCGATTCTCTCGGACCCCTTTTTTTTATAGCGGCTTGCGGTGACCACGATGGAAGTCCAGCAGGT
>JAYMZC010000117.1:0-68683 GCA_036346975.1 Drosophila prolongata
ATGAGCTGATGCAGCAAATCGCCATGTTGCAACAGCAGCTCCAAAAGCAACAGGCGCAGGCGCGAGCCCCCGAGGAAGAGCGGCGAGATCAGCCGGGTCAACCTGGCTCAATGATGGCGCAGCAAATCCAGGGCTTGCAGCAACAGCTCCAGCAGCAAGACATTTCCAATTAATTAATTTTTTTTTATTTGTTTTTAATTTCTTATTTAGTCCTTACTTTAATTTAATTTTGTTCTTTTTCCCTTTCTTAGTTTTAAGTTTAATTTCATTACAATTTCTTTTTAAATAAAAAAAACCAAAAAAAAAAATCCATAAAAAAATTCTTATTTTGGGTGGCTTTTTATTGTTAACATATCTTGCATTTTCTTTTCCTGGGGTTTTCATTTTCTGTCTTCTTAGATGCGTTCCATTTCTTACACGAAATTGGGACATGAAAACAAAAAGTTAAAAGCAACTCATTTAATAGGCACGGTTACAAACCAATACATCCACATCTTACGATGTTTGTATTTGTACTTGCGTCGCCGCTACGCAAATAGCTGAAAATTAAGGACAAGGAAATGAAGGAAACTAATAACAGCTAAACAGGCGCGAGAAGTTTAGTTTTATTTTGGATGCCTAAGCAGCAAGTGAAAGCTATTGTGAAGCGCAAACATTTTAAAATTTTTCTGTGCGTAAAGTTAATTTAAATTCTTACACGTAAGTTATTTTTTCTATTTCCACTATACAAGTTTTGTATAGACGCTAATCAAATTCTTGAGAAGCGAAGTCATAGTGACTTTCATTAGTTAGTTATCCATTTCCTTACAATGTATGGACACTTTTCACGTTAATATTTAACGTTGATCAGTGAAGTCAATTTTGACTTTAAATATAAGCAAGCTGTGCTTGAACGCTTTTCACGTTGCTTTTTAACATTGATTAGCGAGTTACTGTTGGCTTTTTTAAGTTGACTTAACTAAATCGATTTTTTTTAACTTCTTTAATTGAAGTTGGCTATAAAAACTTTGGTAAAAGTTTAATTTGATCTTTGACCTTTAATACAAATTTAAAGCTTTAATATGTCAATTGAGAACCTAAGTATTAATGGTGAGCTGGTGCCCCATATGGTGGTTAAAATAATTGGCGATGGTGCTTGCCTGTTTAGAGCCATTTCATATCATTTAAAAGGCTCACAGCATTTCTCTGCAGTGATTCGCCAGGAAATTGTAGCTCACGTTGTTAACAATTGGGATTTTTTTCAAGTGCACGCACTAAACTCTAATGGACTAAATTTCATAAATTCTGCACAATATGAAGAGGAAATGATGAAGTCCCGTACTTACGGAACAGAGTGTGAGCTTCAAGCAGCTGCTAATGTATATTCAGTTTGCTTTCATGTTTTTCGAAATGGAAATTTTCATAGCGGTTATGGTTCAGAAGATAACCCTGTTAAATTATTGAAATTTTCTGGTGATCTTGAAAATGGACATTTCGATGTACTTCTATTGTATGAATCATCACCGTTAACAGATTCACCGTCACAAAGATTAGTTGAGGCTAGCACAAAAAAAAAGCTCCCAAAAGGAGAGCTCGATTTTCTGATAGAACTAAGTACAACCAAATAAAGGGAGCTAAAAAAAAATTCAGGATTGATCATACAGAACAAATAAAAGATAAAAATAAGGAATATTACGCTAATAAGACGTCAGAAGGACATCTTTTATGGAAAGTAAAAAAAATGTCTGGATTTACATATGATTGCCAAATAGCGTATAGTGCTGACAAAATTATTGAAATTGGGCCCATGAATAAGAAATGCAACTATTGCAATGCTTTGAAATGGAAGAACGAATCTGACGGAATTTGCTGTAGTTCCGGAAAAGTTAAACTTCCCCAACTTCAAACATTACCTGAGCCTCTTAAGAGCCTAATCCTAGGCGGTCATCCCAAGCATGCCCACTTCTTAGACCGTTTACGAAAATACAATTCATTATTTCAAATGACTTCATTCGGCTGTAATAAAGTTTATGAAAAAGGTTTCATGCCAACTTTTAAGGTTCAGGGTCAGGTATATCACCTAATTGGCAGTCTATGGCCTACAAAGGAAAAAGAAGCACAGTTTCTTCAAATATATTTTGTTGGTGAGGATGAAAAGGAAACAGAACTGAGATGTAAAAATGCGTCTGATGTGAATCGTGATTTGGTAAAAGCTTTACAATCTATGTTGCATAAAATTAATCCGTTCGTTAAAGATTTAAAATCAACTATTGACAAAGTTCCTGCAAATACTACTGACTACAAAATGATAATTCATGCCGATCGCACACCATCTGGATCTCACAAGGGTTGCTATAATGCACCAAGAGCAAGTGAAGTAGCTTTACTTATTGTTGGTCAGCAGTTCAAACAGAGAGATATTATTCTTGAAAGTCATAATTCAAAATTACAAAAAATTAATGAACTACACCGTTCCTATGACGCTTTGCAGTATCCGCTTCTCTTTCCACATGGAGAGGATGGATATTCAATTGATATACCGCAAGTAGATCCTCTATCAAAAAAACATTTAAAAAAACCGTATCGGCACTAAATTTTTATAGTTACCGAATAATGATTCGGGAGGGTGAAATTAATCATTTAATTTATTTCAAAGCTCTTTTAAGTCAGTTTTTAGTCGATATGTGTGCCAAAATGGAAGCAGAACGGCTTAATTTTATTCGAAACAATCAAGAAAAACTTAGGGCTGAAAGCTATATACACCTTAAAGACGCTATAGGTAGACAAGATGTAAATCCAGCTCAGCTGGGCCAAATGGTTATTTTACCATCTTCATTCACGAGTTCTGCACGTTATATGCATGAGAAAACTCAGGATGCTATGACATATGTCCGGCACTATGGCCGTCCTGATTTATTTATAACATTTACTTGCAATCCTAAGTGGAAAGACATTACAGAGTCATTATTACCCGGTCAGATGGCCTATGACCGCCATGATATAATAGCGCGAGTATTTCATTTAAAAGTTAAAGCACTAAAGGCTCTTTTAGTTAAGAACGAATTGTTTGGAGAAGTTCAATGTTTCATGTACACTGTAGAATGGCAAAAACGTGGCCTCCCACATGTTCATATACTACTTTGGCTTAAAAATCGAATTTATGCTGATCAAATAGACGATACAATATGTGCAGAAATTCCAGATCCACAGAAAGATCCCGTGCTACATAATATCGTAAAGTCCAATATGATTCATGGACCTTGCGGAATGTTAAACCGTAGTTCACCGTGCATGAAAGATGGCAAATGTTCAAAAAAATTTCCCCGTCAGCTCTCAAAGGAAACAGTAACAGGAATTGATAGTTATCCTCTGTATCGAAGAAGGGCTTCAGATGATGGTGGCTTTACTGTCGAAAAGAATGGTAATATTTTAGACAACCGTTGGGTTGTGCCATATAATTCAGTACTATTACGTGCAATGGAAGCACACATAAATGTTGAAGCATGCAGTTCAGTTAAGTCTATAAAATACGTCTGCAAATATGTCAATAAAGGCAGCGATCAGGCTTCATTTTCCCTTGAAGACCGACGAAATGAAATTAAAACGTATGAAAATGGAAGATATATAAGCAGTTCGGAAGCCGTGTGGAGAATCCTGGCTTTCCCTATACACGAACGATTTCCAGCAGTTATGCAATTGTCTGTACATTTAGAAAATGGGCAGCGTGTGTACTTTAATCCCAATGATCCGAATCAACTAGCGAAGAAGATAAACACTCCTTCGAATACTACACTTCTCGCTTTCTTTGAACTTTGTAAAATTGATGATTTCGCCAAAACTCTTTTATATGTTGAAGTTCCATCCTATTACACATGGAACAATACAAAGTTTCTTAGAAGAAAACGAGGCAGTGACGTACCTCATTTTTCTGGAGTTAAAAGGATTCAGCTTTGGGCAGAGTTTATACCGTTCACCCACATAACAGTGAATGTTATTTTCTTAGACTTTTACTCCATGAGGTACGAGGTCCAACTTCATTTTCGTATTTAAAAACTGTAAATGGCGTAATATACAGTACGTTTCAATTAGCTTGCAAAGCATTGGGCTTACTTGAGGATGATAGTCATTGGGACAAAACTTTGGCAGAACCTAGCGTTTGTCAAGTTCCAAAAAACTTACGTGATCTCTTTGGAATTATGTTAGTTTTTTGTCAACTCTCGGATCCTTTAGGTCTTTGGAATAAGTACAAGACTTTCTTATCGGAAGATATACTTCATTCATTACAAATGCCCGTAAACTCTGACATTAATGACGAAATTATGGAAAGAGTCTATAACAAATGTCTAATAAGCATTGAACATTTTGTATTGTCTATTGGTGGAACATGTCTTAAAGAATATGGTCTTCCTCAACCAATTATTCCTGAAGCCGAATTGGAAGAAAATAATACCGATTATCTAAGAGAAATAAGTTATGAAAGTAACAACACTCTCCTTACCAACAACGAAAATTTGCTTACAGACGAGCAAAAAGTCGTATACAATACAATTTTACAAAGCGTTGGGGCTGAGATGGGTGAAATATTTTTTTTGGATGCACCTGGAGGGACAGGTAAAACCTTCTTGACAAACTTATTGTTGGCAAAAGTTCGAAGTTCAAAAAAAATAGCCCTAGCTGTAGCATCTTCCGGTATAGCTGCTACCCTGCTCAATGGAGGTCGAACTGCTCATTCTACATTTAAACTTCCTTTGGATTTAGTTAATTTAGAAACACCTCATTGCTCTATTTCAAAGCAATGTAATATGGCTGCGGTGTTTAAAGATTGTAAGTTAATTGTTTGGGATGAGTGCACAATGTCACATAAAGGTGGGCTTGAAGCCATAAATAGAACCCTGCAAGATATTAATGAGAATACTATGTTGATGGGTGGTATTACAGTCCTGCTAGCTGGAGACTTTCGCCAAACCCTTCCTGTTGTGCCAAGAGGTACAAGAGCTGACGAAATAAAGGCCTGTTTAAAATCTTCATTTTTATGGCCACAGATAAAGAAACTAGCGCTCACGAAAAATATGCGAGTGCACTTAAAAGGAGACAGTTCTGCAGGAATTTTTGCCGAAACTCTTTTAAAAATTGGGAATGGCGTCCATCCAACAGTTGATGGAAAAATAGTTATAACATCACGCTTAGGAAATGTAGTTAAAAACGTTCAAGACCTTACATCCAAAATATTTCCTGACATTTCCAACATATCATGTAAAAGCTTAGATTTATAGTAGCACAAACGGGGTTTAATATTAATTACACTTTATTTAGACTTGACCGTTCTCTCTTAGTTCTTATGCGCAATTGCTTTTATTTACATGGCGTCGGTTTTAACATTAGACAACGCGAAGTTGGCTGCGATCAGCACCGATATTTAACATTTCAGAGTTGCCAGATTGGCAACTATATAAAAGCTAATTATTCTAAGTACTAACGATTATTAACCATCTAAACGTAATATTTAAATAATAGAGTTATACCACTAAAACATATTCATAACTGTGTATACTCGTACATACTAATATATATAGTCAGTGACTTATCCTACTACAACTCGGCCATCCTGACCGGTTGATCACCTGATCAAAATTAGATTTTTTACAAATAATGCATATCTATGTACAATATTTTCATATTATTCTAAACTATATGTTTTTTATTACTTTTTACTTTTATTCCTTATCCAATGTCTTAAGTTCTGCGCACTCCAAACACCTATGTAAGGTTTATGTGCTAATTGAAACCCTTCGACGTCTTTTAGTAAAAATCTGTCATTGCGCATCACTTTCGCAATCATATAAGGTCCTTTATGCTTGGGAATCAGTTTTCTAGCAGCACCAACAGTCGTATCAAAATTCTTCACCATTACGTAGTCTCCTTTTTTATAACTCTTAGCCTTTACTCGACATTTATTGTAAGACTTCTCATTATAATCTTGAACTTGTTTTTGGTGAGTCACCGCTTGTTTTCTTATCTGTGTTAAACTATCTGACTTTGGATTTTCATTTATATCTTCTAGCCTTTCCTTAAGTTCATCGATTATCTTTCCTTTTTGCCCTACACCGAAAAGCATCTTACTCGGAAGTTGTCTTATACTTCTATGCAATGTATTATTGAGAGCATGTTCTATTTTATCTATAACGTTATCCCAGTATACACCTTTACTTTGATCAACTAGTTTCGCGATCATTGGTCCAAGGCTCCTGTTAATCCTCTCAACTTGACCATTTGCTTGCGGTGAGCCTGTGGCTATTTTGACATGTTTAACATTATTTTCTTCCATAAATTCCTCGAAGTCCTTAGACGTAAAACAACTACCACGGTCCGAAATTATACATTTTGGCCTACTGTAAGCTCTAAAGTAATCTTTTAATGCTGTTATCACTTCTTTAGTGTTCGTTGACTTAGTTGAATACAGTCTGACGAACTTTGTAAATCCGTCAACTACAACGAAAATATGTTTCTTTGCTCTTGATGAGTCTACTGGACCATAGTGGTCAATATGGATTACTTCGAACGGTTGTTTCCCTTGGGAATACTGTGCAAAAAGCCTTCTCCCTTTCCTGATTTTGGTGAAAACGCTACACATTTTAAACAATTTTCTATATGTGATACACACTTTTCTTTTAAACACGGAAACCAATACGTTTTTAAGATTATATCCATCATTTTATCCCTTCCTACGTGCCCTATTTCGTTATGGTATTTGTATAATACCTGATCTTCCATTTCTCCCGGTACGTAAAATAGTATCCTATTATCATTCGCTTTTCTGTATACTACACCATTCCTCATTTCAAATAACTTAAGTTCTGTCTTTTCTAACATGGTTTTAAGTTTTTTAATTCTTAGATCTTTTCCTTGACAGATGATTAAATTTTCTTCAAAACTGTTGGTTTCCACTATTAGAATACTGTTATACCTACTGAGGGCATCAACATGCTGCATTTTGTTCCCAGCTCTGTGACATATTTCAAGATCATAGTTTTCCATCTCTAATGCCCATCTTGAGATCTTTGGATTAAGTTCTGCTTTATTTAATGTTAACTTAAGGGCGATACAATCTGTTACTAGTTTGACATGTTTTCCTTGCAAATATATCCTAAATCTACGAAGAGCATATATAACTGCCAAAGTTTCGAGTTCAAAACTATGCAATTTAGCTTCATCTGCGGTGGTACGCTTAGAGAAATAGAATACCGGGTGTAATTTGCCATCGTCTTTCTTTTGTAGAAGCACCGCACCAAACCCTAAAGCACTCGCGTCACAATGTAATTCTATATCATCTTTGTAATTATATAACGCTAATACAGGTGACTCGATAAGCTTTTCTTTTAATTTTAGAAAACAATTCATTTCTTCTTCTCCGAATCGAAATGGTTTGTCTTTTTTCAAAAGATCGTACAATGGCTTTGCCATAGTAGAAAAATCCTTTATGAATCTTCGAAAATATGAAGAAAGTCCCAAGAAACTTTGCACTGCCTGAACCTTTGAGGGAACTGGAAAATTTTTGACAGCTTCGATACCCTTATCATCTGCCCTAATACCATTTTCAGAGATTAAAAATCCTAAATACTTTATATTTGATTTCAAAAACTCGCATTTATCCATACGAAGTTCCAATCTATTCTGAGTAAGCCTTTTAAAAATTTCGTCTAACGTTTCTAAGTGCTCATTAACATTTTTGCTGGCAACCATTATGTCATCCATGTAAACTACTACTTTGTTGGCTCTAATCATGTCGTCGAAAATTTTATTAACAAAACGTTGAAAAACAGCCGGTGCATTTTTTATACCCATTGGCATTCTTAAAAATTCGAATTGTTCTAGTGGAGTTACGAAGGACGTATATTTGACAGATTCTTCATTTACAAAAACATGAAAGTATCCATTTTTTAGGTCTAACTTTGAAAATACTCTTTTGTCAACTAATTTATCTAATAAATCATCTATGTGTGGAAGTGGGTAATTGTCTTTTAGCAGGGCTTTGTTAAGTTTCCTATAATCAATACATAGTCTAATATCACCTGTTTTCTTTTTGACTAAAACTATCGGAGAGGCAAATTCTGATTTGCTTGGTCTTATTATTTCGTTTTTCAAATATTCATCTAATAATTTTTGTAGCTTATCCTTTTCTGTATATGATAATCGTCGAGGACTGCAACTAAAAGGCTTTGCATTCTCTAAACATAATTTAATTTCTGCTCTAATCTTAGGCTTTTCAGGTCTAATTGCTTTCACATAGCTGTTTTCAATTATTCTTAAGAATCGACATTGTATTTGATAAGTTGTGCTTTTGTCCCAGTTAAAATCAATGGTTTCATCGTTTGTAAAGTCAATGTTCAGTATTTCGGTTTCAAAATCGTCGATTTCTAGTTGCATTTTTACATTTACCATCTTTTGTTCCTTTATCATCGTTTCATCTGTATTTTTATTGACTTGTTTTATTTTTGGTTGTTCTATTGATTCACTATCCTGTCTCATAACTGTCTTATCTGTTGTTTCACCGTCTCGTCTCATAACTGTTTGACCTGTTGTTTCACTTTTTTGTCGCTTAACTGTTTGACCTGTTGTTTCACTGTTTTGTCGCTTAACTGTTTGACCTGTTGTTTCACTGTTTTGTCGCTTAACTGTTTGACCTGTTGTTTCACTGTTTTGTCGCTTAACTGTTTGACCTACCGTTTCACTACCTTGTATCATAGCCATTTGCCTTATTTTTTCATGGTGATTCTTAACGACTGCGTGCTCTGCTTTTAAACTTTCAGTTGACCATTCTAAAACGTTTTCAGTTATATCATTATCCAAACACTCAATATTATGACTGATCTCAGCAATAGGCAGTGACAGATCTTTAGTAGGCTGCTTTGGGTTATGTTTTGATACATTTTCTACTGTTATCATCTTTAGAGTTCTTAAATCTAAATTCAAATCGCAAGCTTGCATGGAATTTCTACCTAATACCACATCATTAATCATAGACTCATTGGCAACAACCGTTAAATTAAAATAACACTTTATTCTTTTTTTTAGTACAAAACATAAAATTTGTCCGTATATCTTCAATGGGCTTTTGTTTATGCCAAAATAATGTTCGGTGACTTCTTGTAGTTGGGCCTCAGTGGGCAACAAAGATTTTTTAATTAATGAAATAGGACTGCCAGAGTCTAGGATGCATGCTGCAACCATAGGAGATATTATTTGCCTGTCAAAATGAATGTTAAAATACCTTACATAATTGTTTTCAGCATTTCCCTTCTTCTCTTCGCATTGGGCTACAAAGTGACCGAATTTGCCACAAGCGTAGCAAGATCCTGGCTCCCTTGCTGGCTTTCGACAATCCTTGGCGATGTGTCCTCTGGCGTTGCAGTTAGCGCAGCGAAGTCCTCCGTTGTTGCTTCGATTTGTAGTCATCACCTTCGAAACAGACTCCTTGGGCTTGCTCAAACGGATACCAGCAAACGCACGCAGAATTTGCATAGGATCTGTGAAACACTGGATCCGGGCTTGATCACGCAAATTCTGTGCTGGTATTCCCTCGACTATCTGGTCAACCAACTCGTCAGGCTCGATGTTGATGCTGCTTGCCAGCATTGTTTTAGCTTCAAAGTATACCGCGAATTTTTCGGTATGGTGCCACTTCAAATTTTCAAATTTGCGCCGTGCTTCTGCTTTGGAAAGTTTATCACTGAATGCTAAGATCAGCTGTTCCAACAGATTCTCTGCTGGCTCCATGATGCGCGTTGCATTTGCGTGCAACCAACGCTGGGCGATTCCCTTCAGTTTGGACACAATCACTATTTTCACGCACACTGCATCCAAGTTGTACAGATCAGCAATGTTTCGTACTTGCTGAGTCCAAATGTTTGCGCACGATGAACCATCATAGTCCATGATGATTTCTTTGGCCAAAGAAAGTGAAATGTTTGTCGACTGAAGTCCTTTGTTTACATTTGCCATTTGTCGTTGCTCAACACCCTTGTTGACATCAATATCAGTGCCAATATCAATATCGGCACTTTTATCGGTATTTGGTATTTTTTCGCCAACTACTTCGTTGAAGTTTTCGCCGACTACTGCTTGCATGATTTCTCCGGCTACCACTGCTTGGTTGCAGTTTTTTGCGTTGCAACTGTTGGCAACTGCTTGTGACGCGTCTCTTATTTGCGCCAGAATGTTCTGGAGCTCTTTTTTGCCAGCCTCAATTTCAGCTCGTATTTGTTGTAGCGACAATACTCCGTCAGCTACATCAAACCACTCGTCTCCCTTTGGCCTTGTAGCCGCTGCAGAAATCAGCTCCGACCTAGGATCGGCATCCTCCACAGAGGAATTCTCCCCCAAGTCGTCATCCAGCGCCAACTCCTGGAGTAGATCATCATTTTCCAACAATGGGGTTTGTGGACGAGTTCCACGAATTCCGGAGTCCACGTTATTCAGCCGTGCTGCAAGTTCTGCTTTGTTGCCGCTGGTTGGCAAGTTCAGCGCCGCCAACCACCTCTTTAGCTGGACGACCGTAAATTGCTTTGCATCAATTAGATCCATTTTTTGGGTCAGGACCACTTCTGAAGTTTATAGTAGCACAAACGGGGTTTTACTATTAATTACACTTTATTTAGACTTGACCGTTCTCTCTTAGTTCTTATGCGCAATTGCTTTTATTTACATGGCGTCGGTTTTAACATTAGACAACGCAAAGTTGGCTGCGATCAGCACCGATATTTAACATTTCAGAGTTGCCAGATTGGCAACTATATAAAAGCTAATTATTCTAAGTACTAACGATTATTAACCATCTAAACGTAATATTTAAATAATAGAGTTATACCACTAAAACAAATTCATAACTGTGTATACTCGTACATACTAATATATATAGTCAGTGACTTATCCTACTACAGATTGGCTATCTGAGCGCGCCATTTTGACAACGAAAAATGAAAGAGCAACCACTATTAATAATTTATTGCTAAACTCATTTGATGGTTTAGAAGTCTCCTATAAATCGGTCGACTCTGTTCCTGATGCTGATAATGCTGTTCATTACCCTGTTGAATTTTTAAATTCTTTGAATCCTCCAGGAATTCCTCAGCATAATCTGTCTCTTAGGATTGGAGCACCCGTAATGTTATTGCGAAATTTAAGTCCCCCAAAGTTATGCAATGGGACACGATTGCAGATAAAAGGTCTTCATAAGAATGTAATCGAAGCAACAGTATTTACGGGGTGCGCGAAGGGGGAAACAGTGTTTATACCCAGGATCCCATTAATACCATCCAGTCTGCCGTTTCAGTTTAAAAGGCTACAATTCCCTCTAAAAGTTTGCTTTGCAATAACTATAAATAAATCGCAGGGGCAGACTTTGAAGCTGGCTGGACTAGATCTTAGAGAAGATTGCTTCTCTCATGGACAATTTTATGTCGCATGCTCTAGAGTTAGCTCTGCCAGTAGCCTTATTATTCTCGCTCCTGAAGGATCTTCTAAAAATGTTGTTTACACAGAGGTTTTAAAGTAATCATATTAATTAACATTATTAAACCTAGAAAGTTTCAGTGGAATAGGTCTAATTGGAGATACCACATAAAAAAAAACGCGCCAATTTCTCTACCTCAGGGGTGGTGTGGAAATGGGAAAGTCTTGACAACCATACTCAAAACTAATTTTAAGCGAACGAAGTCGCGCCGGGTACAGCTAGTATATATATAAAACTGTTCATTGAAAACTAAGAATCAACGCACAGCCTAAACTAATTAATTTTTTACCATTCAATTCTTATAACACTAAACTGATTTGCTAAGATTTATTTTGGCCACAAGCATGCCCCCATTTTCTTCCAGTGGCAAAAAACCCCCAATTTCAATAAAAAAATCTGGACGCTAAACGCGTTAATCAATCGATGCGATTGTTGGCCAAAATTTAGTCCTCTACATAAAAAAGATTCTATTTAATTTAATATTTGATATTTTAATGTATCGATTTTTGAAAATCTAAGAATCTTCCTCATTTTTTCCTAACGGCAAAAAAACACTGATCTAAGTCAATTAGCAATATGAAAATTTATCGAGGAAATCCTGATACTTTAAGGATTCATATGGTGGTTTTACTGAAGCTCTAGGGCAATTCTAAAAAAAGTTACATTAGCCTAAAGTAGGAATAATAATTCCAACAAATTATACACAAGCATTGAACACCGAATGCATTCTCTCGCACTGTCTCTCTCTCTCTGACTCTGTGTAGTACAATAAATGTGCGGCGGCTGATCCTGATTTCTTTTTTAAACTTAAAATTAAAAACTTAAAACTAAATTAAACTTAACAATTAATTAACAATAAATTAAAAATAAATTAAAATTAAATTATACCAGCAACACACACGAATAAACCCCGTCAAAGCGTTCAAGCCGCTGGGCTTTGGAAAAAGGGCAGGGGGCAGTCATCCCTAACGATTATAAAATGAAAGACTGATTTTTAAGGGGATACGGCCACAGCCCAAACCGTAAGAGCAAGAGCAGCCAAATTTTTTCACAGTATTCCATTGGGGGCGTGTCCCCCCAGTGGCCCCAAACAGCTCCAACATCCATTATTCTGAGCAAAAAAAAGTTGATGTATTTAAGCTCAACTTCTAAAGTGGTTGGAATTTCGATATTTGGTTTTTTCCGAATTTTTGGTTTTGAAAAGGCCTAATTAGAAATCTAAAAGAAATTTCGATATCCCCCATAATTTGGGGGCTACATTTAAAATTAACTTTTCGATTTAAAAAATCTAAACCGCTGCTCCGATCAAGATGATTTTTCGCTCAATAGTTATTCTATGGCCCAAATGCTTAAGTTTAATTTTTCAAGTTTTTAACATTTTTTTAAGTATTTTTAACGAATTTATTTAGATTTTCTAAGTTATTGCGTTGCATTTTGCGGGAGCCTATCGAGAGAACGAAACCCAGAGAGCGGATGACAAGAGAGCGACGGCCGAGAGAGCAACAGCCAAGAAAACTGATGAGGGGGAGGGGTAGTGCTACATGGAAAGGGGATGGGAAAGAGGCAATTTAAGTTAAATTTGTTTTGGATTTTAAAAACTTAAACTGCTGCTCCGAGCAATATGATTTTCGATCAATAGTCAGTCCTGTGGATCAAAAGATTAGGTTTTATTTTTCATTTTGTAGCAGAAGTAAGAGCCTTATTTAATTCCACCATGGAAGAAAATAGAAAATTACTACAAATTCTGTAAGCAAAGCCAAAATGTTTCCAAGTTAAATATTAATCTTAAGATTCGAAGTTTTGACCAAATACGTATGTACATATGTATATTTGGATATGTTTTGATTTGGTTATATGTACAATACATGTATGTACATACATACAATGTGTGTGTATGTTTCTATTCGAAAGTAGATAATGTGCTTAAATACAAATAAAATGATTCATATACCCGTTTATCGATCAAATGTGGAATCTGAAAATAATACGTTACTTTGCTGTTTTTGTATTGGATGCCAATCTTTTACTGTGTGTACAAACGTTTTCGTTTCATTCAAAACAAGAAATTTGAAAACAACAAATTCCAATTTACAAACAAGCATACATATTTGTGCGCAAATTAAAATTGCATTGATAACATTGTAACTGATAAAAAGTATACAAGCTCACGACTTTTACTTGGATCATTTTCATCCCTAAAGATTATAAAATGAAAGACTGATTTTTAAGGGGATACGGCCACAGCCCAAACCGTAAGAGCAAGAGCAGCCAAATTTTTTCACAGTATTCCATTGGGGGCGTGGGCGCCCACTAAGATCCGATATGTCACCCCAGTGGCCCCAAACAGCTCCAACATCCATTATTCTGAGCAAAAAAAGTTGATGTATTTAAGCTTAACTTCTAAAGTGGTTGGAATTTCGATATTTGGTTTTTTCCGAATTTTAGGTTTTGAAAAGGCCTAATTAGAAATCTAAAAGAAATTTCGATATCCCCCATAATTTGGGGGCTACATTTAAAATTAACTTTTCGATTTAAAAAATCTAAACCGCTGCTCCGATCAAGATGATTTTTCGCTCAATAGTTATTCTATGGCCCAAATGCTTAAGTTTAATTTTTCAAGTTTTTAACATTTTTTTAAGTATTTTTAACGAATTTATTTAGATTTTTTAAGTTATTGCGTTGCATTTTGCGGGAGCCTGTCGAGAGAACGAAACCCAGAGAGCGGATGCCAAGAGAGCGACGGCCGAGAGAGCAACAGCCAAGAAAACTGTTGAGGGGAGGGGTAGTGCTGCATGGAAAGGGGAGGGGAAAGAGGCAATTTAAGTTAAATTTGTTTTGGATTTTAAAAACTTAAACTGCTGCTCCGATCTATATGATTTTCGATCAATAGTCAGTCCTGTGGATCAAATGCTTAGGTTTTATTTTTCATTTTGTAGCAGAAGTAAGAGCCTTATTTAATTTCCACCATGGAAGAAAATAGAAAATTACTACAAATTCTGTAAGCAAAGCCAAAATGTTTCCAAGTTAAATATTAATCTTAAGATTCGAAGTTTTGACCAAATACGTATGTACATATGTATATTTGGATATGTTTTGATTTGCTTATATGTACAATACATGTACATACATACAATGTGTGTGTATGTTTCTATTCGAAAGTAGATAATGTGCTTAAATACAAATAAAATGATTCATATACCCGTTTATCGATCAAATGTGGAATCTGAAAATAATACGTTACTTTGCTGTTTTTGTATTGGATGCCAATCTTTTACTGTGTGTACAAAGGTTTTCGTTTCATTCAAAACAAGAAATTTGAAAACAACAAATTCCAATTTACCAACAAGCATACATATTTGTGCGCAAATTAAAATTGCATTGATAACATTGTAACTGATAAAAGTATACAAGCTCACGACTTTTACTTGGATCACTTTCATCCCTAAAGATTATAAAATGAAAGACTGATTTTTAAGGGGATACGGCCACAGCCCAAACCGCAAGAGCAAGAGCAGCCAAATTTTTTCACAGTATTCCATTGGGGGCGTGGGCGCCCACTAAGATCCGATATGTCCCCCCAGTGGCCCCAAACAGCTCCAACATCCATTATTCTGAGCAAAAAAAAGTTGATGTATTTAAGCTTAACTTCTAAAGTGGTTGGAATTTCGATATTTGGTTCTAAAAAATCTAAACCGCTGCTCCGATCAAGATGATTTTTCGCTCAATAGTTATTATGGCCCAAATGCTTAAGTTTAATTTTTCAAGTTTTTAACATTTTTTTTAAGTATTTTTAACGAATTTATTTAGATTTTCTAAGTTATTGCGTTGCATTTTGCGGGAGCCTGTCGAGAGAACGAAACCCAGAGAGCGGATGCCAAGAAAGCGATGGCCGAGAGAGCAACAGCCAAGAAAACTGATGAGGGGGAGGGGTAGTGCTGCATGGAAAGGGGAGGGGAAAGAGGCAATTTAAGTTAAATTTGTTTTGGATTTTAAGAACTTAAACTGCTGCTCCGATCTATATGATTTTCGATCATTAGTCAGTCCTGTGGATCAAATGCTTAGGTTTTATTTTTCATTTTGTAGCAGAAGTAAGAGCCTTATTTAATTTCCACCATGGAAGAAAATAGAAAATTACTATAAATTCTGTAAGCAAAGCCAAAATGTTTCCCAGTTAAATATTAATCTTAAGATTCGAACTTTTGACCAAATACGTATGTAAATATGTATATTTGGATATGTTTTGATTTGCTTATATGTACAATACATGTACATACATACATACAAATTGTGTGTATGTTTCTATTCGAAAGTAGATAATGTGCTTAAATACAAATAAAAAATGATTTATTATACCCGCTTATCGATCAAATGTGGAATCTGAAAATAATACGTTACTTTGCTGTTTTTGTATTGGATGCCAATCTTTTACTGTGTGTACAAAGGTTTTCGTTTCATTCAAAACAAGAAATTTGAAAACAACAAATTCCAATTTACAAACAAGTATACATATTTGTGCGCAAATTAAAATTGCATTGATAACATTGTAACTGATAAAAAGTATACAAGCTCACGACTTTTACTTGGATCACTTTCATCCCTAAAGATTATAAAATGAAAGACTGATTTTTAAGGGGATACGGCCACAGCCCAAACCGTAAGAGCAAGAGCAGCCAAATTTTTTCACAGTATTCCATTGGGGGCGTGGGCGCCCACTAAGATCCGATATGTCCCCCCAGTGGCCCCAAACAGCTCCAACATCCATTATTCTGAGCAAAAAAAGTTGATGTATTTAAGCTTAACTTCTAAAGTGGTTGGAATTTCGATATTTGTTTTTTTCCGAATTTTAGGTTTTGAAAAGGCCTAATTAGAAATCTAAAAGAAATTTCGATATCCCCCATAATTTGGGGGCTACATTTAAAATTAACTTTTCGATTTAAAAAATCTAAACCGCTGCTCCGATCAAGATGATTTTTCGCTCAATAGTTATTCTATGGCCCAAATGCTTAAGTTTAATTTTTTAAGTTTTTAACATTTTTTTAAGTATTTTTAACGAATTTATTTAGATTTTCTAAGTTATTGCGTTGCATTTTGCGGGAGCCTGTCGAGAGAACGAAACCCAGAGAGCGGATGCCAAGAGAGCGACGGCCGAGAGAGCAACAGCCAAGTAAACAGATGAAGGGGAGGGGTAGTGCTGCATGGAAAGGGGATTGGAAAGAGGCAATTTAAGTTAAATTTGTTTTGGATTTTAAAAACTTAAACTGCTGCTCCGATCAATATGATTTTCGATCAATAGTCAGTCCTGTGGATCAAATGCTTAGGTTTTATTTTTCATTTTGTCGCAGAAGTAAGAGCCTTATTTAATTTCCACCATGGAAGAAAATAGAAAATTACTACAACTTTTGTAAGCAAAGCCAAAAGGTTTCCAAGTTAAATATTAATCTTAAGATTCGAACTTTTGACCAAATACGTATGTCCATATGTATATTTGGATATGTTTTGATTTGCTTATATGTACAATACATGTACATACATACAATGTGTGTGTATGTTTCTATTCGAAAGTAGATAATGTGCTTAAATACAAATAAAATGATTTATTATACCCGTTTATCGATCAAATGTGGAATCTGAAAATAATACGTTACTTTGCTGTTTTTGTATTGGATGCCAATCTTTTACTGTGTGTACAAAGGTTTTCGTTTCATTCAAAACAAGAAATTTGAAATCAACAAATTCCAATTTACAAACAAGTATACATATTTGTGCGCAAATTAAAATTGCATTGATAACATTGTAACTGATAAAAAGTATACAAGCTCACGACTTTTACTTGGATCACTTTTATTTATTATATAGCTCTGCCAGTATCCTTCTGATTCTCTCTCTTGAAGGATCTTCTACAAAGGTTGTTTACACAAAGGTTTTCAAAAAACGCGCAAATAAGAAATAAGAAAGTCCTGACAACCCAATATTCTAACTCCAAACTAATATTAAGCGAACGAGCAAAAAGTCGTATACAATACAATTTTACAAAGCGTTGGGGCTGAGATGGGTGAAATATTTTTTTTGGATGCACCTGGAGGGACAGGTAAAACCTTCTTGACAAACTTATTGTTGGCAAAAGTTCGAAGTTAAAAAAAAATAGCCCTAGATGTAGCATCTTCCGGTATAGCTGCTACCCTGCTCAATGGAGGTCGAACTGCTCATTCTACATTTAAACTTCCTTTGGATTTAGTTAATTTAGAAACACCTCATTGCTCTATTTCAAAGCAATGTAATATGGCTGCGGTGTTTAAAGATTGTAAGTTAATTGTTGGGATAAGTGCACAATGTCACATAAAGGTGGGCTTGAAGCCATAAATAGAACCCTGCAAGATATTAATGAGAATACTATGTTGATGGGTGGTATTACAGTCCTGCTAGCTGGAGACTTTCGCCAAACCCTTCCTGTTGTGCCAAGAGGTACAAGAGCTGACGAAATAAAGGCCTGTTTAAAATCTTCATTTTTATGGCCACAGATAAAAAAACTAGCGCTCACGAAAAATATGCGAGTGCACTTAAAAGGAGACAGTTCTGTAGGAATTTTTGCCGAAACTCTTTTAAAAATTAGGAATGGCGTCCATCCAACAGTTGATGGAAAAATAGTTATAACATCACGCTTAGGAAATGTAGTCAAAAACGTTCAAGACCTTACATCCAAAATATTTCCTGACATTTCCAACATATCATGTAAAAGCTTAGATTGTCTATCTGAGCGCGCCATTTTGACAACGAACAATGAAAGATCAACCACTATTAATAATTTATTGCTAAACTCATTTGATGGTTTAGAAGTCTCCTATAAATCGGTCGACTCTGTTCCTGATGCTGATAATGCTGTTCATTACTCTGTTGAATTTTTAAATTCTTTGAATCCTCCAGGAATTCCTCAGCATAATCTGTCGCTTAGGATTGGAGCACCCGTAATGTTATTTAAGTCCCCCAAAGTTATGCAATGGGACACGATTGCAGATAAAAGGTCTTCATAAGAATGTAATCGAAGCAACATACCCAGGATCCCATTAATACCATCCAGTCTGCCGTTACAGTTTAAAAGGCTACAATTCCCTCTAAAAGTTTGCTTTGCAATAACTATAAATAAATCGCAGGGGCAGACTTTGAAGCTGGCTGGACTAGATCTTAGAGAAGATTGCTTCGCTCATGGACAATTTTATGTCGCATGCTCTAGAGTTAGCTCTGCCAGTAGCCTTATTATTCTCGCTCCTGAAGGATCTTCTAAAAATGTTGTTTACACAGAGGTTTTAAAGTAATCATATTAATTAACATTATTAAACCTAGAAAGTTTCAGTGGAATAGGTCTAATTGGAGATACCACATTAAAAAAAAACGCGCCAATTTCTCTACCTCAGGGGTGGTGTGGAAATGGGAAAGTCTTGACAACCGTACTCAAAACCAATTTTAAGCGAACGAAGTCGCGCCGGGTACAGCTAGTCTATATATATAAAACTTTTCATTGAAAACTAAGAATCAACGCACAGCCTAAACTAATTAAATTACCCTATTAAAATTTTTTACCATTCAATTCTTATAACACTAAACTGATTTGCAAAGATTTATTTTGGCCACACACATGCCCCCATTTTCTTCCAGTGGCAAAATACACCCAATTTCTATGCATTCTCTCTCTCTCTCTCTCTGACTCAGACTCTCTGACTCTGACTACAATAATTGTGCGGCGGCTGATCTTGATTTCTTTTTTAAACTTAAAATTAAAAACTTAAACTAAATTAAACTTAACAATAAATTAAAATTAAATTATACCAGCAACACACACGAATAAACCCCGTCAAAGCGTTCAAGCCGCTGGGCTTTGAAAAAAGGGCGGAGGGGCAGTCATCTAAACTACTATATAAAAGTCTTCGAATAAAAAATGGGTCAGTGGTAAATTCCTACCAGAGCGGATTGACATAAAAATCTAGAAAAATCCGCATAATTCTGAAATAATTAGGAGACGTGTGTGAGGTACAAATTAAAACAATAAACGACCCCAAAGTGCCCCAAAATTCGATTCGTTTTTTTTTTAAATTCTTTCTTTTGCCATTTTTCTGTTATAAATGTTGTTAAAATGGTTTAAAAAAATTATGATCATAATCTTATGGCATAGCCGCAACTAACTGCATTTAAATTTTTTGGAAATTCAGCCTCCTTAACCAAGTCCCCAATATTTTCCAATTCTCTTATGCGTGACGTCACGGCCTCCACATATGTTTGTATGTATGTTCTGCTGGCGCACTTTGCATTAAGTCGTAAATGAGTGTATGTAGCATTTTAAGTGTGACCGCGCAGGGGAAAAAATGAAAATACCAGTCACAAAAAATTTAAAATGCGCGGTTAAAAAATCGATTATATCGCAAATCTTTTCATTTGTTTTCAAATGTTGAGTTATCTACAAACTTTGGATTTGTAAAAAACAAAAATAAACAATGATTCGCTCTGCTATGTACACACACACGCACGAAATATGTATATCCAAAAAATCAAGATAATACTGATATCCTTTTGCTAAAAGAATATTTAATTTACATTTCCACAACAGATTTAAGACATTTTGTAACCGATTTTTGTCATTTAAAATTCAAATCGCATTGATAATATTAAAAGAACATTAAATATTCAAACCAATTGATTCTCACGCTCTTTATTACACGTGCCTCATATTGTTTAAACAAATGCAAATGTTTAAACAATTTGATTCACGGCGTCCCCCACCTGTCTTTATTAATATAATCTTTTTCTTTTGCATACTTCTTTACGTCCCATTAAATGACCGTTTGCTGTAATTAATTCAAGTGAAACATAACCTGTTGGTCGTGTACAAATACTTCATTATTTGCCAATTGTTTTTTTTTTTTTAATGTGTGGAAAGAAGGTGTGTAAAGAGGGGTTGGGGGCCCAAAAACGCCAAAACTGTAATTAGGTGATAGATGGACAGCCTCTTAAAATTGTTAACCAAAATAAAAATAAAGGAAATTGTATTATTGGGGACGCATTTAACTTTTCCTTTGGCATATTTCTTAATTTTTCTTACATAAATATTTGCTTTCCTTATAAGCGTTGTCTACTGTGGATTCTCTTTTAAACTTCTTCTAAATCGTCAACAGTATGTGATTTTTTATTAACCCTTTCGTTACCAATGTGCATAAAATTACCTTTTCTACATTCTTCGGTTGTAATAGTAATAGTACATTAATATTATTTGTCAAGCAATAACATCACTAGAAGAAAGTAAACATAGCATGGCTTAAATGTTAAAAAATGTATATTTGTTAAATTAAAATTTTAATTCTTTAATTTCAATTTGTAATTAAAAAAATAAAAAAAAAAATTAAAAATTAAAAATAAAGAGTTCTAATCTTAATATAAACAAAAACAATAAAGAGTCTTAAGTTTAGATTGTTTTTGAAAAACACTTTGTTTTTATTTTTGTCCTTCAATATAATGTATCGCCCTTAACTGCAAAACAAAAGATGTGGCAAAATAAAATGTAAGCGATCGGTATTTAAAAAAAAATTAAAATTAATATAATTAATTCAGTGGAAGCTTATCTGGTGGACATTATGATGTCTACAAGCCTATTGAAACCTTTAATGATAGAAGCTCTCCCACTCAAAATATATTAGAAGTTCCTTCTATGAAAAAAAAGAACATTCAAAGAAGAGGTGAACTTACTGATTTTTCTCGAAAAAAACAGAAAAAGATTGAAAATAAGAACTATCATGTTAGGCATCGTGAGGAAATTCAAACTGCAAAAAAAAACACAACAAAAGAATACAAAGAGTGCACATTCGTGGAAAAGTAAAACATAATTCCGCTTTTTTATACGATTTAAATCTGGCATACAATTCTGATAAATCAGTTGATATTGGAATAATGAATAAGAGATGCTCATTTTGTGGCGCCTTAAAATGGAAGGAAGAGTCAAAAGGTATGTGTTGCAAAGAGGGAAAAGTCCAGCTTCCATCTCTTAAAACATTACCAGATCCTCTTTTAAGTCTTTTAAATGGTGATCACCCAGACCATACACATTTTATGGGGCTTACCAGAAAATATAATAATTGTTTTCAAATGACTTCATTTGGTGCGACAAAAGTTATTAATGAAGGTTATATGCCCACATTTAAAGTACAGGGCAAGTTTACCACTTAGTTGGTAGCGTTTTGCCAGCTTCTAAAGAAGAAGCTCAGTTTCTCCAAATTTATTTTATTGGTGAGGACAATGTAGAAGCCGATTTCAGGTGTAAAAAGAGTCCTGGAGTTAAAAATGCGTTAGTTAAATCACTACAGTTGATGCTGCATGAAAGTAATCCATATGTTAAGGATTTTAAAACTGCTCTTAAAAGAGTTCCGAAGAATTGTAGCCAATTTAAAATGGTTATTCACGCCAATAAAAAGCCTGTTAGGGCTCATAGAGGTCGTTATAACGCACCCCAAGGCTTAATTTTATTCGGCTAAATCAAAAAAAGCTGAGAGCAGAAAGCTACATACATCTTCAAGATGCTATAGGTAGGAATGATGTAGATTTAGCACAGTTTGGACAGATGGTAATTTTACATTCATCCTTTACTGGCTCGCCACGGTACATGCACGAAAAAACTCAAGATGCCATGACATATGTTCGTTATTATGGTCGTCCTGATCTTTTTATTACATTTACCTGTAATCCTAAATGGAAAGAAATTAAAAGTGCACTATTTTTAGGGCAGAAGCCTCACGATCGGCATGATATCATTGCTCGAGTCTTTCATTTAAAGGTCAAAGCTATAATGTCTTTAATTAATAGTCATAGTTTGTTTGGGGAAGTGCAATGCTTTATGTATACGATAGAGTGGCAGAAACGTGGTCTCCCACATGCACATATACTGATTTGGTTAAAGTCTAAGATCACGCCTCAACAAATTGATTCAATTATATGTGCAGAAATTCCAGATTCTGAAAAGGATCCTCTCCTATATGAGATTGTTAAGGCTAATATGATTCATGGACCACGTGGCCGCTTAAACCTAAAATCGCCCTGTATGAACGAGGGTAATTGATTCCAAAAAGTTTCGCCGATCGTTGCTTAATGAAACTGTTACTGGAAAAGATGGTTACCCTAAATATAGGCGAAGAGCACCTGAAGATGGTGGCTTCACCATGGAAATTAATGGAAACATAATTGACAATAGGTGGGTAGTGCCCTATAATTGTGTTCTCCTGCGGACCTTTGAGGCTCATATTAATGTAGAGCTCTGTAGTTCAATTAAATCCATTAAATACGTTTGCAAATACATCAATAAGGGCAGTGATCAAGCTACATTTACTGTGGAAAGCCCTACTAATGAGGTTCAACTATATCAAAGCGGTCGATATATCAGTAGTTCTGAAGCAGTGTGGAGAATTATTGCATTCCCCATACATGAAAGGTATCCGGCAATTGTACATTTGGCCGTGCATTTGGAAAATGGTCAACGGATATATTTTGATCCTAATAATCAAAATCAATTAGTTAACCAGTTAACCAACGCTTCAATAACGACACTGACTGGGTTTTTCGAACTTTGTAAAACGGATTCATTTGCAAGGACCCTTCTTTATGTTGAAGTACCTTCCTATTTCACGTGGAACAATAAAAAGTTCCAAAGGAGAAAGAGAGGTAATATTGTACCTGGTTTTCCTGGAATTAGAATGGATGATGTTTTAGGTCGAGTGTATACCATACACCCTAAAAATAGTGAATGCTATTACCTAAGACTACTTCTTCATGAAGTGCGGGGACCAACCTCATTCTTATTTCTTAAAACAGTTAATAACATTACGTATGCTACATTTCAATTGGCATGTAAGGCTTTGGGCTTACTAGAAGATGACACACACTGGGAATATACCCTAAAGGAAGCAGCTTTATGTAAATCGCCAATTCAATTACGTGATTTATTTGCGGTGATGTTAGTAAATTGTCAAATGGCTGATGCCGCACATCTTTGGGAAATGTATAAAGAAAGCTTTTCAGAAGACATTTTGTACGAGTTTTCTCTAATAGTGGCAGAAGTCAATCAAGATCTACTGGATAGAGTGTTTAATAAATGTCTTATTTTAATCGAAGATATAACACTGTCCATTGGAGGTACGTGTCTATTAGACTATGGTTTGCCCGAACCGATTAGAGTTAGTAGACCACTTCAAAATAGGGAATATTTAAACGAAATAAATTACAATATTAATGAATTCGAATTAAGTAAAGACGAAAATTCCCTTAACGATGAGCAAAGAATGGCATTTCAAAAAATATTACAAAGTGTTCAAAATGAAAACGGTGAATTATTTTTTTTGGATGCCCCCGGTGGCACAGGCAAGACATTTTTATTGAATTTGTTGTTAGCAAAATTACGACATAATAATAATGTAGCATTGGCTGTTGCTTCTTCAGTGAAGAGCTGCTACGCTGTTAAATGGGGGACGCACAGCCCACTCTGTGTTTAAACTCCCATTGGATTTAATAAATGTAGAAACACCATGTTGCTCAATATCTAAACGGTGTAATATGGCATTGGTTTTTCAAGAATGTAGACTTATTGTTTGGGATGAATGCACAATGGCTCATAAGAGTGCTTTTGAAGCGTTGGATAGAATGTTGAAAGATATTCGTGGTAATGATTTTCTAATGGGAGGTATGACGGTTTTATTATCTGGAGATTTTCGTCAAACGCTTCCTGTAGTTCCTCGAGGAACAAGGGCAGATGAAATACAAGCCTGCTTAAAATCATCATTTCTTTGGCCTACTATTCAAAAATTGTGCCTAACAAAAAACATGCGTGTGCATTTAAAAGGCGATACAACTGCTGGAATTTTTGCACATACATTATTGAGAATTGGAGACGGTCTTTTTCCAACTGTCGAAGGAAAAATAATTATTCCTTCAGGTTTAGGAACTGTTGTAACTTCCCTTGAGGAGCTCACATCAAATATATTTCCGGAAATTTCAAAAATCTCAACCAAATCATTAGATTGGTTTTCGGAGAGAGCAATATTAACTGCTAGAAATGATAGAGCTGTGGTAATAAATAACATACTGTTAAAATCATTTGATGGTATTGAAGTTACGTATAAGTCTATTGATTCAGTCACTGAAGTTGATGAAGCAGTTCATTTTCCGGTTGAATTTCTCAACCAACAAAATCCACCTGGACTTCCCTTACACATTCTAAAGCTTAAGATTGGTGCACCAATTATGCTGTTGAGAAATTTAAGACCTCCAAAACTATGTAACGGTACAAGATTGCAAGTAAAAGCTCTTCATAACAATTTAATCGAAGCTGTGGTTTTTACTGGCTGTGCCAAAGGAGAAATTGTTTTTATACCACGAATACCCCTAATACCATCAAATCTACCGTTTCAGTTTAAAAGACTTCAGTTCCCTGTAAAAGTTTGCTTTGCAATAACGATAAATAAATCGCAAGGTCAGACCTTAAAACTAGCTGGACTAGATTTAAGGGACGATTGCTTCTCTCATAGTCAGTTTTATGTGGCCTGTTCAAGAGTTAGCTCCTCTGAGTCTTTAATTATTTTAGCGCCAGAAGGAAAATCAAAAAATATCGTTTATAGAGAAGTCTTGCAAAAATGTTAAACATTTCTAATTAAAATGCACTGTGGAATAGGCCTCATGGGGAAACCACAAAAAAAAAAAACGCGCCAAAACCTCCACCTCTATGGTGGTGTGGAAATGTGGAATGGTTTTAGTTTAAATAAAGTAGCAAATAAAAAAGTTAATCAAAAGTATAGTTTTAAGCGATATAGTTAGGAAATTGCTAATCTTAATTTCCGCAGGCGAAGCTGCGGGCTACCTTGCTAGTGTCACATAAAGGTGGGCTTGAAGCCATAAATAGAACCCTGCATGAGAATACTATGTTGATGGGTGGTATTACAGTCCTGCTAGCTGGAGACTTTCGCCAAACCCTTCCTGTTGTGCCAAGAGGTACAAGAGCTGACGAAATAAAGGCCTGTTTAAAATCTTCATTTTTATGGCCACAGACAAAAAAAACTAGCGCTCACGAAAAATATGCGAGTGCACTTAAAAGGACACAGTTCTGTAGGAATTTTTGCCGAAACTCTTTTAAAAATTAGGAATGGCGTCCATCCAACAGTTGATGGAAAAATAGTTATAACATCACGCTTAGGAAATGTAGTCAAAAACGTTCAAGACCTTACATCCAAAATATTTCCTGTCATTTCCAACATATCATGTAAAAGCTTAGATTGTCTATCTGAGCGCGCCATTTTGACAACGAACAATGAAAGATCAACCACTATTAATAATTTATTGCTAAACTCATTTGATGGTTTAGAAGTCTCCTATAAATCGGTCGACTCTGTTCCTGATGCTGATAATGCTGTTCATTACTCTGTTGAATTTTTAAATTCTTTGAATCCTCCAGGAATTCCTCAGCATAATCTGTCTCTTAGGATTGGAGCACCCGTAATGTTATTTAAGTCCCCCAAAGTTATGCAATGGGACACGATTGCAGATAAAAGGTCTTCATAAGAATGTAATCGAAGCAACAGTATTTACGGGGTGCGCGAAGGGGGAAACAGTGTTTATACCCAGGATCCCATTAATACCATCCAGTCTGCCGTTTCAGATTAAAAGGCTACAATTCCCTCTAAAAGTTTGCTTTGCAATAACTATAAATAAATCGCAGGGGCAGACTTTGAAGCTGGCTGGACTAGATCTTAGAGAAGATTGCTTCGCTCATGGACAATTTTATGTCGCATGCTCTAGAGTTAGCTCTGCCAGTAGCCTTATTATTCTCGCTCCTGAAGGATCTTCTAAAAATGTTGTTTACACAGAGGTTTTAAAGTAATCATATTAATTAACATTATTAAACCTAGAAAGTTTCAGTGGAATAGGTCTAATTGGAGATACCACATTAAAAAAAACGCGCCAATTTCTCTACCTCAGGGGTGGTGTGGAAATGGGAAAGTCTTGACAACCGTACTCAAAACCAATTTTAAGCGAACGAAGTCGCGCCGGGTACAGCTAGTCTATATATATAAAACTTTTCATTGAAAACTAAGAATCAACGCACAGCCTAAACTAATTAAATTACCCTATTAAAATTTTTTACCATTCAATTCTTATAACACTAAACTAATTTGCAAAGATTTATTTTGGCCACACACATGCCCCCATTTTCTTCCAGTGGCAAAATACACCCAATTTCTATGCATTCTCTCTCTCTCTCTCTGACTCAGACTCTCTGACTCTGACTACAATAATTGTGCGGCGGCTGATCTTGATTTCTTTTTTAAACTTAAAATTAAAAACTTAAAACTAAATTAAACTTAACAATAAATTAACAATAAATTAAAATTAAATTATACCAGCAACACACACGAATAAACCCCGTCAAAGCGTTCAAGCCGCTGGGCTTTGAAAAAGGGCGGAGGGGCAGTCATCTAAACTACTATATAAAAGTCTTCGAATAAAAAATGGGTCAGTGGTAAATTCCTACCAGAGCGGATTGACATAAAAATCTAGAAAAATCCGCATAATTCTGAAATAATTAGGAGACGTGTGTGAGGTACAAATTAAAACAATAAACGACCCCAAAGTGCCCCAAAATTCGATTCGTTTTTTTTAAATTCTTTCTTTTGCCATTTTTCTGTTATAAATGTTGTTAAAATGGTTTAAAAAAATTATGATCATAATCTTATGGCATAGCCGCAACTAACTGCATTTAAATTTTTTGGAAATTCAGCCTCCTTAACCAAGTCCCCAATATTTTCCAATTCTCTTATGCGTGACGTCACGGCCTCCACATATGTTTGTATGTATGTTCTGCTGGCGCACTTTGCATTAAGTCGTAAATGAGTGTATGTAGCATTTTAAGTGTGACCGCGCAGGGGAAAAAATGAAAATACCAGTCACAAAAAATTTAAAATGCGCGGTTAAAAAATCGATTATATCGCAAATCTTTTCATTTGTTTTCAAATGTTGAGTTATCTACAAACTTTGGATTTGTAAAAAACAAAAATAAACAATGATTCGCTCTGCTATGTACACACACACGCACGAAATATGTATATCCAAAAAATCAAGATAATACTGATATCCTTTTGCTAAAAGAATATTTAATTTACATTTCCACAACAGATTTAAGACATTTTGTAACCGATTTTTGTCATTTAAAATTCAAATCGCATTGATAATATTAAAAGAACATTAAATATTCAAACCAATTGATTCTCACGCTCTTTATTACACGTGCCTCATATTGTTTAAACAAATGCAAATGTTTAAACAATTTGATTCACGGCGTCCCCCACCTGTCTTTATTAATATAATCTTTTTCTTTTGCATACTTCTTTACGTCCCATTAAATGACCGTTTGCTGTAATTAATTCAAGTGAAACATAACCTGTTGGTCGTGTACAAATACTTCATTATTTGCCAATTGTTTTTTTTTTTTTAATGTGTGGAAAGAAGGTGTGTAAAGAGGGGTTGGGGGCCCAAAAACGCCAAAACTGTAATTAGGTGATAGATGGACAGCCTCTTAAAATTGTTAAACAAGATAAAAATAAAGAAAATTGTATTATTGGGGACGCATTTAACTTTTCCTTTGGCATATTTCTTAATTTTTCTTACATAAATATTTGCTTTCCTTATAAGCGTTGTCTACTGTGGATTCTCTTTTAAACTTCTTCTAAATCGTCAACAGTATGTGATTTTTTATTAACCCTTTCGTTACCAATGTGCATAAAATTACCTTTTCTACATTCTTCGGTTGTAATAGTAATAGTACATTAATATTATTTGTCAAGCAATAACATCACTAGAAGAAAGTAAACATAGCATGGCTTAAATGTTAAAAAAATGTATATTTGTTAAATTAAAATTTTAATTCTTTAATTTCAATTTGTAATTAAAAAAAATAAAAAAAAAATTAAAAATTAAAAATAAAGAGTTCTAATCTAAATATAAACAAAAACAATGAAGAGTCTTAATTTTAGATTGTTTTTGAAAAACACTTTGTTTTTATTTTTGTCCTTCAATATAATGTATCGCCCTTAACTGCAAAACAAAAGATGTGGCAAAATAAAATGTAAGCGATCGGTATTTAAAAAAAAATTAAAATTAATATAATTATAGAAAAAGATCCTACCATATTTAAAATCTTCGGCACAAAAAGGTTAAGTTCAAAGAGAGGGAAGTAAACTGATGGAATACGCACACATACATCCGTAATTCGGCAAATTTGGACTTATATATGTTTTTAGGCAGCAATTCTGTCAGTTTTAAAATGAATCCCCATGGAAATGGTGCTGGGCAGTGGGTTGCATGGCAACCCAATTACACGGCAGCTCCAGCTAGCTATTCATATCCGTATCAAGCTGCAGTTCCGCCTCCAGTTGTGTGCCAACACGTCCCGCAACCCGTAAGAAACTAAAAATTTTATGGGAAAAAACAAACGACAACAAAACTGGGTTAACATTAACCAGCAATTGAAAACGCAAAATAAAACCATAAATACTTTGACGCAAACGTGCAAGAGGATGCAGAACGAATTAAAAACAATGAAGAAGAAGGTAGCAGACCTGGAAAAAACTCACGAAAACGTATCTCTTATGGAAAGGAGATTTAAGAACCTGTGCCTTCAGCCAGGTCGTAGACCTTCAATTTAATCAAAATTGTTAAAAAAATTTAAAAATTTAAGTTTTTTGTTTTTTATTCTTTTTTTTTCTCATCTTTAGCAAAATTGCAAGTGAACAACAATAAAACCAACCATTTAATCTTCTCCTTTTGCATACATTTGTACTTCTCATTAAATGATCTTTTGCTGTAATGCATTTAAGTGGCAATATAGCTCAGGTGTTAGAGGTTGTATATAAATGTAATGTGATCTGTAGGTCGTGGGTTCAAACCCACTTGAGTTCTTGCCAAAAATGATGTTGACATTTTTTTTTTTGGAAAGTGAAATCCAAGATTGGTAAGAACTCGGTTTGAAAACACGACCCTTAAATTGCAAGGAAACCACATCGTACAACAACACCAACTCTTTAGGAAACATTTCATCTTTTTCTTTTGCTACTTCTTTCGTTCCATTAAATCAGTGGTGGCCAGCAGAAGCAGCACACATACAATGATTCTGCTTGACAGCGTACGTGAGCACTGCCTCTGCTGGCCACCACTGCATTAAATGACCGTTTGCTGTAATTAATTCAACTGATAGTTTAGCTCAGGTGGTTAGTGTAGCACGTAAATGCAACATAACCTGTTGCTCGTGGGTTCAAGCCCACTTTAGTTCTTGCCAATATTGATGTTGGCATTATTTTTTTTTACTTTGTAAACTATTTTTATGTGCCATCATATATTACGTAATCAATTATTCAATCTTATTTGAAAAAGAGATTAATGGTGGACCATGTTTTTGGGGGTCCAAAAGCGTAAAAAATTATTATTATGGGCCTATACTTCATTTTAAAACACTTTTTTTTCTGTTCGTCTAATTTACTTCTTTGGTGGAGTGCAGCTGCACATAGAATAAAGAGAGAGATGAGAGAATAATTAAATTAACGGTTATTTTTTGTTTTTGTTAGATATATACGTAAGAGATTTTCTGCATTTTTATTTTCTCTTATTTTCTCAACATTAATTTTGGCAAAAGGATTGAATTAGCTTCTCCTATACTTTAATCTGCCAATTTTTAGCGAGCTTGGTGGGCTAGAGTGTAAATGCATCTATAAGTAATGTATGCGGAATGAGGGGGGCTTTTCGTTTTACGGGTTCAAGTCCCGCCCAAAGCTTCCTAATTTTACTTCTTTTTTTTTGTAATGCAGATTTTTATTCACAACACAAAAACTAATAAAAACGAAAGCTAAGGGAGGAAGTTAAGAGAAATATAGTGTGTAGTAATATGCTTTGCAAAACATATTTCTTTACTTTGTCTACAAATTTGTTTCAGAGTTTTCTCTTGGCAATTAGTTATCGTTGAGTTCTCTTGATGATAAGAAGAAAACGTGTTGTAATCAAATTTAATACATTAAAACAAGTTAAATTGTGATTACGCAAATTTTTGTTTAAACTTTATTTACGTTAACCATTTTGTGGTAAGTCAGAATCTTTCCTAATTAAAATTAAGTTGATATTTGGTTGCCAAGGCGGAGAGTGTGTAACAATACTCTTAACACTGAAAATAATTTCAGTGGTGCCATTCAACTATTTATTAAAGCTATATAAAAATAAGTTGTTTAACCGATTAGACCTTGAGTTTAGAAAATAACTCTATAGCTAACCCTATAGCTTTAATGGTCAAAATAACAAACTTTTGTTTGTTGGATTGTGAAAATAAGCGTTAACATTTTGAAAAAAATAATTTTCAAAACTGTTGCTTTAAGCATTCTATCTCTAATCGGCAGATTATTTTAAAACTTAAAATTTCCTAATATTTTAAAATCTAAATAGCTTTAATTTGGTTAGCTTTTTGGTTGCCAAGGCGAAGTTTGTATAACACACTCTGTAATCTCAAAATAATTTGAGTAACGTCTATTAAACCTATTACAAAAGCTAAACAACAAAAAGTTATATTAAACCGGTTAGACCTTGAGTTTAGAAAATAACTCTATAGCTGCTTCTATAGCTTTAATGGTCAAAATTACAAACTTTTGTTTGTTAGATTGTAATTTAAGCGTTATACATTTTGAAAAATATAATTTTCAAAACTGTTGCCTTAAACAATCTATCTGTAATCGGCAGACTTCTTAAAAACTTGAAATTTATTAACATTTCAAAATTAAGTTACATTTAGTTTTGCATGAAAATTATTTAAATAACATATGATACGCATGTAACTTTTTAGTCTTAACTAACTGAATTAATATCTTTATATCTGCAAATCTTTGTTGTGCAGTGTGAAATTATTTTGCAATATATTTTGCAATATATAAACATCAATATTACTATTGCAAAAACTTATATATTTAAAAAGTTAGATAAATAACTATTTAAATTACAAGTATATTTTAATAGCATTTTGAAATATTGATTTTTTTCTAGATTTACTGCTTACAATGGAAGTAGAGTATTTAAATATAGATGGTGCTCCGGTACCTCACTCTGTTATACCTATAACAGGTGATGGAGCTTGCTTATTCCGGGCTGTGTCCTACGTTTTGTTTGACAATGAAAGTTATGCTCAAGTCATTCGAAAATCAATAGTTCGATTAATAGTTTCCCAATTTAGTTCATTTGTTGATGACACATGTAATTTTAACGGAGATAATTATGCCAATCCTGTGGATTATGAAAATGACATGATTAAACCGCACACGTTTGGTTCGTATGCTGAACTAAAAGCTGCTGCTAAATTGTACCCTATTTATATTGAAGTTTACTTTAATCAAACGCTCATTGCAGTTGCTGGTACAGAGGGCAGTACCATAAAAAGATTTCGTTTCAGTGGAAGCTTATCTGGTGGACATTATGATGTCTACAAGCCTATTGAAACCTTTAATGATAGAAGCTCTCCCACTCAAAATATATTAGAAGTTCCTTCTATGAAAAAAAAGAACATTCAAAGAAGAGGTGAACTTACTGATTTTTCTCGAAAAAAACAGAAAAAGATTGAAAATAAGAACTATCATGTTAGGCATCGTGAGGAAATTCAAACTGCAAAAAAAACACAACAAAAGAATACAAAGAGTGCACATTCGTGGAAAGTAAAACATAATTCCGCTTTTTTATACGATTTAAATCTGGCATACAATTCTGATAAATCAGTTGATATTGGAATAATGAATAAGAGATGCTCATTTTGTGGCGCCTTAAAATGGAAGGAAGAGTCAAAAGGTATGTGTTGCAAAGAGGGAAAAGTCCAGCTTCCATCTCTTAAAACATTACCAGATCCTCTTTTAAGTCTTTTAAATGGTGATCACCCAGACCATACACATTTTATGGGGCTTACCAGAAAATATAATAATTGTTTTCAAATGACTTCATTTGGTGCGACAAAAGTTATTAATGAAGGTTATATGCCCACATTTAAAGTACAGGGGCAAGTTTACCACTTAGTTGGTAGCGTTTTGCCAGCTTCTAAAGAAGAAGCTCAGTTTCTCCAAATTTATTTTATTGGTGAGGACAATGTAGAAGCCGATTTCAGGTGTAAAAACAGTCCTGGAGTTAAAAATGCGTTAGTTAAATCACTACAGTTGATGCTGCATGAAAGTAATCCATATGTTAAGGATTTTAAAACTGCTCTTAGAAGAGTTCCGAAGAATTGTAGCCAATTTAAAATGGTTATTCACGCCATTAAAAAGCCTGTTAGGGCTCATAGAGGTCGTTATAACGCACCCCAAGCAAATGAGGTCGCTTTGGTATTAGTTGACCAACAATTTGAAAAAAGGGACATTATTATTGAGGGTTATAATAATCAGTTAAAAAGAATCAGTGAACTTCACCGATCTTATGACGCCCTACAATATCCATTAATGTTTTGTCATGGAGAAGATGGTTACACTATAGACATACCCAAAATTGACCCCGTTTCAAAAAAAAACGTTAAGAAAACAGTCTCAGCGTTAGATTTTTACAGTTTCCGAATAATGCTTAGAGAAAATGTATGGAATCACCTGCACTATTTTAGAGCTCTCTTTAGTCAATTTTTGGTTGATATGTATGCTAAAATAGAAACAGAAAGGCTTAATTTTATTCGGCTAAATCAAAAAAAGCTGAGAGCAGAAAGCTACATACATCTTCAAGATGCTATAGGTAGGAATGATGTAGATTTAGCACAGTTTGGACAGATGGTAATTTTACCTTCATCCTTTACTGGCTCGCCACGGTACATGCACGAAAAAACTCAAGATGCCATGACATATGTTCGTTATTATGGTCGTCCTGATCTTTTTATTACATTTACCTGTAATCCTAAATGGAAAGAAATTAAAAGTGCACTATTTTTAGGGCAGAAGCCTCACGATCGGCATGATATCATTGCTCGAGTCTTTCATTTAAAGGTCAAAGCTATAATGTCTTTAATTAATAGTCATAGTTTGTTTGGGGAAGTGCAATGCTTTATGTATACGATAGAGTGGCAGAAACGTGGTCTCCCACATGCACATATACTGATTTGGTTAAAGTCTAAGATCACGCCTCAACAAATTGATTCAATTATATGTGCAGAAATTCCAGATTCTGAAAAGGATCCTCTCCTATATGAGATTGTTAAGGCTAATATGATTCATGGACCATGTGGCCGCTTAAACCTAAAATCGCCCTGTATGAACGAGGGTAATTGTTCCAAAAAGTTTCCGCGATCGTTGCTTAATGAAACTGTTACTGGAAAAGATGGTTACCCTAAATATAGGCGAAGAGCACCTGAAGATGGTGGCTTCACCATGGAAATTAATGGAAACATAATTGACAATAGGTGGGTAGTGCCCTATAATTGTGTTCTCCTGCGGACCTTTGAGGCTCATATTAATGTAGAGCTCTGTAGTTCAATTAAATCCATTAAATACGTTTGCAAATACATCAATAAGGGCAGTGATCAAGCTACATTTACTGTGGAAAGCCCTACTAATGAGGTTCAACTATATCAAAGCGGTCGATATATCAGTAGTTCTGAAGCAGTGTGGAGAATTCTTGCATTCCCCATACATGAAAGGTATCCGGCAATTGTACATTTGGCCGTGCATTTGGAAAATGGTCAACGGATATATTTTGATCCTAATAATCAAAATCAATTAGTTAACCAGTTAACCAACGCTTCAATAACGACACTGACTGGGTTTTTCGAACTTTGTAAAACGGATTCATTTGCAAGGACCCTTCTTTATGTTGAAGTACCTTCCTATTTCACGTGGAACAATAAAAAGTTCCAAAGGAGAAAGCGAGGTAATATTGTACCTGGTTTTCCTGGAATTAGAATGGATGATGTTTTAGGTCGAGTGTATACCATACACCCTAAAAATAGTGAATGCTATTACCTAAGACTACTTCTTCATGAAGTGCGGGGACCAACCTCATTCTTATTTCTTAAAACAGTTAATAACATTACGTATGCTACATTTCAATTGGCATGTAAGGCTTTGGGCTTACTAGAAGATGACACACACTGGGAATATACCCTAAAGGAAGCAGCTTTATGTAAATCGCCAATTCAATTACGTGATTTATTTGCGGTGATGTTAGTAAATTGTCAAATGGCTGATGCCGCACATCTTTGGGAAATGTATAAAGAAAGCTTTTCAGAAGACATTTTGTACGAGTTTTCTCTAATAGTGGCAGAAGTCAATCAAGATCTACTGGATAGAGTGTTTAATAAATGTCTTATTTTAATCGAAGATATAACCCTGTCCATTGGAGGTACGTGTCTATTAGACTATGGTTTGCCCGAACCGATTAGAGTTAGTAGACCACTTCAAAATAGGGAATATTTAAACGAAATAAATTACAATATTAATGAATTCGAATTAAGTAAAGACGAAAATTCCCTTAACGATGAGCAAAGAATGGCATTTCAAAAAATATTACAAAGTGTTCAAAATGAAAACGGTGAAATATTTTTTTTGGATGCCCCCGGTGGCACAGACAAGACATTTTTATTGAATTTGTTGTTAGCAAAATTACGACATAATAATAATGTAGCATTGGCTGTTGCTTCTTCAGGTATAGCTGCTACGCTGTTAAATGGGGGACGCACAGCCCACTCTGTGTTTAAACTCCCATTGGATTTAATAAATGTAGAAACACCATGTTGCTCAATATCTAAACGGTGTAATATGGCATTGGTTTTTCAAGAATGTAGACTTATTGTTTGGGATGAATGCACAATGGCTCATAAGAGTGCTTTTGAAGCGTTGGATAGAATGTTGAAAGATATTCGTGGTAATGATTTTCTAATGGGAGGTATGACGGTTTTATTATCTGGAGATTTTCGTCAAACGCTTCCTGTAGTTCCTCGAGGAACAAGGGCAGATGAAATACAAGCCTGCTTAAAATCATCATTTCTTTGGCCTACTATTCAAAAATTGTGCCTAACAAAAAACATGCGTGTGCATTTAAAAGCATACAACTGCTGGAATTTTTGCACATACATTATTGCGAATTGGAGACGGTCTTTTTCCAACTGTCGAAGGAAAAATAATTATTCCTTCAGGTTTAGGAACTGTTGTAACTTCCCTTGAGGAGCTCACATCAAATATATTTCCGGAAATTTCAAAAATCTCAACCAAATCATTAGATTGGTTTTCGGAGAGAGCAATATTAACTGCTAGAAATGATAGAGCTGTGGTAATAAATAACATACTGTTAAAATCATTTGATGGTATTGAAGTTACGTATAAGTCTATTGATTCAGTCACTGAAGTTGATGAAGCAGTTCATTTTCCGGTTGAATTTCTCAACCAACAAAATCCACCTGGACTTCCCTTACACATTCTAAAGCTTAAGATTGGTGCACCAATTATGCTGTTGAGAAATTTAAGACCTCCAAAACTATGTAACGGTACAAGATTGCAAGTAAAAGCTCTTCATAACAATTTAATCGAAGCTGTGGTTTTTACTGGCAGTGCCAAAGGAGAAATTGTTTTTATACCACGAATACCCCTAATACCATCAAATCTACCGTTTCAGTTTAAAAGACTTCAGTTCCCTGTAAAAGTTTGCTTTGCAATAACGATAAATAAATCGCAAGGTCAGACCTTAAAACTAGCTGGACTAGATTTAAGGGACGATTGCTTCTCTCATGGTCAGTTTTATGTGGCCTGTTCAAGAGTTAGCTCCTCTGAGTCTTTAATTATTTTAGCGCCAGAAGGAAAATCAAAAAATATCGTTTATAGAGAAGTCTTGCAAAAATGTTAAACATTTCTAATTAAAATGCACTGTGGAATAGGCCTCATGGGGAAACCACAAAAAAAAAACGCGCCAAAACCTCCACCTCTATGGTGGTGTGGAAATGTGGAATGGTTTTAGTTTAAATAAAGTAGCAAATAAAAAAGTTAATCAAAAGTATAGTTTTAAGCGATATAGTTAGGAAATTGCTAATCTTAATTTCCGCAGGCGAAGCTGCGGGCTACCTTGCTAGTAATAGTATAAGATTAAGTCTTTTTCAAGACTTGCTCTTAGATTATTATTATTCATATATTTAATTTTAGCAAATTATTAACGTAATTCATTTTCAATCGCTCTGCCCCTTTACCCGTATATAAATAAAAGAATTCAGCCTTTTTTAAGGCTTATTCTTATATTTCTATACATTTACGTATTTATCTTAGTAATAGTACTATAAGTCTAAGTCTTTTTTAAGACTTACACTTATATTTCTATTATTTATATAATTTATATTAACTATATTATATTATAAAATTTATATTATATAAATATAAGAATTTAGCTTTTTTAAAGCCTTATTCTTATAATTCTATTAATAATCGTAGTAGTCATATAAATTTAAGATTTTAAAAAATGCCTCGTTTGAATAGACCCACTGCATCTCAGCGGGCTAGGAACCAATTGTTGAGAAATAGGGCCAATAGGGAAAATCCAGAGTATGCAGAGATGGAGAGGGTAGAAAATTCTGAATCTCAGCGTAGGAGAAGGGAAAATGCAGTAGCCAGGAATTCAGAGCAGGGTGTAAATACAGCGTCTCGTAGGTCAAGACGCTTGAATCCGCACACTCGTGCGGGTGATCAGGGAGCAGATACTGCAAGACGTAGGAATATTCGCTCGAACCCCGTTCTTCGGGCGGGTGAGCAAGAAGCAGATACTGCAAGACGTAGGAATATTCGCTCGAACCCCGTTCTTCGGGCGGGTGAGCAAGAAGCAGATACTGCAAGACGTAGGGAAATTCGATAGGATCCTGTCCTTCGTGCCGGAGAGCAAGCAGCCGACACTCGGCGTCGCTTTATTAGGCGAAGAAACACCGATGAAAGAGCTACAGAGCAGGTTGTTAATACCGCTGACCATCATTTAAGGCGCTTGGATCCCGTTTTTCGTGCGGGTGAACAAGAAGCAGATGCTGAAAGACGTAGGGAAACTCGCTCGAACCCCGTTCTTCGTGCGGATGAACGAGCAGCCGATACTCGGCGTCGCGCTATAAGGCGACAATTAAGAGAAGTCCGAGCTATCGAGCAAGTTGGTAATACCGCTGACCATCGGTTAAGGCGCTTGGATCCCGCTTTCCGTGCGAGTCAGCAAGCAGCCGATACTCGGCGTCGCGCTTTAAGGCGACAAATTAGGCAAGTCCGAACTACAGAGCAGGTCCGAAATACTGCTGACCGTTCGGAAAGGCGCTTGGATCCTGATTTCCGTGCGGGTGAACAAGCAGCCGATGCTCGGCGTCGCGCTTTAAGGCGACAAATTAGCCAAGTCCGAACTACAGAGCAGGTCCGAAATACTGCTGACCGTTCGGAAAGGCGCTTGGATCCTGATTTCCGTGCGGGTGAACAAGCAGCCGATGCTCGGCGTCGCGCTTTAAGGCGACAAATTAGCCAAGTCCGAACTACAGAGCAGGTCCGAAATACTGCTGACCGTTCGGAAAGGCGCTTGGATCCTGATTTCCGTGCGGGTGAACAAGCAGCCGATGCTCGGCGGCGTTCTCTGAGGCGGTTGGATGCTACGTATCGTGCGGGTGAGCAAGAAGCAAATACCCTGCAACGAGCGCAGGCAAGATCAACTCAGGATCGCTTATTGCAGAGAGCGCAGGATAGGATTAGGAGAGCTACGGCTAGGAGTGTTAGGGAACGTAGGACCGTCGAGCAGGCGAGAAATACACTGGCTCGACGAAGTGCTCGTATAGCTGCTCGACAAGCAACTATCGATGCTATTCGAAATATTAGTCAGAGAGTTAGTCAGTATAGAAGCCTCAGTGGCAATAGGGATGCAGAAAACCTTCGGAACGCAAACCGAAGTCAGGAGATTCGACTTGATTTATCCCAGGGAAATAGGACTCCTAGAAATATACCTATTGGATTGGATGCTCACATAGCCAAATTCAATAGGTTAGTAAAACTTGGCCCCGATCAGATTTGCTTCTGCTGCAAGGGATTGTGGTTTCCCAAGCAAATACGTAAGCTTTCTAGAGCCTATTTGGAAGAAAATTGCGAGTTTAAGGAAGAGATTTACCAGAATGCAAGCCAGCTTGCTTTCACTGGGGAATCCTTTAAGTTCTGTGGCACATGCCACGGCAATATAAAAGCCGGAAGAAAGCCCAAAGGTGCCATTTCCAACGGCTTAGACTTCCCAGAAATTCCTCATTCCTTGAGGGGGCTTACTCCCTTGGAGGAGCGACTGATTTCACCTCGCCTTCCATTTATGATAATTAAGTCGATAGGTCATGAGCGTCAGAGTGCAATAAAAGGAGCTGTTGTAAATGTCCCCATTCCGGTTAGCAACATCGTGACGTCCCTTCCACGAGCTTTCCACGAGGCAGAGGTTGTACAGCTCCACCTCAAGCGAAGAATGGAGTACGGACATGATTTCATGGCAGAGACCATTAGGCCTTCCAAAATTGCTGACGCCATCAGGTACTTAGTTAGTACAGAGCTTTACAGAAAGCACAATGTGTCTGTGAACGAGCAGTGGATCTCTGATTTCACATCCGAAACTGTTCCATTTGTAGCTTCTCAAGCGGACTTAGCCTTTGTAGAGGAACAACTAGCCATCCAGCAGGAGGATGTAAACTTGGAGGCGGGAAATTCCGAAGAGAATGAAGAAGCCCAAGAGCTAAATCCTGGAGGACAGGAAACTCTGCTTGAGAATAACCAGGCACACAATGTAGGAATTCCGAGAATCACAATGGCTCCAGGTGAGGGCCAAAAGCCTCTCGACGTGATTCTCGATGTCGACTCCGAAGAATTGGCGTTCCCAAGCATTTATGCTGGCGTCAAGAGACCATCTTCGGAAAGTTATACAACCATAGTTAGATCAGAGCTTAGGAACGTAGATAGAAGAGGTTGTAGAACTGACAAGTTGTTCTTCAATTATAAGAAGTTGGAATTGTTGAAAATTCGAAACAATATTTCAACTTGCCAACGTAAGCGGAGCGCTTCTAGCGCGATAACTGCCGCCAACGTTCTCGATGAAGCTTTCATGGGAAACTTAATTTCCCATGATGACGGATATCGAATTCTTAAGGACATTCGCACGTCTCCTGCTCACTGGGAAGATGAGAAGAAGAAAGTCATGGCTATGATTCGCCAATTTGGTTTGCCAACTTTCTTCATAACTCTGTCGGCCGCAGAAACTAGGTGGCCAGAGCTGCTAGTACTGCTCAAGCGCAATGTAGATAGGATTGAAATTAGTGAGGAGGAAGCTTTGAACTTACAGTTTAGAGAAAAGGCGCGGCTGATCAGAACTGACCCAGTGACGTGTGCTAGGTATTTCGATTATAGGTATAGGGAAGTTCTAAAGCTCATGAAGAAGCCGGGGGGAATCTTTGGAAGTAACTTTGTTACTACCTATTATTGGCGAGTTGAGTTTCAACAGAGAGGTTCCCCTCACATTCACGGCATGTTTTGGCTGAAAGACGCCCCGGAAGTGGATTTCAACAGTGAAGAATCTATTGCTAGTGTAGTAGCCTTCATTGATCAGTTTGTAACTGTGGATGTTACAAACACAGATTTGGCTCCGTACATTGAATACCAAAAGCATAAGCATGGGCATTCGTGCCTTAAAAATGTGCGAGAATCCGTTTGTCGATTCGGTATTCCATACCCCCCAATGCCCCGCACGGAAATATTGAAGCCACTTCCCGAAGAAACTCCCAATTTGTCTCTTCATCACGAAAACTATCAGAAAATTCGCAGTCTTTTACTTCGGGATCAATCCGAGGATTTGATTAGCCATCTTAGCATATTCGAAAATTTTCTTTCTCACGATGAGGTGAGCCTCAGTTACGAGGACTATATATATGCTATTAGGTCTAGTTTGAAAAAAACACACATTTTTCTGAAGAGAACATTTGCAGAAATTCAAGTTAACGCCTATAATAAACACATTCTTTCAATGCAAAGGGCAAATATGGATATCCAGTTAATTTTGGACCCTTTTGCGTGCTGTAGCTACATAATTAATTACATTAACAAGTCCCAAAGGGGTATTTCGAAGTTAATGCGCGAAGCAGCTAATGACATTCGAAGAGGCAACTCAAGCATTCGTCAAAAGCTACAGTATCTCGGTCACAAGTTTATTTCGGGCACTGAGATCTCTGCTCAGGAGGCCGTATATTGTTGTATGGGATTGGCGTTGTCAGAAACAAGCAATAAATGCGTGTTCATAAACACCTTCCCTCCAGAACAACGAGTTCGTATGCTTAGATCTACAAGCGTCCTGCAAAATATGCCTCAGGATTCCACTGACATCTTTCAGAAAGGTTTGCTGGACAGATACGAACAAAGACCAGATTCCCATGACGGCCTGTGTTTAGCCGATTTTGCTGCAAATTACGAGTATTCTAAAACCCGTGGTAGAGCTCGCCAAGAGGAAAATAGTAACAATGAGGCTGAAGAAGAAAATGAGGTCTTAGGAACAGTTTTTTTCGCACTTCGCGATGGTAGTGGATTTATTAGGGAAAGAAACCAGCCGAGTATTATTAGGTATAGCCCCTTTAATATTAATTCTGATAGGCCCAATTATTTTAGAGCATTAGTTATGCTATATTCTCCATGGAGAGATGAACAGGTAGAATTGTTTCAGAGAAATTGTGAGGAGTTTTATCATGAGCACGAGGAGGCTATTAAAGCCAACTTTGATAGGTATAATGCCATAGACAGCTTAGAAGACGCGCTCAGAAGGGCCATGGAGGCTGAGGAAAATAGCGAGGAAAATGTAGATGAGGAGGCCGCAGTTAATGAGGAGTTTAGGGCCTTAGCTTTTCCAGAAATATCTTCTCAAATAAATGTTTTAAACTTAGACGACCGTGTTCAGGAAGTAGATCCGGATAGCAATATCCGCATAATAAAGCTCCCGCCAATTATTTCCCCTGAAAATTTAGCCACCTTAGTTAGGTCTCTTAATTTAAAGCAACAAACTTTCCTTACGCATGTCTTGCACAATGCAAGGAGAAATGCTAGTTTCCATGAGTTCGTAGGAGGCGGAGCAGGTGTCGGCAAGAGTAGACTTATATCCACTTTATTCCAGTCCCTTTCCAAGGAGTATAATGGTAGAGTAGGATGCGACCCAACTTCTGTTAAAATACTGCTGTGTGCTCCCACAGGCAAAGCTGCTTTTGGAATCGGAGGCTCCACTCTCCATTCCATGTTCTCTCTCCCTGTAAATCAGGCTGGGTCTGCATTTAGGAGTTTAAGCCCTGATCTGTTAAATACCCTGCGTTCAAGATTTATTGATCTTAAAGTTCTTATAATAGACGAAATTTCTTTGGTCGGCGCAACCATGTTTTCCCATCTGGACTCTCGCCTTAAGCAAATTTTCTCCAACGTTGATACTCCCTTCGGAGGCATTTCGGTCATCGTGTTCGGCGATCTTAGGCAATTGCGGCCAGTTTGTGATCGTTGGATTTTCCAGCCGCCGTCGCATGATCCATACAGCGCTATATTTGGATCCCACCTCTGGAGTCCTTTTAGGTTTTTCGAGCTCACAGAGATAATGCGACAGCGAGATGACCAGCCGTTTGCAATAGCACTCAACAACATGGCGTCCGGCCAAATGTCGTCTGAAGATATTGTCCTACTTAGAGGCCGTACTTCCGTAGAAAGTCAGATTCCAAATGACGCCATTCACCTTTTTTCAAGCAATCAGGACACAGACCGATACAATAGGGAGAAGCTCAACTCGATTCCCACTGATCAGTTCATTTCGGAAGCCATTGACTCTGTAAAATCTGCACATATTAGCTCAGAGCAGGGGAACAGATGTCTGGAACAAGCTAGGGCATTAAAAACATCTGAGACACAAGGTTTGTGTACCTCGCTCATTTTAAAAACCACTGCTAAATACATGATGACGGTCAATGTAGACACATCAGATGGTCTCGTAAACGGAGCCACTGGTGTCCTTAGGGAGATAGGTTTCAACACGTCCAACTCTCCAAACATTCTTTGGATACAATTTTTAGATGACAGTATAGGAGTAGCTGCACGATCAAAGTGCAGTCATCGCCAAGAGGCTTCATGGACCCCAGTAGTTAAGATCATAAAAAGCTTTCAGATTAATTCTAACCAGGCCACAACCATTGACCGAAAGCAGTTTCCAGTGGTACCTGCAGAAGCAATAACTATTCACAAAAGTCAAGGCGCTACGTACAGCAAAGTGGTGGTTCACACTAGTCCTAGCATGCAGAGAGCTGCGCTGTACGTAGCCTGTAGCAGAGCCACAAGTGCAGCAGGTCTCTATATTATTGGACCTTTCGTCCCCCCAAGATCCGCCCAGGGATCGGCTTCCGAGGAAGAGCTCCGAGAACTGCGTTCCACTAAGTTACTGAGTACCCATTTCGATTGTTTACTCAATAGTCCGAACCTTCATGTCTTTTTCCATAATACGGAAAGCTTGCACTGCCACATTAGCGATGTGTGTTCCGATCAGCTAATGCTTAAGTCTTCCATTCTGTGCTTCGTTGAGGCTTCCACATACTCAAATGAATCATACGAAATTCCTGGCTTCGCCACAGCAGTGCGACTAGATTGCCAGTCAGTAGCTAACGGAGCTCGACCAAAAAGAGGCATTCTCGTATTCGTTCGAAACGAACTCTTTGAGAATGTCAGTCTTTGTTCAAGTGGTCGCTTTCTGGCTAATTCCTCATATATAGCCTCTCCAGTGTTCGAGTTTGCCATCTTTAGGTACCGGTCTTTAGGAATTGTAGTTATTTATAAAAGTCCGACCTATCCGTTGTTAAAGTTTGAAACAGAGTTTAAGGAGTTATTTCAGCGGCACACATTTTTAAATAGTAATAGTTTAGTGTTAGGAGATTTCAATTTATGCCTTCACTCCATCTCTGGCTGCTGTAGGAGAGTTTTTGATTTTCTAACAGATGTAAAAGGGTTTAGTTCGTTGCTAGATTTGGACTCGTCGACAACCAATTGCAATACGCATATTGATTGGGCGTTTTCAAATATTTTCGATAATAGGGCCACTGCGCGCACATTTGAGACTACATATAGCTACCACAGTGGTATATTAGTTAGCGTTAGGGAGGCTGAATAGTTTATAGTATGTATATATTTAAGTTAACAAAAAACAAAAACCCAAAAAAATTAAATAGTTGCATGCACAATTTTTTTTATAGTATGTATATATTTAAATTAACCAAAAAACAAAAAACCCAAAAAAAGTAAATAGTTGCATGCACAATTTTTTTTATAGTATGTATATACTTGTATATATTTAATATAAACAAAAAATCAAAAAACAAAAAAAATTAAATAGTTGCATGCTAAATTTTATTTATAGTAACTAAATTAAACCCTAAAAAAAAATTAAATAGTTGCATGCAAAATTTTTTTATAGTATGTATATACTTAAATTAAACTAAATTTTTTTTCTATTAAAAAAAAACCCAAAAAAAAAAAAATATAATTAGTAAGGTCAAATAAGTATTAGTAGTATTAGTAGTAAGTACATAAGTATGCCTTCCGTATGTTACGGATAAACAAAATTTTGGGGAACATGGAGATTCCAAACTTGAATAAAGTTTGGCAACTCAAGTCGACTCGTAGGTCCCCAAATTTTATTTTGGTTTGAAAGACCCCGTTGCAAATCAACGGCCTCCACGTGGTGTTCCCTGGTTACCGATTTTAACATAAAAATCGGGAGCTAATTCGAGCGGCGAAAAACATAAAAGACGGCATATTTATATTAAGTTGTTTAGCTGAGTAACGGGTATCTAATAGTCGAGGCACTCGACTATAGCGTTCTCTCTTGTTTTGTATTGGATGCCAATCTTTTACTGTGTGTACAAAGGTTTTCGTTTCATTCAAAACAAGAAATTTGAAAACAACAAATTCCAATTTACAAACAAGCATACATATTTGTGCGCAAATTAAAATTGCATTGATAACATTGTAACTGATAAAAAGTATACAAGCTCACGACTTTTACTTGGATCACTTTCATCCCTAAAGATTATAAAATGAAAGACTGATTTTTAAGGGGATACGGCCACAGCCCAAACCGTAAGAGCAAGAGCAGCCAAATTTTTTCACAGTATTCCATTGGGGGCGTGGGCGCCCACTAAGATCCGATATGTCCCCCCAGTGGCCCCAAACAGCTCCAACATCCATTATTCTGAGCAAAAAAAGTTGATGTATTTAAGCTTAACTTTTAAAGTGGTTGGAATTTCGATATTTGGTTTTTTCCGAATTTTAGGTTTTGAAAAGGCCTAATTAGAAATCTAAAAGAAATTACGATATCCCACATAATTTGGGGGCTACATTTAAAATTAACTTTTCGATTTAAAAAATCTAAACCGCTGCTCCGATCAAGATGATTTTTCGCTCAATAGTTATTCTATGGCCCAAATGCTTAAGTTAAATTTTTAAAGTTTTTAACATTTTTTTAAGTATTTTTAACGAATTTATTTAGATTTTCTAAGTTATTGCGTTGCATTTTGCGGGAGCCTGTCGAGAGAACGAAACCCAGAGAGCGGATGCCAAGAGAGCGACGACCGAGAGAGCAACAGCCAAGAAAACTGATGATGGGGATGGGTAGTGCTGCAGGGAAAGGGGAGGGGAAAGAGGCAATTTAAGTTAAATTTGTTTTGGATTTTAAAAACTTAAACTGCTGCTCCGATCAATATGATTTTCGATCAATAGTCAGTCCTGTGGATCAAATGCTTAGGTTTTATTTTTCATTTTGTAGCAGAAGTAAGAGCCTTATTTAATTTCCACCATGGAAGAAAATAGAAAATTACTACAAATTCTGTAAGCACAGCCAAAATGTTTCCAAGTTAAATATTAATCTTAAGATTCGAACTTTTGACCAAATACGTATGTACATATGTATATTTGGATATGTTTTGATTTGCTTATATGTACAATACATGTACATACATACAATGTGTGTGTATGTTTCTATTCGAAAGTAGATAATGTGCTTAAATACAAATAAAATGATTTATTATACCCGTTTATCGATCAAATGTGGAATCTGAAAATAATACGTTACTTTGCTGTTTTTGTATTGGATGCCAATCTTTTACTGTGTGTACAAAGGTTTTCGTTTCATTCAAAACAAGAAATTTGAAAACAACAAATTCCAATTTACAAACAAGTATACATATTTGTGCGCAAATTAAAATTGCATTGATAACATTGTAACTGATAAAAAGTATACAAGCTCACGACTTTTACTTGGATCACTTTCATCCCTAAAGATTATAAAATGAAAGACTGATTTTTAAGGGGATACGGCCACAGCCCAAACCGTAAGAGCAAGAGCAGCCAAATTTTTTCACAGTATTCCATTGGGGGCGTGGGCGCCCACTAAGATCCGATATGTCCCCCCAGTGGCCCCAAACAGCTCCAACATCCATTATTCTGAGCAAAAAAAAGTTGATGTATTTAAGCTTAACTTCTAAAGTGGTTGGAATTTCGATATTTGTTTTTTTTCCGAATTTTAGGTTTTGAAAAGGCCTAATTAGAAATCTAAAAGAAATTTCGATATCCCCCATAATTTGGGGGCTACAATTAAAATTAACTTTTCGATTTAAAAAATCTAAACCGCTGCTCCGATCAAGATGATTTTTCGCTCAATAGTTATTCTATGGCCCAAATGCTTAAGTTTAATTTTTCAAGTTTTTAACATTTTTTTAAGTATTTTTAACGAATTTATTTAGATTTTCTAAGTTATTGCGTTGCATTTTGCGGGAGCCTGTCGAGAGAACGAAACCCAGAGAGCGGATGCCAAGAGAGCGTCGGCCGAGAGAGCAACAACCAAGTAAACTGTTGTGAGGGAGGGGTAGTGCTGCATGGAAAGGGGAGGGGAAAGAGGCAATTTAAGTTAAATTTGTTTTGGATTTTAAAACTTAAACTGCTGCTCCGATCAATATGATTTTCGATCAATAGTCAGTCCTGTGGATCAAATGCTTAGGTTTTATTTTTCATTTTGTCGCAGAAGTAAGAGCCTTATTTAATTTCCACCATGGAAGAAAATAGAAAATTACTACAACTTCTGTAAGCAAAGCCAAAATGTTTCCAAGTTAAATATTAATCTTAAGATTCGAACTTTTGACCAAATACGTATGTCCATATGTATATTTGGATATGTTTTGATTTGCTTATATGTACAATACATGTACATACATACAATGTGTGTGTATGTTTCTATTCGAAAGTAGATAATGTGCTTAAATACAAATAAAATGATTTATTATACCCGTTTATCGATCAAATGTGGAATCTGAAAATAATACGTTACTTTGCTGTTTTTGTATTGGATGTCAATCTTTTACTGTGTGTACAAAGGTTTTCGTTTCATTCAAAACAAGAAATTTGAAAACAACAAATTCCAATTTACAAACAAGTATACATATTTGTGCGCAAATTAAAATTGCATTGATAACATTGTAACTGATAAAAAGTATACAAGCTCACGACTTTTACTTGGATCACTTTCATTTATTATATAGCTCTGCCAGTATCCTTCTGATTCTTTCTCTTGAAGGATCTTCTACAAAGGTTGTTTACACAAAGGTTTTCAAAAAACGCGCAAATAAGAAATAAGAAAGTCCTGACAACCCAATTTCCTAACTCCAAACTAATATTAAGCGAACGAGCAAAAAGTCGTATACAATACAATTTTACAAAGCGTTGGGGCTGAGATGGGTGAAATATTTTTTTTGGATGCACCTGGAGGGAACTGCTCATTCTACATTTAAACTTCCTTTGGATTTAGTTAATTTAGAAACACCTCATTGCTCTATTTCAAAGCAATGTAATATGGCTGCGGTGTTTAAAGATTGTAAGTTAATTGTTGGGATGAGTGCACAATGTCACATAAAGGTGGGCTTGAAGCCATAAATAGAACCCTGCAAGATATTAATGAGAATACTATGTTGATGGGTGGTATTACAGTCCTGCTAGCTGGAGACTTTCGCCAAACCCTTCCTGTTGTGCCAAGAGGTACAAGAGCTGACGAAATAAAGGCCTGTTTAAAATCTTCATTTTTATGGCCACAGATAAAAAAACTAGCGCTCACGAAAAATATGCGAGTGCACTTAAAAGGACACAGTTCTGTAGGAATTTTTGCCGAAACTCTTTTAAAAATTAGGAATGGCGTCCATCCAACAGTTGATGGAAAAATAGTTATAACATCACGCTTAGGAAATGTAGACAAAAACGTTCAAGACCTTACATCCAAAATATTTCCTGTCATTTCCAACATATCATGTAAAAGCTTAGATTGTCTATCTGAGCGCGCCATTTTGACAACGAACAATGAAAGATCAACCACTATTAATAATTTATTGCTAAACTCATTTGATGGTTTAGAAGTCTCCTATAAATCGGTCGACTCTGTTCCTGATGCTGATAATGCTGTTCATTACTCTGTTGAATTTTTAAATTCTTTGAATCCTCCAGGAATTCCTCAGCATAATCTGTCTCTTAGGATTGGAGCACCCGTAATGTTATTTAAGTCCCCCAAAGTTATGCAATGGGACACGATTGCAGATAAAAGGTCTTCATAAGAATGTAATCGAAGCAACAGTATTTACGGGGTGCGCGAAGGGGGAAACAGTGTTTATACCCAGGATCCCATTAATACCATCCAGTCTGCCGTTACAGTTTAAAAGGCTACAATTCCCTCTAAAAGTTTGCTTTGCAATAACTATAAATAAATCGCAGGGGCAGACTATGAAGCTGGCTGGACTAGATCTTAGAGAAGATTGCTTCGCTCATGGACAATTTTATGTCGCATGCTCTAGAGTTAGCTCTGCCAGTAGCCTTATTATTCTCGCTCCTGAAGGATCTTCTTAAAATGTTGTTTACACAGAGGTTTTAAAGTAATCATATTAATTAACATTATTAAACCTAGAAAGTTTCAGTGCAATAGGTCTAATTGGAGATACCACATTAAAAAAAACGCGCCAATTTCTCTACCTCAGGGGTGGTGTGGAAATGGGAAAGTCTTGACAACCGTACTCAAAACCAATTTTAAGCGAACGAAGTCGCGCCGGGTACAGCTAGTTTATTATATAGCTCTGCCAGTATCCTTCTGATTCTTTCTCTTGAAGGATCTTCTACAAAGGTTGTTTACACAAAGGTTTTCAACAAACGCGCAAATAAGAAATAAGAAAGTCCTGACAACCCAATTTCCTAACTCCAAACTAATATTAAGCGAACGAGCAAAAAGTCGTATACAATACAATTTTACAAAGCGTTGGGGCTGAGATGGGTGAAATATTTTTTTGGATGCACCTGGAGGGAACTGCTCATTCTACATTTAAACTTCCTTTGGATTTAGTTAATTTAGAAACACCTCATTGCTCTATTTCAAAGCAATGTAATATGGCTGCGGTGTTTAAAGATTGTAAGTTAATTGTTGGGATGAGTGCACAATGTCACATAAAGGTGGGCTTGAAGCCATAAATAGAACCCTGCAAGATATTAATGAGAATACTATGTTGATGGGTGGTATTACAGTCCTGCTAGCTGGAGACTTTCGCCAAACCCTTCCTGTTGTGCCAAGAGGTACAAGAGCTGACGAAATAAAGGCCTGTTTAAAATCTTCATTTTTATGGCCACAGATAAAAAAAACTAGCGCTCACGAAAAATATGCGAGTGCACTTAAAAGGAGACAGTTCTGTAGGAATTTTTGCCGAAACTCTTTTAAAATTAGGAATGGCGTCCATCCAACAGTTGATGGAAAAATAGTTATAACATCACGCTTAGGAAATGTAGTCAAAAACGTTCAAGACCTTACATCCAAAATATTTCCTGTCATTTCCAACATATCATGTAAAAGCTTAGATTGTCTATCTGAGCGCGCCATTTTGACAACGAACAATGAAAGATCAACCACTATTAATAATAATTTTTGCTAAACTCATTTGATGGTTAGAAGTCTCCTATAAATCGGTCGACTCTGTTCCTGATGCTGATAATGCTGTTCATTACTCTGTTGAATTTTTAAATTCTTTGAATCCTCCAGGAATTCCTCAGCATAATCTGTCTCTTAGGATTGGAGCACCCGTAATGTTATTTAAGTCCCCCAAAGTTATGCAATGGGACACGATTGCAGATAAAAGGTCTTCATAAGAATGTAATCGAAGCAACAGTATTTACGGAGTGCGCGAAGGGGGGAAACAGTGTTTATACCCAGGATCCCATTAATACCATCCAGTCTGCCGTTACAGTTTAAAGGGCTACAATTCCCTCTAAAAGTTTGCTTTGCAATAACTATAAATAAATCGCAGGGGCAGACTATGAAGCTGGCTGGACTAGATCTTAGAGAAGATTGCTTCGCTCATGGACAATTTTATGTCGCATGCTCTAGAGTTAGCTCTGCCAGTAGCCTTATTATTCTCGCTCCTGAAGGATCTTCTAAAAATGTTGTTTACACAGAGGTTTTAAAGTAATCATATTAATTAACATTATTAAACCTAGAAAGTTTCAGTGCAATAGGTCTAATTGGAGATACCACATTAAAAAAAACGCGCCAATTTCTCTACCTCAGGGGTGGTGTGGAAATGGGAAAGTCTTGACAACCGTACTCAAAACCAATTTTAAGCGAACGAAGTCGCGCCGGGTACAGCTAGTATAATATAATAAGAATACACACGAGAAAAAATAACACATTTCAAATTATAATACTTACTATTTTAATTGTAATAATTATAATTTTAATTTTTTACTCCATTTATAAATTTAAGAGTATTCCAAAAAATATTGTAATTAAATATAAAACTCAAAACAAAAACGAGGACGGAAGCTAACTTCGGCAAGATGGTGTTTTAATACCCTTGCAGGACTGCCGAAATTGCTAAAAACTGAAAAAGTAGCGAAAGGAATAAGGTATACATAAATAAACTAGATTTGCATCGTTTGATGTCATTTGCTTTTATACTGCAAAAAATGTCATATAAAAATAGAAAAAAAGGGATACTTTCGCAGCCTTTAACAATTTTTCCTACGGAAGCTATAAGATATAGACGTCCGATCGGCAAGCGCTTTGCCCTAATCAAGATATGCGTAAATAATAGTTGAAAGTTATATCCGATGTTCCTATGGAGCTATAGGATATAGACAACCGATCGGGGCTGGTTTTCAAACTTGATCTGCGTACACATGTTTTAGGACAACTGTGAAAGTTTCAGATCGCTAGGTTTTAAGCTGAGCTCGCAAACGGTATTGAAACAGACGGACAGACGGACATGGCTATATCGAATCCTCTATTGATCCTGATCAAGAATATATATACTTTATGGGGTCGGAAACGTCTCCTTCACTGCGTTACAAACTTCTGACCAAAATTATAATACCCTCTGCAAGGGTATAAAAAGATTAGCTATACGTAATCAATTTCATTTTTAAATAGCGGTTGAGGCATGTAGTTGTCTGATTGGCAGCAACTTTTACCCTGAGCAAGGTATACATAAATAAATTATATAAATTGCATAGTTTCATGCCAATAGCTTTTATACTGCAAAAATGTCATATAAAAATAGAAAAAAGGGATACTTTCGCAGCCTTTAACAATTTTTCCTATGGAAGCTATAAGATATAGACGTCCGATCGGCAAGCGCTTTTACCCTGATCAAGGCATGCGTATATAAATAAGACTTATCGCCTTTGAGTTTTAAAGTGAACGGTAGTGTTTTTTTTCTGCGCTTCATTAGTTCATCTTCCGAATCACCAATGAAGTAGATCTTTTATGATCTTTGTTTGGTGGTGGTAACAAAGCGCCTCTGCTCCAAATGACGTCATTTGAAAGCATCCGTTATATTTTTGTGCAAGCTTTAGGAAGCTGTTTGATTGGGCTGAATTTCGATATAGTAGCGAATACAATGGCTCTGGTGGATGAGCCAAAACGGGCAATTTAATTTTGCCACCTGCACAGCATAAGCTGCGGGTTTCCAATCGAAACTTTAGTGCATTGCAATGTTGACATACGACAGACAATGAACCAATAACAACGCAGCTATGATCTTTGTGGGGTGTTTCGCAATTGTATGCGAATGCAGCGCGATTCAAGTTTTCATTTGCGGCTGGTCTTCTTCTACTCACATTTTGTCGGGCTTGAGGTGGCCTTTGTGCAGCGCGAAGCTGTGCAATTCGGGCGCGTGCCGATGCTTTTAGTTCTGCACGTACCTCTTGCGTTTGATTATTACGGACATTCTGAGAATGTATCGCATTTCGTGAACGCCGTCCAAGTCTTGATCTCAAAGCAGGCATTATTTCCAATTAAAACTTTGGCAATGTTTCGTAACTCGATTTTTTAAAGTTTTATGTACAACAATGAAGGCATTATTTCCAAGCCTGCTGTTTAAACAGTTTTATGTACAACAATGAATACATCTCTGGAGCCGATAGCGACTTTTTCCGGCAGTTTTTCCCAAAATTTTCTTATGCAGTAACCTTCTTCTGGCAATTGCAAACAACTGAAAAAAAATTTGAGCCAAATCGGCCAAGCCGTTCTCTTGTTTTGCGATGTCGTACATTTTTTGCACCATTTTTATATATATATAGATACATTTTGTGCAATTATATATAAAAAATTAAGTTTTCTGTAATTATACATAAAAAAAAGATTAGCTATACGTAATCAATTTCATTTTTTAAATAGCGGCTGTAGTATGTACTTGTCTGATTGGCAGCAACTTTTACCCTGAGCAAGGTATACCTAAATAAATTAGATAAATTGCTTAGTTTCATGTCAATAGCTTTTATACTGCAAAATTGTCAACAACAACAATAACAATTTTTCCTACGGAAGCTATAAGATATAGACGTCCGATCGGCAAGCGCTTATACCCTGATCAAGGTATGCATAAAAAAATACGATTTGGAAATATTCATGTCAATAGCTTTTACATTGCGCGAATTCAATCAATTCTTGCAGGATATATCCGATTGTTTCTTTGGGAGCTATAGGATATAGACGTCCGATCGAGGATTTTCAAACTTGATCTGCGTACACATGTTTTAGGACGACTGTGAAAGTTTCAGATCGCTAGCTATTAAACTGAGCTCGCAAACGGTATTGAAACAGACGGACATGGCTATATCGACTCCCCTATTGATCCTGATCAAGAATATATATACTTTATAGGGTCGGAAACGTCTCCTTCACTGCGTTACAAACTTCTGACCAAATTATAATTCCCTCTGCAAGGGTATAACATATTAAGAACCCCGAAAATCTAACAGAATCAAATGAAAATATTGTACCAAATTAAAATGCCCTACAATTAAACGAAAACATCACACAAACTAATATAACCACTCACAGATACTCTAATATATCCGCCTGACGACAGTCTCTTTTCTAAGGGATGGGGAAGTAACATATCTACATATCTACTTCATAAACTTATTTACACTAAGCATTTGACACACCAAAATCATCGGCACCCAAGAGTCGCCAATTAATATAAACATCCTCTTGAGTTATAAACAAATGAAATAACCCCAATTTGTCCTTTTGCGCTTATAAAACAAATGTCCCCAAACTCAAAAAGTTTTTGTCCCCCACTTCTGTAAAATTGCAGACGCAGCTCAAACCTAGATCGCTCTCATGCTCAGTGCTCTCATTTTGGACACTTTCAATTTATCAATCGAGTTCTTTCTCCCAATCGAAGGTTGGTGAGCGTCAGCGTAGTTTAAAGTTGGAGTTTTATGTTGAATCTTGTAAGGAGCAGACCTATCTCTCCCAGTTCGCGTTTACACTATTTTGATAATAAAAATTATATTTTTTCAAAGTGTTAAATCCCGAATTTGTTATTATAAACAAATAAATTGTAATATTTAATTATTTGATCGGAATAATTAGTAGTATTTAATTATTTGATCGGAATGAATTGTTGTATTTAATTATTGATCGGAATAAATTTGATCGGAGTTACGAAAAATGCGTAATGGGACACAGGCTCGGTCGTGCACAAAGCCCCTTTTTTTTACTATGTGTAAATTAATCTAGTTGAAGGGCGCGGCCTGAGGTGGTCCTCGACGGCCCGCACTGTCTAGGGTGGTCTTCTTCAATTAGCCCACACGTATGTGCGGGAGAAAACAATATGCGATACGTGTGTGTGGCCAAGGGTGGTCCTCTTCAGCCACAATGGTGAAACACTGGTCTTCTCGGAGATGCCCGCTTGTAGGCGCGGGGGAAACGGTCGCTTCTGGGAAGCGTCCGCTATAGTTGAGTGGCGGCCAGCAGCTTGTGGTTGCCTCCCGTAGGTGCGGGGGGATGCGTTAACACCCACGCGTGAGGGTAGGCCGCTGGAAGCTGCTGCTTGTAATTGCCTCCCGAAAACGCGGGAGGAATATGTTTGCTGCTAGTCGCACCTGCTGAAGCCCGCTCGATAGTGCGGGGGGAGGAGGGGGCCTTAACTTAGTTCTCGTATGTGGAGATCGGGGTTCACTCGCTGCAGTCAGAGCCGGATGGCTATACCTTCACAATTGCTGATTAGGTTGACTTACGTTGGGAGGTAACTGCCCCGTTCGCCTGCTGGCCTAGAGACTCAGTCAGTGCAAAATAATAAGAGATATTTAACGGCGGTTGCCGGAGTTTTGCAATGCTATAGAACGTGTGTTCTTTATTCGTATAGAGCTTGAAGCGAACTAATCTTTAAGTTGACAAGAATGAAATTCATAGCTGCCACGCAAATATGCTGTGTTTCCGCTGGGCTTCGGACATTCGGTCATCGCCTCCGTCCGGTTAGCTACTAAGTTAACTACTCCCCCCTCAAGATTGAGGCCGCCCTCGGCCGACCGTATTTCAGCGATCACCCTTCTTAGTTGGACAGCAGATCTTCTGGCACCGGTGAGTCGCGTGTAGGTTAGGCCGACACAAATCAATGCGCAACATATTACTCCTGTAATTAGCGCTACCATGTGTGTCTGATTGGTGTTGATTTTATTTCCGAACTTCTGAATGTATTCCAGGTTACGTTCACTCAAGCGGTGAAGGTAGGGAAGCTCAGAGTATTTTGACTGATGGTGATGTTCAGTAAGGGTGAGCTTGACACCCCTGGAGTCCTTTTCTGGGCGGAGTTTTGGTTCGAAACCAGGGTTTCGTTTACTGTGACGCGCTCACTAAAGGTGACGAGATGCGTGCCGTGTATCCAGACGCTTGTTCCGTGTCTACTCGTAACTGCGCTGATTGATCATTGATGATCATAATTCCCTCATCGACATAAGTGATCGGATGTAAATCGCTTGGTTGGGTCTCGCAGTAAGCAACTCCACCTGCATTGAGTTCTCGGGCGCATGTGGTCTTCGCTGATAGTCGGCAGAAAGTGACTCCTGGTGTTGTGGAGCAATTCTGGATCGCATACATTTTCCCATTGCATTCTGCTATTATATTATCCACTAACCTTAGCATCACATTATTATGTGCTACCGGGAACAGTGTAATCTTCTTACATGCTAATTTAATTTTTGGGAATTTAATAATGAAGTGTAATATGTTAATAGACTGGAGAATTTTCACGGACGCTACGGACAAAATATCTTTTATGGGAGTGTCGGTGGGCTCCTCCATCCAAATACTTTCTAGGTCTGCGTGATCTAATATGTTTGGGCTGACTATGTTTACTTTAGCAAGCGAGATTGCCATCATTAAATTTTGAAGTTCCATTGTTAACATTCGGTTTCTGGAGAGCAATGTTTCATATAGATGACCAGTGTCCACTTGTGAACTCTTTGCCACTTCCAGGATTGATTTACGGTTGTCGTTAATTCATTAATTTGACTTTGTATTCTGGTATTTATTTCTATTTGTCTATTGTTTGAATTTATTAATTGTGTTTCTGTGAATTTAATAGCTGATAATATTATCTAACTTCGAACACGTTTTTGGGTTCAGGGAATTCCTGAATGACCTTGGTCAGTGGTAGCCCCGTTGCTGGTGACTATAAAACCCAAGAAGCTAACGCTTTTTTTGAAGAATTTAGATTTTTCAGTTGACACCCTCATATTAGCATCGTAAAGGCTTTTGAGAACCCAATCTACGTGCTGGATGTAAGAGTTTTCGTCTTCTGAGAAGACGATAACGTCATCGACATAAACATAGCAAAATTTGCCTATCTGCTCTCGCAGTATGTCGTCTATAGTTCTTTGGAAAATGCTGGCAGCATTTTTTAGTCCAAATGGCATTCTGCGAAACTCGTACTTTCCTCCATTTACGGAAAAGGAAGTCTTTTCACGGTCGCGTTCTGCTAGCGTTATTTGGTGGTAGCCAGATTTTAAATCGAGCGTTGTGAAGTATTTCGCTCTGCCTAAATTCCCTAGTATCATATAGATATTTGGCATGGGATAGCGATCAGGTATTGTCCTCTCGTTCAATTTGCGAAAGTCCAATACGAGTCGCAATTTACGGCCGCCCGTTTCGTCGGTGCCCTTTTTGTCTACAACCCATATCGGGTTATTGTAAGGGGATCTCGACTTCTGGAGTATGCCATTTTTTAGCAGCTCTTGAATCTCGCCATTAACGAAATCGGCTGCGCCCATTGGGTATGGGTAGAGTTTGGCATAAATGGGCTCCTCATCAACAGTTCTGATGGTGGCTACCACCGATGTGTTGTAAGTAAAGCCTCATTGGGGTCCGCAAAGGCTTTTTTCCTGTCGCGGAGCATTGTTAAAAATGTCTTTCTGACCAAAGGTGGCGCATCTGAGCAATCCACTTCGGTGAAATTGACATCAGGGCACGAGTGAAATCAATTTTCTCCTCTTTGTTGCCCCATTTGATGTGGCCGGAGGCCAGGCAAAGTGATGCTCCCGCCTGTTTAAGAAGGTCGAGGCCTACGATTGCATCAAAAGAAGATAAGTCGGGTAAGATGAAGAAGGTGGCCTTCAAATCGAAAAGTGTCACGAAGCATTTCTTCGTGATTGTGGTGTTGCCGTGAATTGAGTGAATTTCGAAGGGGCTTTCTACCGGGGCGCATGCAAACCTTCGCAGATGGGTCGACTTCCATCGGCTCCGGTCTACTCTGCAATCTGTCAGAGAGAATGTCAGTCAGAATGTACCTGCGCTTTAACTTGTTTGGTATAATGGGGATTTTTTATTATTTTCTGTTTGGGAAAAATTTCTATCCTGCTGGCGCCTTTGCTCCTTTGGACTCATCTTACGGTCCCTATCCTCTAGACTCTTTGCAAACGATGTTGCGAACGTGTACCTTTCATGGTTTGATTCCACTTCTTGCGCTAATGCCAACGCAGTTGGCATATCCGTCGGCTTTGCCGAGAAGAGGACATCAGATAGGCTGCGTCTAAGGCCCGAAATAAATACCCGGAGCGCATCGTCCCGGAATTTATCACACAGAATTCTTGCCGCCGATGCCTCGTACGACATCAACGTAGTATTGCAGGAGTGTGAGGCTTCCCTGTCAGAGGGTGCCCATCTCCTGTTCAATGACGTGGATCTGCCGTTTGTCACTGTAAGTGAAATTCAAACGGTCTATGATCGCGTCAAAATTTAAAATTGTGCCAAAGGAGGACAACACTGCATCAGCAGGGCCTCTTATTTTACTTCTTATGATAATCACTGCCTGATAATGGCGTGAACTACCATTGTATCGTCTAAATATGTGGTAGGCAGCGGTGGCGGCCTGCCTCCTCGAAACATTTGACGCCTGTGCCCCCGCAAATTCGGGTAGGCACTTGACAGCGTCTAGGGGATCGCTGCATTGAACTGTGTCCCTAATTTCTATGGCTGCATAAACCTTAATTTCTGGCGTTGGGGCCGAACTTCGGGACGTCGTGGGCCGCAGCGCGCAATTCTGAAACTTGGCTGGTCAATGCATCGATTACTTGTCTGAGCTCCCCGTTCTTTTTGTAAATTTGCGGCGGCCTGTCCGGCCAGGGCGTTGTCAATAGCCGCCTGCACTACTACTCTAAGTTGTTCAGGATCCATGAGGTCTACCCTTTTGCCCGCTGGGGGGTTTCTACGCGTGTTTTTCGGAGTGGAAGCTCGAAGGAGTTCTTCAATATCTGACCCTGAATCGCTAGCGTACTGCTTGACGCTTCTATACTTAGAAATGGCGAGCTCATATACGCACATAAAAGGATTAGAGAACGGGGACACAGAGCCGCAAAAATGAGAGCTCGTATTTCATCACTATATAATTCACCTAGTTAATTTTAAGTGTAGTAGATATTGTAGGGGTCCGAGTTATGCTGTTATTAAAAACACACGTTTGATTTATTAATTTTTAATGTCTTTATTTCTTGTGTCCACACTCTACGCTTACAAAACGACCACTGACTCCATGACGACTGACTCGATGACGACTGACTGACGACATATCGATATACTTATAACATCTGCATACATATGTTATACATAATTAAAACAGTGATCGTTGGCCTTATACATAACTTAAAAATATACTTGTTATTCTATTTATTATACATGTGCATTTGCAACTATAAATAGTTACGTAACAGGCGATCCTGCTACAATTCGGCCTTTCTGACAACTAAGATCTCCTGATCTTTACGAATTACAATCATCTTCTTACATACTATTTACAATAATTTTAACTTTTCGTATTTTATTAATCCAAGGTGTTATGTTTTGGCTACTCCATATACCCTTGTACGGGTTACGTGTCAATTGGAAACCCTCCACATCTTTTATTAAAAATCTTTCATATCTCAAAATCTTGTCTATCATATATGGCCCTTTATGTTTTGGGATTAACTTTCTTGATTGTCCTGGAGTGCTGTCAAAATTTTTAACCATTATATAGTCACCTATTTTGTACCCAGCAACTTCTTTCCTTTTTTCATTATAATGTTTTTCGTTGTTTCATCTGTGCTTCTTTTTGCTTTTGAGCTGCTTCTCTTCGAATTTTATTTAAATCTCTATATTCCTCTATATTATCCATATTATATATATTATCCATTTCTTCAAGTTTTTGTTTTAGTTCATCTACAACTTTCCCTTTTGTTCAATGCCAACAACATTCTACTTGGAATTTGACTGATACTTTTTTAAATTGTATTGTTGAGGGAATATTCTACGTTTTCAATCACTGTGTTCCAGTGCATACCTTTCTCAGAATCCGTTAACTTGGCTATCATAGGACCCAAACTCTGATTGACCCTTTCTACTTGGCCATTGGCTTGCGGAGATCCCGTTGCAATTTTAACATGCTTTATACATAATTTTTTTAAAATTCCGCGAATTCTTCTGAAGTGAAACAGCTACCCCTGTCTGACACAATGCATACTGGTCTACTATAAGCTCGAAAATAATCTGATAAAGCTACTATAACTTCCTTGGTCTTGTTGTCTTTGTCGGATACAGCCTTATAAATTTAGTAAACCCATCTATAACAACAAACAAATGCTTTTGAGAATCTTTCTGCATCAATTGGTCCGTAATGATCTATGTGTACAAGCTCAAATGGTTTATTTCCTTTCGGAATACTGTGTAACAATCCCTCACTTTTTCCGGACTTAGGCGAATATGCAATACATCTTAAACAATTTTCTATATGCCTTACAACCTTTTCCTTCATTTTTGGGAACCAATATGTCTTCACTATTGCATTTATAACTTTGTCCCTTCCTACATGCCCAAATTCATTATGATTTTAAACAGTACCATTTCTACCATTTCCTCCGGAACATAAAATAGTAATCTACCGTCATTTACTTTTCTATACACCACCCCATTTCGCATCTCAAACAGTTTGTCTTCTGATTTCTCTAATTTCTGTATTAATTCTTTTATTTTACTATCTCTGTGCTGGCAAATAATTAAATTATCCTCAAAGCTATTGGATTCGATTACGCATATATTTGAACATCTGCTTAACGCATCTACATGCTGCATTCTCTTTCCTGGCTTGTGCTCTAAAACAAAATCATATTCTAATAATTCTAACGCCCATCTAGCTATCCTTGGGTTCAACTCGACTTTGTTTAATGTTAGCGCCAACAAATTACAATCTGTGACTACCTTAAACTTTTTTCCTTGAACATAAATCCGAAACCTCCTTAGCGCATAATAATCGCTAATTTCTAATTCGAAACTATGAAATTTAGCTTCATCTTTTATGGTAGCCTTGGAAAAAAAAAATATAGGATGTAGTTTATTATCATCTTTTCTGTAAGTAATTCCACTTCATCCATATAGTGGTATAATGCTAAAACTGGCGCTTCTACTAACTTTTCCTTTAAATTATTAAAACATTCTAATTCCCTTTCCCCAAACGTAAATTCTCTATCCTTCTTAAGTAAATCATACATCGGCTTAGCTATCGTTGAAAAATCCTTTATAAATCTCCTGAAGTAGGAGCATAACCCCAGAAAACTCCTAACTAAATGTACCTTATCCGGGACAGGGAAATTTTGCACTGCTTCTATGCCTTTATTATTTGCGTGAATTCCTTTGCTCGTAATAACAAAACATAAATACTCTACACTCGATTGTAAAAATTCGCACTTGTCCATCCTTAATTCCAATTTATTCTTTACTAATCTGTTTAATACCTCTTTCATTGTTTCATAATGTTCTTCTAAATTCTCACTAGCTATCATAATATCATCCATATATAAAATTACTTTATTTTTTCTTATCATATCGTCAAAATTTTGTTAATAAGCCTTTGAAATACCGCAGGAGCATTTTTCAACCCCATTGGCATTCTCAAAAACTCGTATTGACCTAAAGGTGTAATGAGCGATGTATACTTGACTGACTCCTGATCCACAAATACATGAAAATATCCGTGCTTTAAGTCTAACTTTGAAAATATAGTTTTATTAACGAGCCTGTCCAACAAATCATCAATTAGTGGCAACGGATTGTTGTCTTTCGTTGTTACTTTATTCAATTTTCTATAATCTATGCATAACCTTAGATCCCCTGATTTTTTTCTTACCAGCACTATAGGTGAACCGTATTCTGATTCACTTGGTCTAATAATGTTATTTTTCAAATATTCATCCAACAATACTTGTAATTTTTCCTTTTCCATATAAGATAATCGTCTTGGCGAACAACTAAACGTTTTGGAATTTTCTAAAGTCAATTTAATTTCACATTTTACTTCAGGATTTTCTGGTCTTGGTTTACTTATATACTAATCCTCCAATATTTTAATAAACTGACATCGAACCTTGTTATCTACTTTTTCATCTATTCTATACTCATGTTCATTCTCATCTATATTTATATTTAATAATTCCCTCTCAAATTCTTTTAAATGTTTCTTCTTTTTCCGATTCATTACTAGAATTTTCATTATTTTCATACAAATTTCCGTCCTTTTTAAAACCATATTCTTTTTCTTCATAACAATTTTCATCCTCTTCTTCCCTTTCATAATATTCTTCTTCCTTTTCTTCCTTTTCATAACATTTCTTTTCTTCTTCCTTTTCATAACATTTTTTTTTCTTCTTACTTTCATAATCTTCTTTTTCTTCATAACTATTTTCACCTTCATAACTATTTTCTTCTTTTTCAAAGCAATTTTCAGCTTTTTCATCTTCATAACTATTTCTTCTTTTTCATAGCAATTTCCAGCTTTTACATAACAATTTTCATCTTCATAACTATTTTCTTCTTTTTCATAACAATTTTCAGCTTTTTCATAACAATTTTCATTCTTCATAACTATTTTCTTCTTTTCATAACAATTTTCATCCTTTTTAATTTTCACAACTATTTTCATCTTTTTTCGCTTTCAACAGTAATTCTTTTTAAATTACATAAGTGTAAATTTATGTTGCACGCTTCCATGAAATCTCTTCCCAAAATAGCATTATGACTCATAGATTCTTCGTTCACAATTATTAAATGAAAATATACTTTATTAGAGTTTTTGATAATGTAACATAATATTTTTCCTTTAGTTTGCAAATAACTTTTATTTAAACCATAATACCGCTTGTCCTCCGGCAATATTTCAATATTCCTGGGTACCATACAAGTTTTAATTAAAGAAATCGGACTACCCGAATCTATGAGGCATTCTACAATTATTGGGTTATTAGAAAAATGTACAAAATGTATTTTAACATGTCTTACGTAATTGTTGTCAGCTCTTTTGTTGCTTTTGTTCTGTGCACATTGTCCTACCCAGTCTCCCATTTCTCCGCAAGCAAAACATGATCCGGGCTGTCTCTTCGGCTTCAGACAATTTCTAGCGAAGTGGCCTCTAGCATTACAGTTGTGGCACCGAATTTCGTTGCCAGCAGCTCGATCCACCGACGCAGTCTCTTTTTCGGGTTCGTTCGTTCGCTTCTTCGGTAAGTTCACCTCAGCAAACGCTCGTCTCATATGTGCGACATCCCGAAAACATTGAATTCGCGCTTGGTTGCGCAAATTTCCGTTTGGTATGCCCTCAATAATTCGATCTAGTAGTTCTTCTTGATCCAAACTGACGTTCTGGGCTAGCATCAGCTTTTCATCTAGGTACTTTCCAAACTTCTCATCAAATTGCCAGATACGAGACTCGAATATCCGGCGCTTTTCTAATTTCGACTGCGTTTCACCGAACATCGAAATCATCTGGTCGCATAGTTCATCCATTGGTTGCAAGGCCCGACTTGGATTCTCGTATAACCAGGTGTTAACTTTGCCTTTGACCTTGCTTACGAAAAGCATGCGCATTTGAGTTCCAGTAATTCCATAAATATTGGAAATATTTTTCATTTGCGCTATCCACATTCGAGCACATGTCTGTCCGTCGTATACACTCAAAGCTTCCACCGCCATCCTCCAAGACATTTCGCCGTTGATATTTTCGCCTTGTCCGATTTCGTTGGCCATTCGGTTCTGATTATCACGGTTCTGCATCATTTCTTCTACTTCTGCGTGGCCTTGAATAGTCGAGTTGCGCGTTTGCTTTGGTGTCAATAAATGTAGTTCGACGCTTTGCATTAGCTGGCGCAATTCACTGACAATATCGACGTCTCTTTCTGTCTTGCGCACTTCGACGTGTAGCTGCTCGTTCTCTTGCTGGTTCTCCTTCTCTTCGTCTTCGTTGAAAGAATCCGTTAGGTTTTCGGCTTGGTTATTTGCGTCGTCTCCTTTGCCATACAATCCCAACAATAACTGTTCTTCTTGCTGTTGGCCGGTTTTTACCGACTTCGAAGCAGCCCCGAAATTGTGCATTTCTTTTTGAATTTCATGTGCAAATTCATACGTATTGCTCATTGTGTTCAACCTCAGAATTAATTCGTCTTTAGTGCCCGTTGTTGGCATATTTAGCACTTCTAACCATCTCTTTAACTGCACTACTGACACTGAGTTTAACTCCGAATTGTTTATTCATTCTGGTTACGCCCACTCCTGAATTTGTAGGGGTCCGATTTATGCTGTTATTAAAAACACACGTTGGATTTATTAATTTTTAATGTCTTTATTTCTTGTGTCCACACTCTACGCTTACAAAACGACCACTGACTCCATGTCGACTGACTCGATGACGACTGACTGACGACATATCGATATACTTATAACATCTGCATACATATGTTATACATAATTATAACAGTGATCGTTATTGTATATATTATACATGTGCATTTGCAACTATAATAGTAACGTAACAGGCGATCCTGCTACAATATGTACCTATGCCCTTGCATAAAATTAATGTAGTGGTAAATATATAAAAATTATAATATTGTAAATTATAAGAGATTTCGACTCATAGTCAAAAAATTTCAAATCAGAAAAATGAATGAATTTAACGTAATATATTTATATATTTTATATTCGTTAATCAAATCCCGAATTTTTATCGGGCTCGGATCCGTTTTACTCTCGTAGTATTCTTTATTAACTAGTTTAAATAAGGGGTGCACTTACATTTTATTTACTGTGGTTTCTTCCTCAAAGATAAAATTTTTCTTCCAAGAATTGTAAAAAATATCTAAGCGAAACCGTTGGGTTCTTATTGTTGAGCGCCATTAATCTAGTTGATGGGCGCGTCCTGAGGTAGTCCTCGACGGCCCGCACTGTCTAGGGTGGTCTTCTTCAATTAGCCCACAGGTATGTGCGGGAAGAAAACAATATGCGATACGTGTGTGTGGCCAAGGGTGGTCCTCTTCAGCCACAATGGTGAAACGCTGGTCTTCTCGGAGATGCCCGCTTGTAGGCGCGGGGGAAACGGTCGCTTCTGGGAGCGTCCGTTATAGTTGAGTGGCGGCCAGCAGCTTGTGGTTGCCTCCCGTAGGTGCGGGGGGGATGCGTTAACACCCACGCGTGAGGGTAGGGCCGCTGGAAAGCTGCTGCTTGTAATTGCCTCCCGTAAACGCGGGAGGAATATGTTTGCTGCTAGTCGCACCTGCTGAAGCCCGCTCGATAGTGCGGGGGGAGGAGGGGGCCTTAACTTAGTTCTCGTATGTGGAGATCGGGGATCCCTCGCTGCAGTCAGAGCCGGATGGCTATACCTTCACAATTGCTGATTAGGTTGAATTACGTAGGGAGGTAACTGCTCCCTTCGCCTGCTGGCCTAGAGACTCTGTCAGTGCAAAATAATAAGAGATTTTTAACGGCGGTTGCCGGAGTTTTGCAATGCTATAGAACTTGTGTTCTTTATTCGTATAGAGCTTGAAGCGAACTAAACTTAAAGTTGACAAAAATGAAATTCATAGCGGCCACGCAAATATGCTGTGTTTGCCGGCTATGCACGAGCATCCGGCCAAATGCCGCGTCAGCGGTTTTGGCCGCCGCTGGGCTTCGGACATTCGGTCATCGCCTCCGTCCGGTTAGCTACTTAGTTAACTTGTATAATTGCGTCTGCAAAATTAAATTTATTAGTTGATTGATTTTTAAAAAAATTAATTTTTTATTTTATTATGATGTTTATCTTTTATTTTCTTATTTGGTTAAATTTGGTTAGAAACTGGTTCGGACTAGATCGGACCCTAAGTGAAAAATTTGGAAATTTGTTTACAGAAGGCTGGATGTGGTTCTCACAGGCTCGGTTTGAGTGAGGGGAGATTCTGTTAACGAAGCTAGAATTTCCAGCGGTTGCTAAGATTGGAAAGGGTCATTTTTATATACCCGTTACTCGTAGAGTAAAAGGGTATATTGTATTCGTGCAAAAGTATGTAACAGCTAGAAGGAAGCGTTTCCGACCCTATAAAGTATATATATTCTTGATCAGGGTCACTAGCCGAGTCGATATAGCCATGTCCGTCTGTCCGTCTGTCCGTCTGTCCGTCTGTCTGTCCGTCTGTCTGTCTGTCTGTCTGTCCGTATGAACGCTGAGATCTCGGAAACTATAAAGCTAGAAGATTGGCATTTGCATGCAGATTCGAGGAGTTCCTACGCAGCGCAAGTTTGTTTCAAAAAGGTGCCACGCCCCCTTTAACGCCCACAATCGCTTAAATACGATTTTAAAAATTTAAATATTTCGGAAAAGTAAAAATGCAGTTTTATTGTGTTTATCAATACCTATCGAAATGTAGAAGAAATTTTTCAAATCGGACCATTCGTTAAAAAGTTATGCGTGATCAAAGTTTCTATCTCCATCTCCCTCGCACTCCCTTTACCTGAGTAACGGGTATCTGATAGTCGGGGCACCCGACTATAGCGTTCTCTCTTGTTTTACAATGTAATTCTTTGAATTGTCCTTCCAGATAGTAGGAAAGACTGATGATGAAATAGACAAATTAAAAAGTTTAAGAATCGGTTTACAAATGGTTGACGGCCAAAACTTAAGCACACATCCAGGAAGTCCATCTGGACCGGGAGAATTAGTTGGCGTTGTTGTTGCTAAATCTATTATGAGAGAATTTTTAATAATTACGGAAGTAAAATACAATTTGCCCTATTTAAGGGAATAGGGTAGTTAGAATTTGACCAAGCTGTCGAACTATAAGTAGTTTGGAAAAACTCAGCAAATAAATCAGCAATTGACCTGCGTACACATGTTTTAGGACGACTGGGAAAGTTTCAGATCGGTAGCTTTTAAACTAAGCTCGGAAACGGTATTGAAACAGACGGACAGACGGACATGGCTATATCGACTCCCCTATTGATCCTGATCAAGAATATATATACTTTATAGGGTCGGAAACGTCTCCTTCACTGCGTTACAAACTTCTGACCAAAATTAGAATACCCTCTGCAAGGGTATAACAAGATTAAGAACCCCGAAAATCTAACAGAATCAAATGAAAATATTGTACCAAATTAAAATGCCCTACATTAAACGAAAACATCACACAAACTAATATAACCACTCACATATACCCTAATATATCCGCCTGAGGACAGGCTCTTTTCTATAGGATGGGGAAGTAATATACCTACACCCACATATCTACTTCATAACATATTTACACTAAGCATTTGAAACCCCAAAATCATCGGCACCCAAGAGTCGCCAATTAATATAAACATCCTCTTGAGTTATAAACAAATGAAATAACCCCATTTGTCCTTTTGCGCTATAAACAAATGTCCCCAAACTCCAAAAGCTTTTATCCCCAATTCTGTAAAATTGCAGACGCAGCTCAAACCTAGATCGCTCTCATGCTCAGTGCTCTCATTTTGGACACTTTCAATTTATCAATCGAGTTCTTTCTCCCAATCGAAGGTTTGATGAGCGTCAGCGTAGTTTAAAGTTGGTTTTAAGTTGAATCTTGTAAGGAGCAGACCTATCTCTCCCAGTTCGCGTTTACACTATTTTGATATATAAAAATTATATTTTTTTTCAAAGTGTTAAATTCCGAATTTGTTATTATAAATAAATAAATTGTAATATTTAATTATTTGATCGGAATAATTTGAAGTATTTAATTATTTTATCGGAATGAATTGTTATATTTAATTATTTGATCGGAATAAATTTGATCGGAATTACGAAAAATGCGTAATGGGACACAGGTTCGGTCGTTAAATTTGGTTAGAAATTTGGAAATTTGTTTACAGAAGGCCGGATGTGGTTCTGACAGGTCTCGGTTTGAGTGAGGGGAGATTCTGTTAAAGAAGCTAGAATTTCCAGCGGTTGCTAAGATTGGAAAGGGTCATTTGTTTACAATGTATTTCTTCGAATTGTCCTTCCAGATAGTAGGAAAGACTGATGATGAAATAGACAAATTAAAAGTTTAAGAATCGGTTTACAAATGGTTGACGCACAAAACTTAAGCACACATCCAGGAAGTCCATCTGGACCGGGAGAATTAGTTGGCGTTGTTGTTGCTAAATCTATTATGAGAGAATTTTTAGTAATTAGGGCGGTAAAATACAATTTGCCCTATTTAAGGGAATAGGGTAGTTAGAATTTGAACAAGCTGTCGAACTATAAGTAGTTTGGAAAAACTCAGCAAATAAATCAGCAATTTCAGAACCGGTCGATGCCTCCGTTGCGTTTAGACGTACCGATGAAGGCATGCCGATGACTTACGCTTGGCATTAACAAAGTTGTAAAACTGTTTCGCATCATTTAAAAATTCAAATTTACATGGATTTAGATACATAGAATAGCAATGACTGCTGAGAACATTAAAATACGATAGAGCAAAATATAAAATAAAGCTTGCATTCCAGATAAGGCCCCGTAAAGCAAATAATAAAATTCTTTACACAGACTCTATCCGGTCTATATGTACACCATACTGAGGACTCCAAACTGCTGAACTGCTCCAGGATTGGACGGACTTGTGAAATAAGCAAAGTTTTTATAACATAGAGATCATCGAATTTCTTTCACCACCTTTTAATAATTCAAGTACTCCCCTGGCTTTATTCACCATAAAAGTAATAAGGTCACAAAACTTTAGTTTTGGGTCAAGAAGGAATCCAAGGTCATAAACATTCTAGACAACGCGCAACCACCCAGCGATAAGTGGCACCCTAAAAAATGTCATTACCTGACACTCAGCGCTATTTAAATTCAAAAAATTTTAACAAAGGCATGTTTGCTCGTTAAGAAGTGGGCCAAGGTGGCTTTCTTGCAATGAGATTACGGTAGACGATAAATTCGGAAAACTTGCATCGTTTAAATGCTTTTATATTCTGGTTCAAACGTTATTCGAATTCTTAGGTATAAAATTTTCGTTTCCCGCTAATTTTGTATATATTACTAGTTGATATATCCCACCATCATCTGATTAACCAATTCACGCAAATCACCTTTTAGTCCTAACATTTGGCCTTTTCCCGACTATATCACTTATGGTAGGGACCAGTTTTCACAAAGGTCCAAAACATTTTTATAATTTTGTTAGCACTGAGCGTAAATCAGCCGGTTACCAAGCATCACAGATACAAATTCTGGAGTACCAAAAAGGTCGGCAACTTGTGTTTGGGTGCCCCAGCTGAAACATGTATTTGTTTCACGGCTCGCCCCAGATCAAGAAAGAATTATCTTTTCCCGGTAGTTTTATTTATATATTACTTCTCATATATCTCACCATTATCTGAGTTCCCAAATTACGCGAATCACCTTTCGTTATCCAGATCGAGAGCAATTAATAGTATTAGGTGCTAAATAAAAAATCAGAAACGAATTCACTGCTTTCGTAAGAAAAACTTTCATCGTTTAAATAGTTTATTCATGCACTATCATGGCTGAGCCTGTTTAATCAGTGGTTCCGTATACTATCCGTTCAATCTGCCTTCTCTCGATACCTAAGGGTTCGGTTAAATTTTACGCCCGGTGTTACAAAAGCTTTTTTACTCGTTGTAGGGTACAGTTTTCACAATATCCAAATCAGATTTATAATTTTGTTAACACTAAGCGTAAATCAGCCTGTCATCGCTATCATTAGAAAATTCTACGGCAATCTATTTGCCCAGTCTTTCAGAGAACATCTGTCAGTGTCATCCCGTCCAAGTCCGTTTTATTCAAATGACGTCCGACGCAAACTTATTTTTTTGGTCAAAATTTAAGATCTCCAAAAAGTCTTGGATCTCCAAAAAGTTAAACCAGTCTATTCACCGGGTATTGACGAATTGAGAAACCGTGAATTATCTGCATTACTCTGACCCTTAACTTTGAGCTATGGGTAGCGAAACGGTAGGCTTACAAAATACCTCTTATATCTTCTGTAGCCCGGAAAAATTATCTTAGTTGAAAAT
>JAYMZC010000119.1:0-330409 GCA_036346975.1 Drosophila prolongata
CTCGCCGTGAACACGCAAGGTCCTCCTGAGTACGGCGCTCATAGAAAATCTGCCACTTGGGGCATTAGGTACTCAGCACGTGCCTTAATTGACTCCGGATCCGAGGCGACCTTTATTTCAGAACGGTTATTCAACCTAATTAAGTTCCCCTACGAATCCATACAAGCTCAAGTTTCGGGAGTAAACCAAACTGTTGCTGCTCAACCAATTCCATATAGGCTCCCCCATTAAGCCACAATCCAAATCGAAGCGTCCGAATATGTGCTACCACATTTAGCCGGAAATCTTCCATCCTATACGATACCCGAAGGGTCGTTGAGGGACCTCCCTCCCATCCAATTAGCAGATCCGAATTTCTACCAGAGTTCGCAAAATTGACGTGCTCATAAGCGCCGATGTCCTTCCGTCGATCATTTTAGGCGGCTTCCATTCAAATGTTTGCGGAACACTCCTTGGGCCAAGAGACCCTATTGGGTGGATTCTTGCGGCCCAATCGCGAAGAATCACACTAACAGAATATCTTCCTTCTCAGCACGGTTGTCTGTCACCGAATCTCAACTAGACGGTATCCTCCACCAAGTTCTGGGAGGTGGAGGATGTTCCTGTGAAGCCGGGCAAGGAATCCAGCTCGGTGTGTGAAAATAATTTCCAGCAAACCACCACAAGGATAAAGAAGGAAGGTATGTTGTTTCTTTGCCCTTTAAAGAACCTAACAAAATAAACCTGGGGCATTCACGGTCCATCGCACTGACGCAATTTCTTAGGAATGAAGTACGGCTGAGTAAAAACGCTCTTTTGAGAAAGCAGTATAACTCGGTTATTCAGTAATATTAGATTTAGGTCATATGCACCTAGTCTCTCCAAATGACGACTCCAGCAATTTTACTTGCCGCACCACGCGGTTTTCAAGCCAGACAGTACGACCACAAGGTTCGCGTGGTGTTTAACGCCTCCAATAAATCGTCAAACGGGTACAGCCTAAATGATATCCTTCATTCAGGTCCGGTACTGCAATCTGATTTAACCCACCCAGATCCTCAAATGGAGTTTCTTTAAATACGTCTTCAATGCTGACATCACTAAGATGTATCGGCAGATTCTCGTCCATTCCGATCACACACGTTTCCAAAGAATCCTGTTCCGCGATAAAGAGGGAAAACTCTGTGATTATGAGCTCAACACTGTCACTTTCGGCGTTAACTGCGACCCTTTTTTTGGCCATACGCGTGTTTCAACAACTGGCTCACGATGTACGTGACCAAAAATCCTTTGTCAGTGACATAATTTCTAGTTTTATGTATGTCGATGATGTTTTAGGCCGGCACCCACACGCTGCAGTCCGCTGTTTCAGCCATCAAAGAGCTCCGCGGTGCCCTAGAGAGTGCGGGCTTTCCACTGCGCAAGTGGACCTCAAAAGAGAAGAAACTTTTACAGGGCATTCCAAAGGAACACTTGATTAGGGTCGACTTTCTGGAATTGGAAGACGCCAGTATGGCAAAAACTCTGGAAATCCGTTGGCATGCGTCATCGGACAGTTTCCTCTTCCTGCCGATGGATATTTCTCTCCAACAACCTACACCGAACGAGAGGTTTTATCCCAGATAGCCAAACTGTTTGACCCAGCAGGATGGTTATCGCCATTTATTGTTCGGGCAAAAATGCTCATGCAAGAAATTTGGTTGCGGGGAGTTAAGCTGGGACCAGCCTCTTCCGACTGATCTTGTCACAAGGGTGGCGTAATTTTCTTGAGGGGTATCAGACTTTGAAAGAAGTTCGCATCCCAAGATGAGTAAGATTTCATCCAGCAGCAAAACTGCAGTACCACGGGTTTGCGATGCATCGCAGAGCGCCTATGGTGTTGCCATCTTTGTTCGCGTCGAAACGACTGATGGCTGCTTCACCCACTTGCCCGAGTTGGTCCAGTAAAGTCCCTTTCCATACCGCGATTAGAGCTGTGCGGTGCGGTGCTTCTCTCCGAACTCGCCGCAGCAGTTCTCTCTGAAATGCCTCCTACTCAGTATGATACATGTTATTGAACAGACTCCACGATAGTGCTTGCATGGCTAAGCAAGCCAGCATGCACTTGGACTACATTCGTTGTCGCGAAAGTTGATCAGCTCACCAACAGAGAACAGTGGTTCATGTGAAATCGGAAGATAACCCGGCTGATCTGGCAAGCAGGGGCGTCTCAGTCCATGAGCTCAAGGACTGCAACCTCTGGTGGCATGGGCCTTAGTGGCTGCGTCACAACCAGGAGCACTGGCCACTTAATTCGTCGGTCCCGCTCGAAACCGAGCTCGAACAGCGCCCAATAAGGTGTAACGTTCGCCCCGAAAAATGACATTCTGGAGCGTTTTTTAGCATTCGAGAGGGCTTTACGCGTTCTCGCTTACGTATTCCGGTTTGCAAGAATGTGTCGCAAGCATGTGTCGTTAACATAAAGGCAGAACTCACTGCCGCAGAGTTGTCTGATGCCCAAGAGAGGCTGATTGTGCTCACCCAACTCAATGAGAATCCAATAGAATGCAAGGCCTTAGGCAACAAGCAACATATTCCAGTCTCCAGCATGATCTCCAATCTAAAACCCCTTTGTCGACAGCCACGGTGTCTTAAAAGCCAGCGGTCGTCTACGAGCATCTGAGATGCTAAGCTATGATGAGAAACATCCAATCATCATTCCGGCAAGGTGCACTTTTTGCCAACTTTTGGCCCTCTTTACCCATCACCCTTGCACGGGGGTAATCAATTGATGATCCGACTGATTCGCTCCAAGTATTGGATACCTAAGCTGACAAATCTCGTTAGAGACACCATTCATTCCGGTCGAGTGTGCACCATCCACAGACAGAAGCTGCAAAACTCAGCTGATGGGAAACTTGCCCTGCGCAAGATGTACCTTTTCCAGGGCTTTTACCCACACGGGCGTTGACTTTGCGGGACCATTTGACATAAAAAACTATCTCGGTCGGGGGTGTAAGATAACTAAGGGGTATGTCTGCGTTTTTGTGTGTTTCAGTACCCGAGCCATCCATCTAGAAGCTACATCAGACTTGACCACTGAGAAGTTTCTGGCAGCCTTCTCGCGTTTCTCCGCACGACGTGGCTCTCCGCACCACATATACTCTGTCAACGGGAAAACGTTTGTCGGAGCCTCCACGTCCCTATCCAAGGATTTCATTGAAGCTACGAGGTCTTTGATCCTGTCCAAGTACAGTCTTCAAAATGTGACCTGGCAGTTCAACCCTCCTGGCGCGCCTCATATGGGAGGGCTATGGGAGACCGGTGTCAAAAGCTTTAAGACACACTTCTAAAAGCCTGTTTAAACTCGAGGCCTATTTCTCCAATATCCGAAGACCCCACAGACCTCGTAGCTCTTAGCCCCGGACACTTCCTAGTCGGCGGGCCACTACTTTCCGTGACTGAGCCCCAAATTAAAGAAAACCCGATTTCCATTTTAAACCGATGGCAGCGGCTAAAGGCCCTGCATCAGCAAATTTTCCTAACGTTGGAAAGAAGAGTACCTAAAGGAGCTCCATAAAAGGACCAAATGGCAATTTCCAACGCGAGACATTCAGACGGGAGAGAGGCTGATTGTGCTCACCCAACTCAATGAGAATCCAATAGAATGCAAGGCCTTAGGCAACAAGCAACATATTCCAGTCTCCAGCATGATCTCCAATCTAAACCCCTTTGTCGACAGCCACGGTGTCTTAAAAGCCAGCGGTCGTCTACGAGCATCTGAGATGCTAAGCTATGATGAGAAACATCCAATCATCATTCCGGCAAGGTGCACTTTTGCCAAACTTTTGGCCCTCTTTACCCATCACCCTTGCACGGGGGTAATCAATTGATGATCCGACTGATTCGCTCCAAGTATTGGATACCTAAGCTGACAAATCTCGTTAGAGACACCATTCATTCCGGTCGAGTGTGCACCATCCACAGACAGAAGCTGCAAACTCAGCTGATGGGAAACTTGCCCTGCGCAAGATGTACCTTTTCCAGGGCTTTTACCCACACGGGCGTTGACTTTGCGGGACCATTTGACATAAAAAACTATCTCGGTCGGGGGTGTAAGATAACTAAGGGGTATGTCTGCGTTTTTGTGTGTTTCAGTACCCGAGCCATCCATCTAGAAGCTACATCAGACTTGACCACTGAGAAGTTTCTGGCAGCCTTCTCGCGTTTCTCCGCACGACGTGGCTCTCCGCACCACATATACTCTGTCAACGGGAAAACGTTTGTCGGAGCCTCCACGTCCCTATCCAAGGATTTCATTGAAGCTACGAGGTCTTTGATCCTGTCCAAGTACAGTCTTCAAAATGTGACCTGGCAGTTCAACCCTCCTGGCGCGCCTCATATGGGAGGGCTATGGGAGACCGGTGTCAAAAGCTTTAAGACACACTTCTAAAAGCCTGTTTAAACTCGAGGCCTATTTCTCCAATATCCGAAGACCCCACAGACCTCGTAGCTCTTAGCCCCGGACACTTCCTAGTCGGCGGGCCACTACTTTCCGTGACTGAGCCCCAAAATTAAAGAAAACCCGATTTCCATTTTAAACCGATGGCAGCGGCTAAAGGCCCTGCATCAGCAAATTTTCCTAACGTTGGAAAGAAGAGTACCTAAAGGAGCTCCATAAAAGGACCAAATGGCAATTTCCAACGCGAGACATTCAGACGGGGGACATGGTGGTGCCAAAAGAGGAGAATTTACCACCAAATGAGTGGCAGATGTTCTTACCGTACGTGGCATTATCCGACGACCAATCGCAAAGATGATCCGCCTTCCGATGGAGGCCTCCAGCTCCGAGTGATTCTGCCTTTTCCTTTTTTTTCTTGAGTTAGCGACTAACATCCAATCCTACTAGTCCTAAACTCATGTCATCCTGTGTCGTCAGTCCTCATTCGCATCATCCATAACCCCTAACCTTTGTTTACTCGCTTCCACAGATTGTTCACGATGGCGCCAACCACAATCCAGCACGCTCGGCCACGCGCAACCAACGGGAACAGGTGCCGAGTTTGCCGAGGGGTGCACGCGCTGAGGAAATGCCAACGGTTCCTTCGGCTCCCGGCGGTGAAGCGGCTCCTCATTAATCCTCATTAATCAGTACTGTGCGAACTGCCTGGCTCACGAGCATTCAGGTCAATCTTGTCGCAGTAATGCCAAGTGCCACGTCTGCAGTGGAAATCACCACACCCTTTTGCACTTCCAAGAGTCCACATCGCCACGCTCGTCACGACCCCAAGACCGACGGCAGCAGACAAGAGCGTCGTCGACGACGTCGTTGCGCTCATCGACCCTAAGCCCTGTTACGGGCCCATCGTGCGCCGCTATCCTGCAGCGCACGAGTGTGAGCATCTTGCCAACGGCATCCATTTGGTGGGGTCGGAGGAGAAACGATTTGAGCTTTGGTGGATCCTTGCTGCCCCGTGAGTCGCATTCACGTTTCTTTGACAAAGGCCCTCAACCTTTCCGTCACCCGCGTGGGCGATGAGCGGGTGTGCACCACCGAAATCCGCTCAAAGTCGTCAAAGATGACCCGACAGCTGCTAATGCTGGTTGATGACCAGGTGCAGACCCGAACTCCGGCCAAGCCCCTGGATTCGAAGGTCCGGGATGCCTTTCGAAACATCACTCTGGCTGATGACAGATGGTTCCACCCTTCCTTGGTGTCGGCTGTTTTGGGAGCTGACGTATACGCGGAATTAATTCTGCCAGGTATCCTCCAGAGTCAGAATGGACTGCCCATGGCGCAAAACTCAGCCTTGGGGTGGCTCCTTTCAGGCACTTGCTCCCTTTCATAACCTGCCACTCTCCCCATTGCGAGGGGGGGAGAATGTTCATGTCGAACAAGAAGATAGCTGGTTCGAAGATAGCTGGTTCGGCATCACTGGCAACCGAATCGGTGGCCTCTAGACTAAGCTTACGATATATTACTAAGTCATTACGAAATAAAAGGTGAAACGGATCACAAGCGAAAACGAAGCTCCACAACCCCGCGTTTTTTATATATATTTCTTTGGGATAACTTTGGAAGTGTTCTTGGCACGGAAATATGCCATTCCAATCGAAGCCGGATTTATTTTCGTCGTTCTCCGCAAGCTAAGTAATTCCAAATTTTTTTTTCCAGTAGCAATATATATATATATATATTTTCTTTTCCACACAACACCGCTCCACCGTTAAGGTCTCCATTTTGTGGGAAAATATATATATTTATATATATCTACTTTGATCTCCAGTGGCACATTCCGTGCAACTCCGCAAAATTAAAACACAAAAATTAAATTAAATCACACATATCCATACACATACACACATATGCACACAGCTAAGCAATTCCAAATGATTTTTTTTCCACTAGCAATATATACATACATATATATAAATATATATTTTCCACACAACCCCGCTGCACCGTTAAGGTCTCTATTTTGTGGGAAAATATTTATATTTATATATCTCCTTTGCAACTCCAAACCAATTAAAACACAAAAAAAAATAAATAAAACCACACATAGGCATACACATATACACACAGAATCCATACACCGTGCAAAGACCAATTTTTCCACATTTGTCTTTAAACTAAAACACTTTGCAAACTAAAACACTTGTACCAGCATTATTTTTTAAACTAAAACACACAAAACAATAAGAAACCCGGCTTACGAACACTGCTGCAGAACCACCTACTTGGCATACTTGTCGGACCGGCGAGTCGAAGGGTGGCGGCAACCGTTTTTGTTTTGGGTGCCTGATCTCCGCGGCATCCCGAATAAAAACCACAACCCAATAATTATCTAGCTGATATTTCGGTAGTTTTTTAAACAGAAACACATATACTAATAAACACAGTTTTTTCTTTCATATGATGCAGTAGGGGTGTGTGCTGTTAACCGCAAACCCTTTTTTTTTGGTGGCGCCTACAGAGTTTGGCTGCGAACGGCACATTTATTTTTTTTTTCCATGAAAATTTGTAAAAACTGCTATTAAAATAATTAATCTGACTTTAAACCGTATCGTGGGAAAAAATTCTTGTAAATATGCCATTTTTTGACCGATTAATCAACATGTTCGCAGCCATTAACAATTTTTCCTACGAAAGCTATTAGATATAGACGTACGATTGGCAAGCGATTTTACTCTGATCAAGGTATTCGTAAATAAATAAGACTTCGAAAAATTTATGTCAATAGCTTACACACTGCGCGAAATATTCTGAAAAACATCAAATTTTGACCGAATTCACCCAATTGTTCATAAGCGAGCTATAGGATATAGACGTCAGATCGGCACGCGCTTTTGCCCTCATCAAGGTATGGAAAATAGGATTTGGAAAGATGTGACGGTTCGTCGTTGTCGGGTGGCTCAGGGATGGCCAGGGTTCGTCACAAGAATTTGTTTGTGTCAGGCGTGGTTGCTAAAAGAGAGTTCCGACCCAGCCCAGAGTAGAAGTCGTGGGGAATTACTTAGTAATTGAATTAGAACTAGGTTTTATTTCAGTAAGTATCTTGACAATTGATTAACAACTAACGAATTCTCCGGACTGGCGGGGTGCCGCCCTTGCAGCCATCGCTTCCTTCTTACGCTTAGAATACCTGGTATCGGGAGCTGCTCGATAGGACCAGCGCGGGTTGGGTTACCTGAAATGAGAATGGGGTGCCTGGGGACCCTGAAGTCGGCCGCAAGAGAGAGAAGTTGGTGCTTGGGGACCCTGAGGTCAGCCGCAAGAGAGAGAAGTTGGTGCTTGGGGACCCTGAGGTCAGCCGCAAGAGAGAGAAGTTGGTGCTTGGGGACCCTGAGGTCAGCCGCAAGAGAGAGAAGTCGTGCCGAGGAGGAAGACGAATAACAAATGATTCCTTCCAAATATTTGGGAATTGGGAGGTTTCTAGAGATAAGGTAAACAACTTGTGAAGAGGTTTGCACAGGGCCTTAGCGCAATACCTAAGCACGCACCCAGGAATACCATCGGGCCCTGGCGAATAAACAGGCTTAATACGAAGAAGATCCAAAAGAAGAGAGCTTTCTGTTAAAGTGGGACAGAATATGAGGTTTGACTTGGACATGGTGTAAGAATAAGGCTGTGATAAATAATCTAAAGTAGAGTAAGTCGTTTGAAAAAATTGGGCAAATAAATCGGCTATTGCCTGATCTGTGGTTGCCGTCATGTTTTCGAACGACAGCGAGGAAGGAAAAGAATTAGATTTACGCTTGGTGTTAACAAAATTATAAAACTGTTTTGGGTCCTGAGAGAACTGGACCTTACAACGGTTTAAGTAACTATTATAACACTGAGAATTAAGCACGGTAAATCTTGACCGAGCACTTAAATATCTAGTAAAAACAGATTGAGAACCGGTATTTTTATATTTCCTAAAAAGTCTGGACTTTACATTTCTTAAGTGTGTCAACTCTTTGCTAAACCAAGGTGATTTATTGGAAGTTGACGGATAGTACCACGGAACTCAGGATTTAAAAATGAGTTTATTGCAGTGTAAAAAACATTAACTGCATCGGACATATTAATGCATAAGTAAAGATCAGACCAATTAAAGCCAGAAATAAAATTATTTAGCCTCAGAAAGTCTGCCTTGCGAAAACAATGCATTCGTTTAGATTTTTCTGATTTTTCTTCTATAACTCTGCCCGTATCAAATGAAAGTTCGATTGTTGGGTGATATGGATCTTCAGGTTGCGTGAGTGGTGCTACTCTGGACAGAAACACACCTTCAGGATTTGATACAAAACACAAATAAAGTAGGCGGCCTAATGAATTTCGAACATGGTTTACTTGAGATAGAGATATGTCAAGCAGGCCATCAATAAAATCATGCTGTGCTATAGGTAGTAAGACATTCGATCCGTCCTCAGTGGACCAAGTAACTCCAGGTATATTAAAATCACCTAGGACTATCATCTGATCCCTATCGGAAAGCTTATTTGCAACGGGCTTAATAACGGATAGGTGATTTAAATAATCAGGAAGTTCAGACAACGGCGGAATATATGAGCAAGTTATGTATATAAAGTTACCAGGAAGCGATAACTTTACACAAATAAATTCAATGGTATTGAATTCATCAAAAAATAACTCCTCAGAGGGGAAGTTTGAATCAACTCCAATTAAGACTCCACCTCCCCGTCTAGAGGGACGGTCATACCTATATATTGTGTACTTACCTGGAAAAACTTCGGAGCTAAAGATCTCCGGCTTTAACCAGGTTTCTGTGAACACAATAATATGAGATGCAAAGGAAAGGCTATCAGAATACAATTTAGTGAGTTTGCTACGCAAACCTCTTGCATTCTGATAGGAAAGAAGGAGGTTAGAAGTTAGTTTTTTGAAATTGGTACACTGGTTTGGCCTCGACTAGGAAGTTTTACTCCCACGGGCCCCTTCTTCTTTATCTTAGCCTCGAACTCTTTTACAACCATATTATCCGGCCAAAAGTCGCCCGAGCATATGGCTTCAAAAAGCTCGTTAGGGACAGTTATCTTGAAAGATGAAATGTCTCTAGCATAAGAAAACTTAAACTTTTCCACCTTTACACTATTACAATCGGCTTTAGTTTTGTCTTGTATATAAGACAATACATCAGAAGATGTTTGATCAGGGGAAAGCCGAGAAACGAAAATTTGTTTCTTTAGTGGAACCACTAAAAGGGATTTTGGTGGAGCAGACATTGTTTCTGCAAAACCAAATTGAGCCGGTTGTCCGGACTCAGTAGTCCCTTGTGGTGGAGATGCTACATTCTGAGAGATAGGTGGATCCACTAATTGTGAAACCACTACGGACAAATCGGAATTCTTAGAAGTCCCTGGTTGCATGCATTCTGTAACGGATTGTTCGGATACCGAATCTTTTTTAGCTGCCGATCTTAGCAACATTTGAGGGTTTGCTGAAATCAACTGCTGATCCGCCGGAATGCTCTGTTGATCTTTTGATTTCGGTTGCGGGGTGTTCCCCTTTTGCTCCTTACCACCAGCGGCCTTTTTGCGCTTAGGGGACTCTTCTAATAGCTTACGACTATTAAACTGCGAGTCCAGCGCAGAGAGGAGATCATCAGCTCGGCGAAAACTATCTCTAGCCACTCCGAAACAGCTAATCAGCCCCATCAGGCCGCCTTTAGTTTGGCGCATGAACGATTTCATCTCGTTCGCAACCTCGACACAAGCGTCACAACAAAACTGCAAATTGGGCCCCTTTGAAAGGTCATCACTTGTCCGGCCAGTAAAACCGGCGCACTTGGTGTGCACCATATTTTCACACAGCCAGCAAGTCATATTAGACTGGTCAGCCCTGATTACGAGGCTGCATTTTTTGCAGAAGCAGACTAAATTTTTATTATTCATTTTATTTATTTAGCACTGTACCAAAAAAAAAGCGAATTGAAATTTATAAGCGAGCAGTTATAAGTACCGCAAGAGACGCAGAAACTGCACGCTTAGAACTTTCAAAGCAAAGAGAGCAAGAGAGCGGGAGCGTAAATAAGTTAAAGTGCATGCACAAAAGAGAAACGGCGGGGATATAAGAAAAGAAAACACAGATAAGAATAACGAAAAACTAAAACAATTTATTAGTATTAAATACAAAGTGCACTCGCGAAGCGAACGGAGTTTAAATTTATGTTTTAATAAACCCGAAGAGAATTAAAATTGTTTTGATAAAACCCACCGATGGGAATAAACGAAAACAAAATGCAAAATTCGATGCGCAGAAAAAAACATAATAACATAATAATAACATAATAACAGTAAAGCTAGGTCGATTTTACGCTGTATAATATTGTTGCCCGATTTCAATGAAAATTAAATCGTATATCAAAAAAAATTAAAGAATTACTATATCGAAGAATATTTAAATAAATTTATAAACATCGATGTTATAATTTTTGTTGTCATATATTTTACATATTATTTCGATTGTTCATAGTTTGCGTAGAATCGGACAGACGGACATGGCTAAGTCGACTCTCTACTTTATAGGGTCGGAAATGTCTCCTGCACTGCGTTGCAAACTTTTGGTTGAAATTATAATACACTCTGCAAGGGTATACAAATCCCAACTTCCTAACTTTACAAACACTAAAGTTATGGCATTTCCGATCAATCAGTTATATGGCGGCTATTGGATATAGTCGGCCGATCCTTATGCAATTGATTGGTTGGTCAAAAATAAAACCCATAGAAAATCTCGACTTCCTAACTTTAAAAACACCAAAGTTATGGCATTTCCGATCGTACAGCTATATGGCAGCTATATGATAATGTCGCCCGATCCGGCTTGTTCCGACTTATATACAATAGAAAGACAACTTTTGGAAAAGTTTCAAGCAGATAGCTTTAAAACTGAGGGACTAGTTTGCGTAGAAACGGACGGACGGACAGACGGACATGGTTACATCGACTGTTTTGGTGATGCTGATCAAGAATATATATTCTTTATATAGTCGGAAATGTCTCCTTCACTGCGTTGCAAACTTTTGACTGAATTTATAATACCCTCTGCAAGGGTATTAAAATTGGTTTTAATATATTCTATATTTTTGTCCTATTTATTTTTCAGTTGAAGTTCTTCAGGGCCTAAATGCACAACTAGAACAAGTAGATGTACAAAAAATTATTAAAGTTCTTCGCAATACACATTCTGTGTATATTAAGCAAATTGATGAATTAATTTATGAATCTAAGCATGAAATGGAAGAAGCCATGTCAAATATTAAATTCTTACACTTATTAATGCACCCATGCTCAGAAATGGACTTATCTGAAAGCCCCTCGTTTGTTTCACAGCTAATACCTCGGATAATTCATTTGATACGGTTCATTTGGCTTAACTCCGAGCGATATAATCGACGTGATTTGATAACTGGTATCTTTAGGGACTTAAGCAATCAGATAATTCGATTCTGCACCGAAATGGTTAATGTAGAAAGAATTCTTTCGGGGAGCTCCCGATTCGGGATTAAAATGTGTAATATGTGTATAGATTGTTGCTTAACATATAAAGGAATGTATGATGTGATGTCCAAAAAACATTCAGAGGTAAATACGGAAACCGGTTGGACTCTTGACAACGCTATGATTTTTAATCATGTAGATGCTTTTATGGAGAGACTTAATGACGTTATCGATATATGCGAATCAATGATGGTTTTTGGTCGACTTGACGAAACAGAGAGCATTCCTAAACCACAATTTGGAGGAACTAGTGGGTCGGAATTTGAAAATACTGCTGATAGCGTCGAAAATCAGTTTTTGGCCACCCTCACAGCGTTATGTACCGATTCAAAAGAGTTAATATTAAATGTTCACAAAAACGAGTGGTACGAGGAAGTTATTAAATATCGTCGAACAGCACAAAGTATGGAGGAAACTGTACAACGTCTGATGTCAAATGTTTTTCAACATGTTTGTAATATTGATGAGGCTCTAGAATCACTGAATGTCATGTTGTTTTATTCATACCGTAGTACCATACGAAAGACATTTCTGCGACAGGTTTCAAATGTTTGGTTACTTTTTGCAAATGAAATAGACAACACTTCCCAAATGCTAATGGATCGGAGTAGGATGCACGAGACATGGGTGCCTTATTACGCCTCACGTGCTATAGGGTACCGAATTAATTTTGAACGATTAGCGTGGCTGCGAAATAGATTAAATTCATCGGAATGGTTACCGAATGTGTCCGAAGCATCAATAGTGTTAAAAAAATTTGAAAGTGTTCGAAAAGAATTCAATAAGGAAGTCAAAAAATCTTTTGACGAGTGGCAAAAAAGCTGTTGCAGCTTGTTATTGAACCAAAAACTTGATCGATCCCTTTTAACCAGAAGCAAAAAAAAAAAGGGTTTAATAGAATGTAACATTGACAGAACCATATTAACCATTTGTGAGCAGGCAAAACACTTTGAGAGACTTGGATATGGAGTACCAGGTCCAGTAAAAAAAATTTATGAGAAACATGAAACATTAAGGTTTGTGTACAACAGCGTTGTACAAGTGTGTCTAAACTATAATCATATACTATCAGCGCTTTCAGAGCAGGAACGAAAGCTTTTCCGAGCACTAATTCAAGCATGTGATAGAAAGATTGCTCCAGGTGTTTTTAAGTTAACATATGGTGGGGAACTCAGTGACGCCTATATAGCAGATTGCGCCAAGCATACAAATAAACTGCAGGAAACCATGGATATTTATAAGAGGGCGAATCAAAATATTGCTCTGACATGCGAGAAAATTTGTGATACTCCCATGCTTAAGTTTAATTTTTCGGGAGCTGTTATCATATCGCTTTTTGAACATCACCTTGCAAGTTATTCACGGCGTGTTGCCAATACTCTTCGTGGTTTCTACAGTACTATTATAGACCTACTTTTTGCAGTATTTAAGGAGTTTCAGGCTGTTATTGAAGATGTAAGTAGACCAAACTTTTTTAAAGCAATTATAAAATCATTTAGCACATCTGTGAGCGTCGTCTCAAGTCTGATCCAGTTTGAACGATTGAAAATAAAAATTTCTGTTTAATTTAAATAAAATATATTTTAGCTTTGTCAATTAGCGAACTTTGGGTTTCCTATTTTGATGTTTTGTTGACAAGGGTCGAAGTTTTTTAAAGTACTCAGATTAAAAAAAATTAATTAAACCTACACATGACATCGATAATATATTTTCAGATTATTCAGAACTCGTTCAGAGCACCAACATTTTATAATATTTAGTAAAGTAACCTACCTACTTTAGTAAAGCAGGTATAATAAGTAACTTGAGGGGTGACAGCCACAGCTGCTGAGGCTTTCGACTTGAATGTTCTTTGATTCTATTCCCTTGGTCCATATGGGTAACGATCGTTCAGCTATGTCCGAGAAACGCGGAAGAGAGAGGTACTTTGTTCACTTGGTGACAGAGCGGTCGCGCATGCCCGTGCAATGTCCAGTCCCAGTGCACTCGAGAGTGGTCATATTATATTACCGTGCACTGTGGGAACTGCTTGGGTCGTAGATTTGTATGTAATTATTGTGGGCAAGTGCTACAATGTGTTTGTACTTATATTAAAGCATAACACTGAGTACAGCGAGCATTCGATATGTGAACATACTACGTTTCCCTCCTTTTGAAAAACAACGTAATTCTATGGAGTTATTGTCTTAGTATATGTATTGTATATAAATATTTTTTTTTTTTAATATTAAGACAAAATTTTTTTAAATAGTGCAATTTATGCAATGTTTATATCGAATAATAAGATTAAAAACTACAAAAACGCATCTATATATGTAATGCAAGTATGCTTATTAGTATATCACAACTACACATAATTAATAAATAACAAAATATTCATTAAAATGTAAATCATTTATGACTTTACTAATTAAGAATAGTAAAAAACGAAACTAACTGGCATAACTCACCAAATTTTTAATTTTTAAAAATATCAACAAATTTGCATATTCTATAGAAAAAATTAATATCCGAGAAAGGCGAACTAATATAATAATATTATTGCTCACACACGGTTATACACCAAAATACACGGTTATGCAAAGAAATTTTCGTGATACGAGTCTGACCAAATTGAAAGTCTCCCCGTTAACTTCTTCTTTTGCGCACTTGCTACACTCTTTCCTCTCTCTCTATCTACTGCCATCTCCCGCTCTTATGTTTCCTAACAGCGCGTGGCAAAACACTGTAAAAATAAACACCGCAAAAAACAATTTGAATGGTATATTTTTACTACACTATCAAGATTTTCGCCAAAAAAACGTCTTTTGAGTATTCTGGCAGCAATAACTGTAAAGAGCACTTAAATTCGATAATATATCGACATTTTGCTTAGTTTCTCTGTTTAGAAGATAGCTAGAGCTATGGTAAAACCATCAAATGAATCGTTAAAGTTTAAGGAAAAACTTTTTTTTTTTTTTTTTGTAACATTTGCATTTTATTTATTGGATCTTCTCTGAAATGAGACTAACAATAAGTATATAGAATCTTAAATTAAGAAGCTATCTGACAGTCAAGGTGACTGGCGCGAAAATTTAGGGGCTCTAATAACTATTGCTGAGCTGGAAGGTCATTGAGTTGCAATCGGGTCCGGATGGAAGCCCTGGCTAGGCCCCTGGCGAGCTGGTTTGGATGAGAAGTTAGCTTGGTGTGGTAGGACGCTTTTTGTTTTGATATTTCATCTTTTACGGGTAGAATGCCAAGATCTCTGTGGATGTTGTCGTTCCGAACATACCAAGGTGCCCCAGTGATAGTTCTCAGGATTTTTGATTGTGCTCGCTGAATAATGTCGATGTTGCTGCTGCTCGCGTTTCCCCACAATTGGGAGCCGTAGGTCCAGACTGGCTTAAGCGTTGAATTGTAGAGCAGGACCTTGAAGTCCAGGCAGAGGGGGGAGCGCGCGTTTAAAAGCCAATGGAGACTGTTTGATTTTAGTTTTAGGTGAATTTTCTTAGCTTCGATATGTCTCCGCCATGTAAGTCTCCTGTCTAGGTGGATGCCAAGGTACGTTACATCGTCAGCTTGTGGAAGTGGCGTGTTATTCAGGGTTAGCGGGGGACACGTTTGTCTGTTAAGAGTAAACGTTATGTGTTTACACTTTTGCGCATTTATTTTTATACGCCAGTCTGATAACCACCTCTCCACTACAACGAGATGATCAGCTAGTAGTGCTGTTGCCTGAGTTGGGCATTTGGACCGACTTATGATCGCGGTATCGTCTGCGAATGTAGAAGTAGTTAGCCGCTCGTTCGTGGGAATATCTGCGGTGTAGAGGAGAAATAGAGTTGGGCCAAGGGCGCTACCTTGGGGAACTCCAGCCTCTATAGCGTAGTCATCGGATGTTGTGGTGTTGCATCTCACGGCGAAGGCTCTGTTGTAAAGGTACGATTCCAGTATCCTGTGAGTGTTTCCTGGCAGGATCGTTCTGATTTTATGGATAAGGCCATCAAGCCAGACTCGGTCGAAAGCCTGTGCAACGTCAAGGAATACCGCACTGCAGTATTCCCGAAGCTCGAATGCAGTCCTTATTTCTGATGTTAATCTGTTAACTTGCTCTATTGTTCCATGGCTTTCTCGAAAGCCAAATTGATGTGCTGGAATAACGTTGTGCTGTTTCAGATATGGAATGATGCGCGTCAGAAGGCATTTTTCGAGCAGTTTTGACAGACACGAGAGTAAACTTATCGGTCTATACGAAGCTGGTATTGTGTGATCTTTCCCTGGCTTTGGGATCATTATGATTACCGATTTTTTCCATTTTTTTGGGAAATAGCCAAGTCGTGTAATCCCGTTGAAGAGTTTACAAATAACCTCAACTGCACAGTTTGGAAGTTCGATTAACATTTTGGGAGTTATTTGATCACCGCCTGGGGCCTTTTTTGGTTTCAATTGCTCGCTGATTACTTTTGCAATTTCATTTGGTTGAAACAGAATTGGCTCCGTCTCAGATTCAATTCGAATTGACGGCGACGGTGGTGCGAATGAATTAGTTGCAGGGTTTGGCTGAAAAACATTTCGAAGGTGTAAAGCAAATGTACAAGCTCTGTCTTTGTCGCTTCTGGCCCAGCTGCCTGAAGAGTCTCTTATGGGGATTACTGTTTCGGCCGGCGCACTTAGTTTTGGGTGGGCCCTCCACAAGGGATGCTTAGTGCTGGTGGGTTTTTTTTTTTTTTTTTTTTTTTTTTGTTAGAGGTGGTCTAAAGCATCGAAAGCCAACTCGGAGCTGAGATAGCTTACCGAAGTCTGGGACTCTAACCCAGTAAATACTCCACCCCCTCCCCGCTTCCCCGGCGGAACTGCCGTTAGGTATTACTTCGCCGGGGGGGGAATGCCCTTAGGGCTCTCTAGGATTCTATCCTATTGGAATTTCGCAGTCTTTCTGCGTTGCGCAGCTTTTTGAGTACAATTGTGGCCATATTGCATACTGCAGACCAATTTTCTTCTGAAACGAGCATAATGTCCACCAGGTTACAAGCGGCTGGCGTCCTCCCAACCCTAATGCTCAGATCTCTTCGTTCATTTTCAAATCTCGGACAGACAAAAAACACGTGTTCTGCGTCTTCGTTATCCGACTCGCAGAGTGGACAGTGCGGATAGCGTTCATGCTTAAATCTATTAAGATAGTATTTAAAGCATCCATGTCCTGTCAACAGTTGCGTTAAGTAGAAGTCCACATGTCCATGCTTCCGTCCCAGCCATCTCTGCAGTTCTGGGATAAGCTTATACGTCCATCGTCCTTTGCTACTTTGTGCCCATCTCTCCTGCCACTTCGCAATGGTAAGTTCTCTGCACCTTTTCCGTAGGGATTCAGCTGTTTCGATTTCCGTGCTACCTGCTCGGATCTCAACTGATTCCAGTGCCAGCAGGTCAATCGGTATAACTCCCGATATTACCAACGCCGCGTCATGGGATACCGTGCGGAACGCACAGCATACCCGCAGGGCACACAGTCTCTGCACGGAGTCAGCATCTTGCATATAACTTCCATTTTTTGTGGCTCGGGCCCATATGGGAGCAGCATACATCAGCGTCGATGTGACAACGCTTACCAGTAGTCTCCGACCTGGTTGCCTCGGTCCCCGAGTGTTTGCCATAATCCTCGAGATCGCGGCCGCAGTCCTGCCTGCCCTGCCACTAGCGTACGCTAGATGATCTTTGAAGGTTAGCCGGTGGTCAATCATAACACCCAAGTATTTTAGGCTTGGGCGAGATTTGATTGTGGCTTCTCCAATTTTGATAGTAGCCGTCTCTACTATCTGCCTGGTGCTTATCAGGACTGCTTCCGTCTTGTGCGCTGCCAAAGTTAGTCCCTTGGCGTCGAGCCATGCGCTTGCTCGTTCCCCAGCTTCGTTGCAGATTCTCTCCGCATCTGGTAGCTTCTTTGCAGTGACTACTATGGCTACATCATCGGCAAAACCAATGAGTCGTGCACCTTCGGGCATCGCGATCCTAAGGATCCCATCGTACATGGCATTCCACAACAAGGGGCCTAGGACTGATCCTTGCGGGACTCCCCCGCTGACCCTGTGGGTCGATTGCCCAGAATCAGTTTTATACAGGAGCAGGCGGCTTTCAAAGTAGCTCGCTATTACTCTCTGTATATACATTGGAACATTAAGATTTCTCAATGCATTTAGTGTGTGGTCCCAGCTAGCGGAGTTGAATGCGTTTTTAACATCCAGTGTTGCCGCTATGCAGTACTGCTTTGTGCCGTACAACCACCTTTTCCCCTCGATCGCTTTATCTGCGACTTCGCACAGTTTACCGACAGCGTCGATGGTGGATAGACCCTTTCGAAACCCATACTGCATCTCTGAGAGGCCGTTGGTTTCGTTAAGAGCACCTTCTAGCCGGGAGTGGATTATTCTTTCAAGAATTTTACCCACCGTGTCTAGCATGCAGAGTGGCCTATATGAAGAAGGCTCCTCCGCTGGCTTGTCCCCCTTTGGTATGAGTACCAGCCGCTGTATTTTCCAGCGACTAGGGAACACACCTTCTGTTAAGCATGCGTTATACATGTCAACATACTCTTTTGTGTTAGCCTTAATAGCAATTTTAAGGACTTTATTCGGGATGCCATCTGGTCCCGGTGCCTTGTCGTCCAGTATTGTCTTCAATACCCGATGGACTTCTTCGGCACTTGTGAGCTTTATGGTCGCAGTATTCACGATCTGTGAGGTTCGCGCCATTCTCTCTTGCTCTGGGAATAGTGTTTCCACTATCCTCTTTAGGCCGGCTGGGCATGTCGGCGATGGCCTACTAAATACCCGCAGCCGTTTTGTGACGAGTTTATATGCGAAGCCCATGGGTTGGAGTCTAATTCTTCGCATATATTATTAAAGCATCTGCGTTTGCTCTCTTTTATATTTTTTTCCAGGGCTCGTCTTCTTTCCCTGAAAAGTATTTGAAGTGCCTCAAATTCGGGCCTTCCTCTTGCGCGTTGGTATGCGCGTCTTGCCCTGTGGCAGTCTTTCCTGGCTTCCGCAATGGATTGGTTCCACCAGTATGCAGGCCTTCTTCCTGACGGGTTTTTCCCCTTTCTCTGCATAGATGCATCACAGGCTAGCTTTGTGTAGTCTGCGATGTGGTTTGCCCGCTCTTCAGCTGTACCGCTAGTGGAGAGGTCCTCAAACAGCATCTGTACCATCTCCACGTCTAGCGTTTCTATTTTGTACCCTGGCACGGTCTTAGGAACCCGTGGTGGGCCATTTCTTGGTTTTATCGTGCAGATTATTGCTGCATGGTCACTACCCATGTAGGTGTCACTATGTGAGGTCAATGATGGAACTGGTTCCGGCTCTAGAGAAGGTCGGTTTCGTTCCAGAGTTCAGCAGCACTAGGTCAAGTGCGGCGAAGCTCTCTAGTAGTGCCTTTCCCCTCGCATTTGTTCGGGGGGAGCCCCAGTCGGTAGCCCAGGCATTAAAGTCCCCTGCTATTACGGCTGGCCGGTTTTCCCGGGCATCTTCTGCAATATCTTCGAGCACAGATATTGCCTGGGGAAGGCTATGGCTTGGCGGCAGGTAACAGCTATAGAAAGCTATACCATTCACATGGGCCCTAGCGAAGCAATTTCCGCTTTTTTTCTTGGTAATCTGAAGCTTTGGATTTCCGCAGCTCCATATTGCCGACTTTTTGCTATTATTTGATAGCCATTCTCCGGAATTTTTATTCCTGTATTGCTCACTTATGAGCGCAATGTCTACGTTTTCCTCGATGACATTTTGCTCGAGCAACGATTGGGCAACCTCGCAATGGTTTAGGTTTATCTGAAGGAACTTCATTTACCCCTAAGCCCTTGCATAGCCCTCCTGAAGTGGGGGCATTTCCCACTCATGGTTGGGTGGTCGCAATCTTTCTCCTTCTTGCGTTTGCAGAGCATGCAGCAGGCCTTTGCCTTGCAGCCTCTAGCTTGGTGGTCCTTTGCGCCGCAGTTGTAGCAGCATTTTGAGCAGTCCTCCTGGGTCCTGCAATTTCCTGCTATATGGCCAAACTCCATACACTTAAAACACCTTTTAGGTGTTATCTTTGGGCGGATTCTACACGAAGTCCATCCCAGCCTAATTTTTCCCTTCTCTATGAGCCGTCTCCCTATGTCGGGCATGACTCTAAGAGTGGCGGTTTGGGTGCCCCCGTATGCAGCCCTTAGACTGACCACCGCGGATTCAGGCAGCTCCACATCGAGCTGTGATTTAACCGCACATAGAATGTCCATTTTCTCGGTGGTCTCGTCTATGTCCTTAACCTCGACTAGCACTGTCTCAGTCAACGCTCTGACGTCAACATTGCTGCCCAGGACCGCCTTCATTGTGGTCTGAAGCTCCGCGGTTTTAGGGTCAGATACCTTGTTAAGAAGGATTAGGAGTTCCCCCTTAGCCGTGCTCCTAACAGCCTGTACGGCCTGTCCTAGCTCCTTCAGCTGCGGTTCAGCCTTAACCTTTTTAAGGATTTCTGCATAGGACCCTCCAGTGGAGGTTGAGATCACTATCGCATCATTTCGAGGCGGTCGCATCCTGGGCTTCCTTTCCTTCCGCTTCACCTGTTGCCATTCCTCTGGCTTCTTCCCAGGTTTTTGGGGCTTGCTGGTGCTATCTTTCCCAGCATGTATCCCCTTTGTAGCACTGGCTTCGCTTGCCGGTGCCTTATGCATCGCCTTTTTTGCTGGTGCGGCTAGCGTTTTCCCAGTTTCTTGGCCCCTGGGTCGCTTGCTGTTTCCGCTCGCGAGCACTTCTGCACAGGTTTTCCTGGCTGTCTCCTTAGCCTTTTTGTGTTCTTCGATTATGCATTGCACAGCCGACAGAACTTCCCTCTGGAGGTAGTCGATTTCATCGACTATATCCCTCATGGGGTTTGTGATGGAGCGCTTTCCGTCCATTAACTTCTTCAGCTCCCTGGCCTTCGATCCTAGACCAGTCAGCTGTTTAAGCACATCCCCCTGCTCTCCGTCGGCAGTTTTTGGGCAGCTTTTTTCTCCTGCTGGGGGGGTGCCAGGCTGCTTGCCTCCGCACTCCACCCTTTTTTCTGGCGATCTCGCCAGCACGTTGCTTTTTTTAAATGGGTCAGCTCCCATGTTGGCCCAGTCAGGTAGACTGGACAACGGCGTATGAAAGCCGTCGGCGTTGGGCGGCGGCGCCAGGCCTTTGTTTGCCGGCGTGCCTCCACTATCGTTTGGCACAACTCCTAGGCTGGCGCCAGGGTGTTGTGCCCCCGATCCCCTGCCCGACATTTCCCCGCCTGGGGGATTCAGTGCGTGTGCACTGGTTTTTCGGGAAGGTTGGACCTTTTTCCCGCAGTATCCTGCTGGTCTTCGATCGGACACAAATTAAAAAGAAATAACAAATAAAATTTAATATAAGGAATAAATCTTAGTACTAAAATATATTTATTAGAGTTTTTTAAATTTACCGCCCAAAATTCAATTGAACCGCCCAATATTTCCCTACGTGCTACGGCACGCACTTATGTGCTTGGCCTGCACCCTGTTCGAAGCTCGCTGCTATGACACCCGCAGCCCCTTTCGCACACTACGATCAGCTGGTCGCGCAAGCGCTTTCCACCACTGTACGTGTGTTTGCGAAAATAAAAAAGCGCGAGTGGAATTGACAACAACTAAACAAACAACGAGTGGAAATAATGAGGCAGAGACACCTCCCCTCCCTCACCGATGACCGGCCCCTGCCTGGTCGCCAAACCTGTTGGGAAATGATTCCCAGCTGTCGCCTTCGGCCTCCTGGCCACCAGAAGATGTCCAGGTGCGTGTTACGTAACTGCAAGCCGGATGGCCGGCTACGCTTGTTGATTTGTGCTGAAAACTAGAAGGATTAGTCGGAGCGATTTTAAAACGCGACCGCACTCTCTGCTTTCTCACTTTCTCATCATGGGTGAAAGTTTCTCAATGTACTGGCGTTGTGCTTTTTCTTCTTCTTGCCTTAGAGCCCTGGTAGGTCTGCGACCAGCTTCTTTAAGACTTTGTTTTGAGGATGGCGATCTGCTGGTTTGCCAAGTACGTCTCAAACGTCTTTTCTCCAGAACAAGCTGTTCGATTTCATGGTTAGTTTTGTGTTGGTGTGTGTGCCCATCCCTCCCTTGCGGTGTTGAGACTTTGGCTGCTGCGACGAGTACAGACTCCAGGGCATCGGCCGTAGCAGTCGATGTCCTCTTTGATGTTGAGCTGTGGAGTTAGCTCAATGTGGGAACTTACGTACTTTTTGAACTTCAGCCAGTTGGTTCGATGCGACGTCAGCCTGAGAGGGTGCTCGATTAATTCCGGGCTTTGAAGAAGAGTTATTAGCACTGGTGAGTGGTCCGATGATAGATCCAAAAGCGATTTTGCAGATATTAGATTGCGAGAGATGTTTTTTGTCACAGCAAAATCAATTAAATCAGGTAGTTTTCTAGGATCTGTAGGCCAGTATGTAGGGCTGCCTGGTAAAACGTAGTCCAGTTTGTTGCATGTTTTAATGAGTGCATTATATAGTTGTCTTCCATTGGGGGTCACAAGGCGGGATCCCCAGTGCGTGTGCTTGGCGTTGTAATCTCCTGCTGCTATGAATCGCTCCCCAAGCGAATTGTAGAAGTCCATGAATTGGTCTTCGGAGACTGTAAAGCGGGGTGGGCAGTAGACAGCGGCAATGGCAAGGTTGCAGTTGCCCAACTGTAATTTTATCGATGTAGCTTGCAGATGATTTTTAGCAAACCGTTGGTGAAAGTGGTGTTTGACGCGGTCTCTTATTAAGATTCTAGTTCCGCCATGCGCTTTACCATCTGGATGATCTGTGCCATAGAACGTGTATCCCCGTATTTGAAAGTTATATTTGCTGGTGAGATGCGTTTCTGCCAGCAACATAACGTCGATGTGGTTTTCGTTCAGAAATTGAGTTATTTCAGGTTTATGCCGTGAAACACCGTTGGCGTTCCACAGAGTTATTCGAAGGCAAGGCATGGTTTATTTGGACTGTTGAGCTGCAAGCATTTGTAGTAAGATATTTTGGTTTTGCATAAGGGTTTGCATGGTGGTTTTCATGAAGGACATAAATTCCATCATATTTTGTTGCAAAGTAATCATCATAGATTCCATGTTACTTTGTGGCTGTCCCATGGCCTGCTGGATGTTATCAATTTTCGGCTCTATGTGAGCTGTGCCTGATCTTAGAGCACTGGCCGTAAGAAATTCCGTTGGTGGTAATTGAAGGGCCAAATGATGATCTGGCTGCTTTTGCGAAGAAAACTTCCGGTGTCGTTTGTGATCTCATGTAAGTGTTTTGTGTGTTCAGGAAGCGTGCCGTTGTTGCTCGTTGCATCCGATGGTATGACCGTATTCCTGGCAGTTTGTGCATTGCACTGGTCCGGTCCGTTTGCAACTCTTCAGCTGGTACGTGTAGTAATTCTTTTTGGCATCGGTTAAGTACTTCGACACTGCTCGGAAATCGTCTTCGGTTTTGGTTTGAAGTTTAGTTTCGCTTATATCCCTTTCATAAGCGGAATAACATGAAGTTATCTTTTCCGACAAGCTCAACTATTTTGTTGACTAGGGCATTCGAGATCTTCTCCCGAATAAAAATAGGTGGGGGCTTTAGTTTCCTTGGGGCTAATTGTTCAGACTCTGTTTTGGGCTCCGCCAGAATGGAAAATCTGTTTTCATCTAATGGCCCGGGATTTACAGGGCCTTTGTTGGAACGATTTATTTTGGGCTTATTGCCCGTCCGAGTTTTTTGGGGGTGTTAGCTTGCGCTTGGAGATATTAATGTAGCGATCCATGCCTGTCTGAATGGCCGAACCCGCTTGCAGAATTGTCACTTCTTCTACCGTAGCTTTGTTTTTGCCCTTTGCACCGATTTTTTCACTTGGTTGTGTTGTTGCTTTACCCGCAGCACAAGAAGAAGGTGGAGTCGTTATTGCATTGTTGGCGACAGAGACCGTTTGTAGTAGTCGTAGTAGTTTCTGTTGTTGTTGCGCTAGGCGGCAGAAGCTCTGTTGGAGTCTTGCATTGCTCACTCCATGGCGTTCGAGCGGTGAAGAGCAGGGCGGGAGAGCAAGAGTTAGCTCTCTGGTTTTCGGCGGTCAGTAAACTTGCACCTTCAAGCACTTTCGGTTCTAGAGTATTACTCGTCACCGTAAAATAGGCGTTGTTACGGGCCAAAGAGAGACGACGTTTGTCTTGTTCTCTCTGAATTTTTTCACGGGCTTCGTCTTGTTGTTTTTGTCGTTGAGTGCGCTGATCCACGTTCTTACTCATTTGTTTATAGTTAGTGCGTAAAGAAAAAGGAAAAACTTAACAGAAGGAATTTTTGATACTCAGTTTAGAAGTGCCATTTTTCGACGTTTTGAAGATATTTTTGGCTAAATTGTATTTTTTTTCTCCTTTTGCGAACTTGCTACACTCTTTCCTCTCTCTCTATCTACTGCGATCTACCGCTCTTATGTTTCCTAACAGCGCGTTTCAAAACACTGTAAAAATAAACACCGCAAAAACAATTTGAATGGTATATTTTTACTACACTATCAAGATTTTCGCCAAAAAAACGTCTTTTGAGTATTCTGGCAGCAATAACTGTAAAGAGCACTTAATTCGATCATAGATCGACTTTTTGCTTAGTTTCTCTGTTTAGAAGATAGCTAGAGCTATGGTAAAACCATCAAATGAATCGTTAAAGTTTAAGGAAAAACTTAACAGAAGGAATTTTTGATACTCAGTTTAGAAGTGCCATTTTTCGACGTTTTGAAGATATTTTTGGCTAAATTAAATCCTGTACGCTAAACCGTTAAACCAATCGATACCATGTTTTCGCTAAAAAATAGTTAAAAGCATAATAAGTGTTTAAAAAATATGACGGCTTCAATTTTTAACTTTTTACTTTTTCTAATACCCGATTAAAAAGTAGCTGTCTTATCCAGCATACGCTTGCATATATATAGTGACATATTCACATATTCACATACCAAGAAATAAGAATATGCAGTGTAAGCGATCCCACGCTGAATCAATGTAAACAATCCACATCCGGAGCAGGCGATGCTGCTCCTCAATAACATAAACAATTATTGCAATGACTAAGCCCCCGCTCCCTGAGTGGCACTCTCGCTCTCAAACTTATGTACAACCAATATCCCAAACGGGCGCTCTCGCTCTCAAACTTATGTACAACCAATATCCCAAACGGGCGCTCTCGCTCCCAAACTAATGTAAACAAAGGGCAGCACAAGAAATATTTTTGTCACCAGTTTTTAGTCTTAAGCTGAGATCCATCAAATAAATACGTAAACTTCAACTTCGTGTGTTTGTACTCAAGCGTTGTCCTAAGTCTATCGACGGGACATTAATTCGACTCAACAATTAAAACATAAACATTTTACTGGCGCAGTCGGTAGGATACAAAAGTATCCGAAAAAAGAACCTCGAGTGGAAAATAAATTAAATTTTATAATTCAGTTCTCGAATAATAATTACGCAACCCATTTCAAAATCCTTCAACTTGGATTATAATTCCAATTCGGTTGTCCAACAAAAAGTGGAAGAATAGAAATACAACAAAAAACACAATAAGTCCAAAGGCACCTAACAGTTAATAAAAAATAAATTTTAAGAAAAGTTAAAATTAAACAAACACTTAAACCTTAATAAGTGAAATCGAAAATAAAGTAAAACAAAAAACCCAATAAGTCCAAAGGCACCTAACAGTTAATAACAACATATAAATTTTAAGAATAATTAAAATTAAACAAACACTTAAACTTTAATAAGTGAAATCAAATAAACAAAAACAAAATTTTACCATAACAAAAAAAATTTTTGTACTTTAACAATGGCACAACCAATTATCGCCGCACCCCAAATCGTTACGCTAAGCGACAACAACCTTGCTGAAGCTCGTCGACAGCTAAAAGACATCATGCCATTTAAGGGTGATCCAGAAACTCTCTACACCTTCGTCAGCAGAGTGGACTATGTAACTTCACTCTACCCAACTAATGATGTGCGACAACAGAGGATTCTTCTTGGAGCCATCGAAAGAAACTTGGACGGACACGTAACACGATCATTGGGCCTTCCGAACATTGAAGATTGGCCTACCCTTAGATCGAGACTAGTTGCAGAATTTAAACCCCAAACACCGAACTACAAACTACTGGAGAACTTCAGGGAGACACCTTACAAAGGAAATCTGAGAGCATTCTGCGAGGAAGCAGAAAGACGACGTCAAGTGCTGATTTCGAAATTGCATCTGGAAGGTAACCAACCAGATTTTCTTATTTATGTTCAGGCGATTAAAGATTCCATTAAAATATTGATCAGAAAATTACCAATACAATTATTCACAATTTTGGTTCATCATGATATTGCAGACTTAAGATCGTTAATTACTATTGCACAAAATGAGGGAATATATGAAGAACATATTAATTTTGAATTAAATAAAAATCCAGAAAACCGAAATAAAAACTCAAACCCTAATCAGAATTCTAAACCACTCAAATTCAATACAAATACCCAAACCCAATATCGACCAAGTTACCCACAATATTCTCAGCCATTCCAACCTAATTTTAATCAATACACGCCATCATTTAGACCCACCTATACACAGCAGATGCCTAACAACCAAGCTATGTGGCACGCACCAAATTATATCGGACCCAACCAATACATGAACTCGCAACCATTTACTCACAAAAATCCTTTCCCACAATTTTCCAATAAAGTTCAAAATCCTCAAACAGCATATTTTAAAGGAAATAAATTCCCTCAACATCAACAACCCTCCACATCTAAAAATACTAACTTCCCGGTTACCAAACGACTAAGACCATCGGACAGTGATCAAACCAAAATGTCTATTGACGAATTGAGATTTCAAGACGCGCACGAATACGAAGAAATACAACCTAATTATTATGAACAACAGTATTATGACCAAAATCAATACCATGGGTTGATTAATGAAGGGCAACAACAGGTACAATCCACCCAAAATAAAGATGAACAAAATCCAAATAGCTCAGAGACAAATGAAAATTTTCGGTTAACAGCCCCGGACAACACCAATACATAGAAATAGCATACAAAGGTTGCACATACAATTGCCTTATAGACACAGGATCCACAATAAATATGATCAATAAAAATATATTTTGTCTTCCTATTCAAAATACTAAATGTGAAGTTTTGACATCAAATGGTCCTATTACATTGAACAACGTAATTATGTTACCCAGCAATAGTATTTTTAAAACAAATGAACCATTTTATGTACACAGTTTTTCTAATAATTATGATATACTGATTGGCAGAAAATTGTTAAAAAATGCACAATCAATTATAAATTACAAAAATAGCACAGTTACTCTTTTTGATAAAACATACAAATTAATAACTTCAAAATCAGAAAAAGACCAAAATTTTTATATCCAAAAGGAACTAGAACCAATTAAAAATCACCACAGGAATCAATAAAAAATTAGAATTTGGATTGTTTCGATTAGATCACCTTAATCAGGAGGAAACTTTAAGGTTGAAAAGTTTATTAAATAAATTCAAAAATCTTCAATATGAAGAAGGAGACAATTTAACATTACAAATACCATTAAACACGTACTAAATACAACACATAACTCCCCAATTTATTCAAAACAGTACCCACTTGCTCAAGCGCATGAAATTGAAGTCGATAACCAAGTGCAGGAAATGCTTAATCAAGGATTAATTAGGGAAAGTAATTCACCATACAATAGTCCTACCTGGGTAGTACCCAAAAAAACGGATGCTTCTGGTAAAATTAAGTATAGAGTAGTAATTGACTATAGGAAGCTCAATGAAATAACTATTCCCGACAGATATCCTATACCAAACATGGACGAAATCCTTGGTAAACTAGGAAAATGCCAATATTTTACAACTATCGATTTGGCAAAGGGATTTCATCAAATAGAAATGGACCCAGATTCAATATCTAAAACTGCATTTTCCACTAAAAGCGGTCATTACGAATACCTTCGAATGCCATTTGGCCTTAGAAATGCACCCGCTACTTTTCAACGGTGCATGAATAATATCCTTCGACCGTTGCTCAATAAACACTGTTTAGTGTATTTAGACGATATTATAATTTTTTCCACATCCCTTACCGAACATTTAAATTCATTACAACTAGTTTTTTCCAAACTTGCAGAAGCCAATTTAAAATTGCAGTTAGACAAATGTGAATTCTTAAAAAAAGAAGCTAGCTTTCTTGGTCACATCGTAACCCCTAATGGCATAAAACCAAACCCCCTTAAAGTTAAAGCCATAGTTTCATATCCAATTCCAACAAAAGTAAAAGAGATCAGAGCTTTCCTTGGATTAACCGGTTATTATCGTAAATTTATCCCAAACTACGCAGACATAGCAAAACCAATGACCAAATGTTTAAAAAAAGGAGCAAAGATAGATACACAAAGTCTCGACTACATAGAAGCATTCAAAAAACTTAAAGCTTTAATAATTAGAGAACCAATTCTCCAATTACCCGATTTCGAAAAAAAATTCACTTTAACCACAGATGCCAGTAATTTAGCCCTTGGGGCCGTACTTTCTCAAAACTGTCATCCTATATCCTTATTAGCAGAACACTTAATGAACATGAATTAAATTACAGTGCTATCGAAAAAGAATTACTCGCCATAGTTTGGGCCACAAAAACATTTCGACATTATTTACTAGGACGACATTTTCTCATTGCTAGTGACCATCAACCTCTTAGATGGCTGCATACCTTAAAAGAACCGAATGCCAAGTTACAAAGATGGAGAGCCAAGTTAAACGAATACCAATTTAAAATCGACTATATTAAAGGAAAAGAAAATTCAGTTGCTGATGCTTTATCAAGAATTAAAATTGAAGAAAATCATCACAGTGAAGTTACTCAACATAGTGCAGAAGAAGATAATAGTAACCTAATTCATTTAACAGAAAAACCAATAAACTATTTCAAAAAACAAATAATTTTCATTAAATCCGATACAAATAAAGTAGAGCATTCAACAATATTCGGTAACTCCATTACCACAATCCAATATAATGTAATGACACTCGAAAAGGCCAAACAGATTTTACTTGATCATTTTATTCATAGAAACATTACCATTTATATCGAAAACGATGTAGATTTTGAAATCATTCAAAGAGCATACAGAGAAATTATTAATACCACTTACACTAAAGTAATTCGCAGCCTCTACCTATTAAAGAATGTTTGTTCATACGCCGAATTCAAAGAAATTATACTTCAATCACATGAAAAACCTTTTACATCCAGGTATACAGAAAATGACTAAATTATTCAAAGAAAATCACTTCTTTCCAAATAGCCAACTATTAATTCAAAATATAATAAATGAATGCAACATATGCAATTTGGCTAAAACAGAACACAGAAATACCAAAATGCCTTTTAAAATCACACCCCAACCCTGAACATTGTCGAGACAAATTTGTGGTAGATATTTATTCATCTGAGGGAAAACATTACATCAGTTGCATTGACATTTATTCTAAATTCGCAACACTTGAACATATTAAAACAAAGGATTGGATAGAATGCAGGAACGCGCTAATGCGCATTTTTAATCAGTTAGGTAAACCCAAATTACTAAAGGCAGACAAAGACGGAGCTTTTACCAGCCTGACTTTAAAGCGATGGCTTGAAGCAGAAGGAATTGAATTACAACTCAACACGGCAAAAAACGGTGTAGCAGACGTTGAAAGACTACATAAGACAATAAATGAAAAAATCCGAATAATCAACTCATCCGATGATGAAGAAATAAAATTAAGCAAGATAGAGACAATTCTTTACACATACAACCATAAATAAAACATGACACCACTGGACAAACACCTGCTCAAATATTCTTATACGCTGGGCACCCAATATTAGACACTCAAAATATTAAAGAAAGGAAAATAGATAAAATAAATGAAGATCGACAGGAATTTAACATTGACACTAGATACAGAAAAGGTCCACTTCAAAAGGGAAAATTAGAAAATCCATTTAAGGCAAATAAAAATGTAGAACAAATAGACGAAGACCATTACAAAATTACTAATCGAAATAGAGAAACCCAATACTACAAAACACAATTTAAGAAACAAAAGAAAACTAATGCCGTTAAACTTCCACAGGAACCTTCTGTACAATGATGTTGTTTCTATTATTCACCACGGGCCACACTCAACAAATTCAAATAACCAACCCAGATTCCGACCTTGGCTATTTACTTTCTCAAGCATTCCAATTCAAATACCGGTAGTGTATGAACATCACTGTTTAAGAATTAATTTAACGGAAATCAATATTATCACTGAATCTTTTGGTAAAAAAATTCACAAACTCGCCCAGAATGAAATATTTGTACAACAAACTATTGAAAGAATTAAATGGTATAAATATTCATCAGCAAAATAGGCAGAAACGGGGACTATTTGACATAATTGGTTCATCTTTTAAATTTCTATTTGGCACACTTGATGAAAATGATAGGGTAAAAATAAACAAAAAAATAGATATAATTGCAGAAAATTCAATTCAACTTCATAAATTAAATGATGTCGTAAAGTTTGTGAATGAAGGACTGGAGAAACTTACTAACTACGAAAATAACCGCAATAGTATTGACACACTTGTTTATGAACTCATGCAATTTATTGAGTACATTGAAGACATAGAAATGGGCATGCAACTTTCACGTCTTGGACTTTTTAATCCAAAGTTACTCAATTACGACAAACTAGAATGCATTAACAACCAAAATATACTTTTAATCAAAACATCAACTTGGATTGACCACAAAAATAACGAATTACTACTTATTTCACATATCCCTATTAACCACAAAATCATTAACACCATTAAAATAATTCCTTATCCCGACCATAATGGGTATCAGTTAGACTATTCAGATCAACAATCATATTTTGAAGATGAGAATAAAATTTATAATCAAGACAATAAGAAGTTAATAATGAATGCATTAAAAATATAATTAAGCGCAAAAATCCAATTTGTAATTTTATACCAACTCTTTCAAAAGAAATGATTCAATACATTGAACCAAATATTATACTTACATGGAATCTACCTGAAACTACAATCGAACAAAATTGTCAAGAATTAAATGGCGAAATAAAAATAAATGGAAGCAAAATTATTAGAATAAAACAATGTAGAGTTAAGATTGGAAATGTTATTTAACAGCATTGTATTCACCGATTAATGTAACCAAGATAAAGATAGTAGAACATAATGACGTTTTAAACCTAATTTCAGAAAATAATACCACACTTTACGTAATTATAACATTAGTAGTTATTGTTCTTATTATTTTTCTTCTCCTATCAAAATTTTGTACACTAAATCCACTTACCTTTTATATACAAAAATTAGAAAACAAGCAAAAAATAATCAAGAACCACAACAAAAAATAGAACCGGCACAAAACGAGTTGCCTGCATTGTACCCTGAAATGCCAGCCCAAGCATAAGCAACCCTTTTTAAGGGGAGGGAAGTGACATATTCACATATTCACATACCAAGAAATAAGAATATGCAGTGTAAGCGATCCCACGCTGAATCAATGTAAACAATCCACATCCGGAGCAGGCGATGCTGCTCCTCAATAACATAAACAATTATTGCAATGACTAAGCCCCGCTCCCTGAGTGGCACTCTCGCTCTCAAACTTATGTACAACCAATATCCCAAACGGGCGCTCTCGCTCTCAAACTTATGTACAACCAATATCCCAAACGGGCGCTCTCGCTCCCAAACTAATGTAAACAAAGGGCAGCACAAGAAATATTTTTGTCACCAGTTTTTAGTCTTAAGCTGAGATCCATCAAATAAATACGTAAACTTCAACTTCGTGTGTTTGTACTCAAGCGTTGTCCTAAGTCTATCGACGGGACATTAATTCGACTCAACAATTAAAACATAAACATTTTACTATATATCTCCATCTATTTTCCAACTCCTGACTCTGCTTTATGATTGTCATTTCTTTCTTCGAAATACCATTACAAAAAAATATTTTTGATATAACTATATTTTCGCAAACCCAATACCAAATAGTAATTTCTTGAATATATTCAATAACAAATACACTCAAAAGAATGAATATAAATATGCAAAAGCCCACACAGAAATACACACACGTATTCGATCAACCAAGGGAATTCATTCATTTATTTATAAAACTTAATATTTACCTAAATTATTTATTTGTAATGTATTCTGCCACCCAGTTCATTAATGTATTTATAAAACTCAATATTTCTCTAAATTATTGATTTCTTATGTACATATGTGCATCTTTTCTGTTATCCGGTCTGTAATCCGGTAAGTAAATATAAATATTAGGGGCTAGAAACGAGGAATATTTTATTTAGCAAAATAAAGATTAGCAAGCAAATACTTGGAAATATATATGTATATACGTTTGTACATTTGGGTGTACATACATACATATTTAATGCAAATGAGGAAGTTGCGTTTTATTTTTTAATGGTGTTGTGGCAGTGAAAGCAGTATTTGCCCGATAGTACATATATGTACAAATGTATTTATTTTAAGGTATTAAAAAATATAACGCATAATAAACAATTTCCTGCCTAAACTTAATATTTCTTATACATTTCTTATTTTAATTTAGTCGGTTTATTAGTAATGCCGCAGGGGGGGAATATAATCAATTCTATCAGTGACTATTCATAAAATTAGTTAAACAAAAAAAATAAATACAAAATTGTTTGGCGCCGTTTTCTAATGCACACATACATATATTTGTATGTGTGTATGGCAAAAGCTAAAACGTATTGCGGTCCTTCTATTTTCCCGCAATTTACGCTCTCCGTGTTTAAGATGAGAGACATTTTTTCGCTCTTCTCTCTCCGTTTTGATTCGTCTGCGCTTCGGTCTTGCTTTGATTTAATTTCTTGATCAGTTCTTAAGTTGAGCCCGACGCGAAAAGATGTCCCAGAAGGAAATGTGGCAATTTTTGCCGCAGCAGCAGGGCAATCAAATAGGGCTCCAACAGCAACATACCATGGTTTCCGCAGCAACAACCCATGTTCCAACAGCAACAGCCCATGCTCCAACAGCAACAGCCAATGCTCAAGCAGCAACAGCCGCAGCTACAACAGCATCAGTTTCAGCAGACGCAGTTCCAGTTGGTGGAGCCGATGCAGTCGGAATTTGATGTGGGGCTTTGCGCAGCCCCATCCCCAGGTCCAGCCCCAGGCCCACGAAGACCTCTCGACGCAGGCGCAGCCACAAAAATTCAAGCTTTTAAGGCCAATAAAAGAGCCCAAGAACTCAGGTTAAAAAAATTTGTTTTAAGCTAGGCAGGATAATCACGAATTGTACACCCGACTTAGCCGACTGGAATCGGCATTTTATGGCTCTCCGAGCTTTCGCTCTCGCCCCTCTTGCGCTCCCTCGCTCGCTTCAAGCAACGCCGAACTCCTCGGACGGCCGCTGCCGGGCGGGAGCGCGGCTTTAGGTTTAAGTCAATAGTTTGCGCCATGGGAATTTTTTGTGCCTTCTTTTTGTGGCAAGAACGCCCCCTACAACATTTTGGTCGAATGCCGGATAAGGATATCCTTCTGCCATTCGACCAGCAGCTCAAGTGATTTTTCCCGCAAAAAAGATAAGTACGAGCATTTTCCGACTCCCTCTCGTTGCCGGTCTTCAGCAGTGGTTCGAACATTGAATTTCGTTCACACTGCAGCAAGATCAATTTTTTCGTGTCAACTCCACGTCCGAGTTTTCGCGACACAACGGCAGTCAAGAAATTTAACATTCCTTCAATTCCAAAAAATGTTCTATACGTCTCCGCTTTGTGTGCGTCGCCATACTCATTGCCGTTTTTTTTCGTTCCCCGTTGTAAATCAACTTGCCAACGGTCAAGGCATATGTGCATCCAGACATACACATACACGCGCGTGACAACTTGTGTACATAGTGCAGTGCTAAAAAATAAATAGGCAAATAAAAAGGCATTACTAATATCAGCCACTCGGTGTGAACTAATTTCGGGAGTTTCCCTGTTCGCCGAACAGTCCGCCGCTGTCGAGATACATTTTTTTCTTGTGTTTTTTTTTTCTATCCACTTAATTTCATCTGTTCCGTCACTTCAAATACAGTCCACTCCTCGACGCTCTACTGTACCGATATACACTTACACATATCCATAAACGCATGCATGCCCATATCTACATAAAACAATTTTTTGCCTCCACATACAGGAACATCAAATCAAATAAATTCAAATCCACATGGGTGCGTCCGTGATTGTTTTTTCTCCAAATTGCCGCAATTAACCGCCCCAACGGCTGTGTTATTATTGTTGCCGATTTTTTTCCCTTCTCTCTCTCTCCCGGATCCCTCACGCATGCACTGCGCTGAACATTTCTCCTGAACCAAAGCCAAGGTTTTAATTCTACCGTTCCGGCTCCGCTCAAAATAATTATTTATAAGTATAATTATTATTTAATTATAAACATTATTAATTCATAATTATAATTACTATTTAATTATAATTATTATTTAATTATTTCCGGCAAAGTAATTAATTCATTTAATGTATTAATTTATTTCTATTGTGTTTTTCCGGATTTTTTTTTGCAATCATAGATATTTTCCAAACCCAAAAAAAAAAAAATAAATAACTAAATAATTATTTGGCAGCAATAACTAAGGTAAAAAATTAAATTAAACAAAAAAACAGGAGTCAACAAAAAGAAGTGACAAGATATATAAATATATAAACAAGATATATAATATAATCAATACATTTTCATCGATTTCCAAATATTTTTTTTTCCATTCTTCTCGTTTTTATGGCACTGTGTTTTCTACTCCGCACAAATTAACAGTGTAACCGTTCTCTGAGGTTTTTTTTTTTCGTTCGTTTATTTGAAGCGACGACCAACTCGTTATAAACATTATTAATTCATAATTATAATTACTATTTAATTATAATTATTATTTAATTATTTCCGGCAAAGTAATTAATTCATTTAATGTATTAATTTATTTGTATTGTGTTTTTCCGGATTTTTTTTGCAATCATAGATATTTTCCAAACCCAAAAAAAAAAAATAAATAACTAAATAATTATTTGGCAGCATTCCAAGGGCAAAAGCGACGAGTCGAGACTATCTCCGGTCCCCCGTCAAGGCTTTCTCGGTCGGTGTCCAAGATGGCTCAAACTGCGATAGACATCGCCTTCAAAAAGTTTATTGCCACAACAGACCGGGTTAGCCAATTTCAAGCGGATATTCATACTCCGAGCGCCGCTGAACCAGAACGACTTTCCCCTGGCATATGCCAAGTCCATCGGGACCAAAAGGTGGGAAAAGGTGGAGAAGAGCTATGAAAGTTGCTCCGATCTTTTTTCCGCGTCCACCGACAGTACGGCCACCTCGACAGTGCTTGAATCCAGCCCATTCAGGCTGCTGTCAATGTTCCAACACCGCCGTCTACGGGCTGTCGTTTGCCACCAGTCCCAAAATCACGCTTTCGATGTGGGCGCAATCCATTTACAACAAGGCTGAGATTCCAACATGGAATGAGTTAGACTCGTTCTTGACAGAGCGTCATCGCACTCTGGAGGCTATCGATGACATCAGGCCTAGCAGTTCGGGTCAGTTTCCGCCAAGGTCGACACCTGCGAGCGCCCCAGCGCGTAGGCTTAATTCCTACGAGGCCAGAGTGACTCCAGACCCGAGATTGTGTGATCTCTGCTCCAGAGAGAATCATCCTGTTCGCTTATGTCCGCGCTTCCTTGAGATGGATGTAAATGGTCGTGATTCGACGGGATTGCACTAGCGCCCATAGCTGCTTCACGTGCCACAGCCGTCATCACACAAGAGGCACGAGCGCCACAGAGGATCACTCCGATGTGCTTCGCTTCCGGCTCAAGAGCCGTCCTACTGGGCACAGCCCTCATTAAAATTTGCCATTTAGGGTGCAATTTCCAGGCGCGAGCTCTGATCGACTCTGGTTCCGAGGCAACCTTTATTACGGAGAGACTTTTCAACCTCGTCAAACTTCCATTCAGGCCCAAGTCTCTGGTTTTAATTAAACCGTTGCCGCTCAGTCCACGAAACTCTGTCATTTTTCTATTCGATCGCCTTCCAGACCCTGGCTGCATTTAAAAACTTCAGCTTACGTTCTTCCGCAGCTGGCCGGAATCTGCTTCGTATCCAGTCCCTCGAGATCTTCTTAAGGGAATTCCTGACATCCCCCCTTGCGGATCCCAAGTTCTTCGAGAGCTCCCAAATCGATGTTTTGATAGGAGCCGAAGTTCTTCCGTCCATCCTCCTCGGCAACGCCTAGGCTAACATTTCCGGTTCCCTTCTCGGCCAGAAAACTTTTTTGGATGGGTGTTGACAGGCCCCATTTCTCCAGCGGCCCCCCGCAATGTGTCCGCCTTGTCCACTCGAGTTACCTGCGGTCTCGAGGACTCGTTGGATCATCTTCTTACCAAATTCTGGGAGGTGGAGCAAGTGCCCACACAGATAGTACCCGAGTCTGATTTTTGTCCAGACCACAAGATGGGACAATCGTGGCAAATACGTTCCCCTTGCGCGATCTCGAGAATAGTGGTTCCGAGCTCGCATCTTCACGATCCTTTGCCCCCTGGACTTCGCGGATAGCCGCTTGCGCTTCGGTTTTGGAGTCTGCCCCGGCGAGTAAGTCGTCGACGTACATGTACTGTCGGATAATCCGACTCGCCTGCAGATACCTCGACTCTTCGTCGTCGGCGAGCTGTTGCAAGACCCGGATCACTAGGGACGGGGCACAATTGACCCCGAAGGTGACTGTCTTCAACTCGTAGTCGCGGATTTCCCCATGGGAATTGCGGAATAGAATACGCTGCAAGGGAGTATGCTTGGGGTCTACTCAAATTTGCCGATACATCTTCTCGATGTCGGAAACGAACCTAAAGTATCGCCACTTCAGGATTTGAATCGTGATGTCGGATTGTAAGACCGGGCCCGCTAAAAGTATGTCATTCAGACAGGTCCCGTTTGCGGAAGGGCTAGAGGCGTTGAAAACCACTCGCACTTTAGTGGTTGTGCTCTCGGGCTTAAGAACGGCGTGATGTGGAAGGTAGTACGTGGCGGAACTGCTCGTCAAAGGGACCTCGGCCATGTGACCTAAATCGAGGAATTCTTGGATCACAGAGTCATACCTGGCCTTCAGGGGACGATCTCTTTTTAGGCGCTGCTCGTTACGCAGAAATTGAGCCAGAGCAGGCGTCCGCCCGGCACTGTTGGACGGACTCTACGATTGTTCTCGCCTGGTTGCATAACCAGCGTGCCACTGGACAACGTTCGTGGCAAAGCGTGTGACCAAGATCACCCAGCTCACCGAGGTGGAGAAATGGCCACACGTCCGCTCCAAACATAACCGGGCAGATCTCGCTAGCCGGGGGGTGGCGCTTCAAGACCTTTCGGACAGCCAGCTGTGGTGGCATGGTCCTGCCTGGCTGCAGTGGCCCACTCAAGCCTATGACCCCCTTGTCACTGAACTCGAGAAGCGAGCAGTCAAAGTCCATGTTGCGAAGGCCCCGATTCCTCGCTTACGCTCATCGGTTCATCCAGCGCTCGCGAAAGCTCATGTCTCCGTTTGAGGATCCCTTGACAGCTCCTGAAATTGCGTCGGCCGAACGTCTCCTGATTTCCGCTACGCAACGCAGGCACTTTGTCCTTGAGGTTGGCTGCTTAAGCCAAAAACGGCCAGTGCCAGCATCCAGCCTTGTCCAAAACTTAAACCCGTTCATTGATTCCCAAGGGTTCATGAGAGCATGCGGCCGAGTCACGGCCTCCGAACTTCTCCAGTATGATGAACGGCATCCTGTCATCCTTCCATACGACTGCAATCTGTCGCGACTTTTCGTCCATTTTACGCATCGCATAACGCTGCACAGTGGTACTCAGCTGATGATCCGTCTGATCCGTTCCAAGTTCTGGATCCCGAGGGTGAGGAATTTGGTCAAGTCCGTCATATATTCATGCAAGGTGTAGGGGTCAGGTTGGCTTTGAAAATAGAAAACCTTACAAGCGTAGAATAACTCAACTTTCATCCCAATTCGTATATACCGCAAGTCAAAAGTTAGGGTAAAGCGTAGATCATACTAGTCGCACTACTCGCACACGCAGAGCTTGATCTTTCCTCTCGCCCTTGCGTACAGTCGGTGCGTGCGAAGGAGAATGGAGGAAGAGGAGAAATCAGGATTAGTCCCGTTCATCGCGGCTCGCGAACTTTCCAGTACACATGCCAGCGCACTGTCGGGCAGCAGCTCGTTCATTTCGTTTTGTGATCTTTGGCAATCAAGTCATGCTTCTGTGAGTCGAATAGAAACTAATTACAAGTCCATTCCCCACGTGGAATTTGAGTACCAATAAAGAGCCACAAACGGAAGAATAAAGAAGAGATCAACATAAATCTGTTTTCACCGGCGCGTGAATAGAATTCAGCGGGTATTTATACAGACAGAAAATCTGAAACAGTGGACATAACCTAACAGTGAAAATTTCCATGTAGGCAAAAGGCCGGTCCGTACGCAAGGGGCGCTCACGCTTTCAACTGAATAAAGTGCGAATCTACTACGACCGGCCAAGCGCTACGATTAATGCACTCAGCAAAAGTGTGCCTCAGGCGACACGTGCAGCTGAGACTCCGCAACCCAGAATTGACACGCGGTCGGGCCACGCCCACAGGCGCGCCTCTCCGAAACTTGTTAGCGTCCTCAGAATAAGAAGAGCCATCGCGACATAGCTAATTACCCCCGGATCTGATCTGGAGGAAAGTTATTCGGCTGGCGTTTGCTCGGAAGATCACGTGATAACCGGCGACAGACCACGACCACGCTGATCCCTCTTGGACAGTGGTGCGCGGCAACATCCCACGTGCTTCCATAACCTAGCAGCCCGAATCACCCGATCACCACCATCATAGATCGACTGTAAAGAAAAGGAGTCAACAGCGGAAGCAGAACACAAGCCCCGCGTGAGGGCGATCCAGGCTGATCACGTAACAGGATTGAGAACATCTTGAATTAAGTGGCCATGTGAGCGGCTTTTGTGAAATCCGTCGTCGCTGCCGGAACATGCGACCCAGCGCAGCCATCAACTAGCGACCGCACTAGGAATCGCTACTAAGAAAGTCGTATTGAGCTTTCCACGTATATCTATAATTTGTTTCTTTGAATTCCGACCCTGTTCTTACGTTAGTTTTTCTTTTCATTTAGCTTGTAATCCATGTGAATGCCTAATATGTACGCCAACACTTATCCCGTTTAATAACAAATAACAACGCTCTTCCAAGTCTAAATCACACAGCACCTGCATCTTCAATGGGCCCAGCGAAACAGCAGCGAAGGATATATATTCCGTAAGTGACCGCCGATATCGGCTTATATTTTATATGCGAACATTTGTATTTAACCGGGAATTTAAAGCTAGGGCACACATATGAGCATCACATAACTTAGTACGTAAATTTAACTTCGCCCACCTTGAAATTGAAACGAAATTGAAACTGTCAAACTAATCTTGAGATGAATCTAAAATATTATTGAACTGAAGCCAATATGAATTTATGTAATTAAGCCTCAGTATACGGTCCGTCGTTGAACAACGCAGTTAATGTCGAGTTTTCTAAATATGAAGTAATGGAGTAATAAAAGACATTTGACAAGGGGTAACAATGAAAATCTATCGTGTTACTAAGGATGGGAGGGTATAGAATGGGGGCAAATAACACCTAAGCCACCCAACACGCTGGTATTTCTCTCTGAATCTGCGAATCGGCGAATATATCGCCACTATTTTGAAACCAACCATGTAGAATACAGAAAGTGCACTTAAACTTTTCGTAGTAGAACGGGTGTGCTATATAGATGAGGAGGAAAAAACCCACGCCATATCCGACGAGCTTTGTACCGAGCAAATGCAAGAAGTGCACGATGCCAAGTCATCTATACGCTGGAAATTTAACCAATTTCTTGTGAACACCTACTTCGCGGCTACTACAGAAAATGGCGCCCAACGTGTAGCTAGAAACCGATTACCGCATTTGGGAGATTAAAAAAAGAGAATAAAACCCATGTAGTAGAATTTCGAGGGGCCGTAATCTTTAACAGTAGGACCCTCGGAAGGTACTAGCCTAGCGATTTTGCTCAATTAAACATCCATTTAGCATTAGTAATTTGTAGGAATATAAATCCGTTGATAGCTATTTTGTTTTGAATGTTAACCGGAAGTGTTTTGACGTGTCGTACCCGGAAAAGCGACTTCAATTCGAGTTCTTACGGATTAAGGCGACCGAAGCGCACTCATTCGCTAGGGAAATATTAAAATACAAAATTAACTTCGGGGAACTAGATTTCAATTAGTAGTCGGAAGGAAGCGAGCTCGGAAGTTGTAGCTAGGAAATGCGTTCGATTATCGAGTCATTACGGTACGAACGACCAGTACGAACCAGCCGCAGGAAGCCAACTTCATGAGAAATTTTAGTTACCTGTTCTAGAACATAGCGCGCGCACCTAGGAGATGCAAGAGATCGGAGGAACTTCGATACTTGACCAGGGGAGCGAATCCGTGTTCTAGGAACCATTTCAATATTAATAATTCATTAGTATAGAGCACTTTCAGAGAGAATACCAAGCGGACAGAAACCGACAATTAACTCGTTGGAAAACACGGACCAATTTAAAGAATATTTAAAGAAATTATTTGATTTTTTTTGGATTGAAACATGTCAGTACGCCATAGTACTGAGGATCTGGCAACCGTTGCGAACGAGGATACAGCGGTTTGCATTTTATGCGCGAGACCAATTAACGTTGAAGACCGAACAGCAGTTTCGGCATGCGACCACAGATTTCACCACCAATGCATTACGAATCATTTGATATTATCGAATTCTTGCCCAACCTGTAATCAGGCGTGCACCGTGCAGCAGTTGTCCATATCAAATAATAATATGCCAGCAGAAATAACTGATGCGGATCACAGAACAAATAGTGCGAACGTAGCAACCGATAATCTTGCAGCTGATAGGGGTGATAGCCAAATCGTTAATCGAGGCAGAGGCAGGGGTGAAAGAAGAGGTAGAGGACGAGGCCCTGCACCACGCAGAGGCATGATAACTAGGTCTCAGCAGCAACAGAGCACAGGTTAACAGAACGACAGAAGCGCAAACACCGATTCTTTTCTGGAATCTTCAGAGCGGATAATTCGGAAGAAATAGGAAGAGCAGTACAAGCAGTAATGCAATCTCAGCAGCGACAACTGAGGGATGACCTCACTCAGTTTATTCAGTCGCAACTGTCTAATTTGCAGGTAGGCAGTCATTCGAATTCCCAGGATAGGAGAAGGGTTGGCGACGATACAAACAGGCCAGCGTTCACAGCCGGTCAATCGCAACCACCATTGGGGCTGAATACGCCTACCGTAAACCCAAACGTCCGCTCTGGCATTCGCCAAGCGAGCCATCATTCAGTTAGGTCTTACTCTTCGGTACAGCCGGAGAAAGTTCCCAGTATCATCCAAAGCTGGCACGTGAAATTCGACGGAGCCAAGGATGGGTTACAGATGGAAGATTTTCTATATAGAGTAGAATCCTTAGCGCAGCAGAACCTGAACGGCAATTACCAGCTGCTGTGCGATCACTTACACCTTTGTTTCGTAGGCAAGGCAAATGAGTGGTATTGGAAATTCCACCGAGCTTGCCGCCAGTTTACTTGGAATGAATTTTGTCTAGAGTTTAGAGAAAAGTTCAAGGATGTAGACACAGACATGGACATATGGGAAGCGATAAACAACAAACGTCAAGCGGAAAGGGAACCATTCGAGGAATACCAGTTCCAAGTAGAAAAGTTAGTTGCGCGTCTAAGTACCACGATTTCCGAAGAATCTTTGGTCCAACTTCTCATTCGCCATGCAAAACCCTCTCTTAGGTATGAGTTTATGCACTTGCGCATCACCACGTTAGTGAGATTAAGAGAAGAGATACGTACTCACGAACAGTTTTGTAAGCAGAATAGACCGCAAGCAGGAAAGAACAATTTTTCCGCGCGTCCCAACATCTCCCAACTCGAACAGGAGATAGAGGATAATGATGCAGGAGAAATTTCCGCCTTGCAGCGAAATTCAATGAAATGTTGGAATTGTGAAAAGTTGGGACATCGTTTCGATGAGTGACTTGAGAACCGCAGTATCTTCTGTTATGGCTGCGGAGCTAAAAACATTTTTAAGCCGAACTGTCCAAACTGTAAACATACGGAAAACCGTCAACGGGATGCGTCGACAAAAGTCCACGCGCCGCATCCGAACCATTAACAAAGAACTGTGGTACGCAGACCGATCTTTTCGAGAGTTCGGGTCTGAATATTCAAAGTAGTAGTCTCGAAAAACCCACTTCTGACAGATTTAAACCTCACCAGCCCTACCATATCAGAGAAGAACTATATGCAGCAGCTAGGAAAAGAATTTTTGGAGACGTTAGCAGCTGCAGTGTATCTCGAGAACCCAGACGTTCAACCTCCCGTATGCGGCAGTTTTGGTTAAACGTGCAGCAAAGCCGGAAAAAGCTAGTAGCAGCAGCCGTTTTTCTCAATTCTGATAACCGCCTATACACCGAAATTGATATTTTTGACAGACAATACGTAGCTTTGCTCGATTCGGGTGCGACGATCAGTTGCATCGGTGGCAGCGCCGCTAAAGATATAGCATGTCGTCCGGAATTGCGTAAATGGCGTATCAAAACCGCGAATGACGCGGAGTGTCCTGTCATTGGCAGAATTATGAGCGACGTCACATATCGGAATCGCACCGATAAAGTCGAATTTTTCGTTATACCTGATCTCAAACAAGACGTGTACCTTGGTATTGATTTCTGGCGCGATTTTGGTCTGCTAAACAAGATAATAGACGAAAAAGAATCTGTCTCCGAACTTGACGTAGGTCGGGACGATGATTTAGTAGAAGCCCCGAAAGTTCATACTCTTTCAAACGAACAACAAATGAAGCTAGAAGCCGTAATCAGCAGGTTGCCTTCCTATGAGATCGAGGGATTAGGGCGAACGCAGTTAATAGAGCACTCCATCGACGTTGGCGAGGCGAAGCCGATAAAGCAACGCCACTGGCCAATTTCACCTGCAAAGGAGAAAATGATGTTTGCCGAAATCGAAAACATGCTTGCCTTAGACGTCATAGAAGAATCGCGAAGTCCTTGGAGCAGCAACTGCGTCCTAGTTAAGCGGGGTGAGAAAATTCGATTGTGTTTAGACTCGAGAGAGGTGAATAAGCTGACCGTAAAGGATGCTTATCCACTCCCTCACGTAGACGGAATCCTCAGCAGATTGCCACCAGCGCGTTATATCACGGGATTGGACATGAAGCACGAGTTCTGGCAGATTCCGCTGGAGGAAAAGTCAAGGCAGTGTACAGCCTTTACGATTCCGAACAGGCCTTTGTATCAATATAAAGTTATGCCATTTGGCCTTTGTAACGCCGCACAAACACTGTGTAGGCTTATGGACTTAGTTATACCAGCTAGCTTGCGTCCTAGTTTTATCAGACGATTTCGAATCTCATATGAAGCTACTGGAAGAGATCGCTTCGTACCTTCGTAAGGCTAATCTTACGATCAACGTCGCGAAATCGAAATTTTGTATGACAGAGATAAAGTATCTTGGATTTATAATCGGCTACGGACAGCTGAAAGTGGATCCAAGTAAAGTTAGCGCCATTGATAACTTCCCAGTTCCGACCACGGTCAAAAAGCTCCGCAGATTTCTCGGACTTGCCGGTTGGTATAGGCGCTTTGTTGATAATTACGCGTCGATAACCTTTCCTTTGACCGAGTTGCTTAAAAAGAACAAGTCGTTCAGCTGGAATCCTGAAGCGGAAGAGGCGTTCAAAGTACTTAAGTCAAAGCTAACTTCTTCACCGGTATTAAGAACACCTGATTTTAATAAGAAATTTATTCTGCTCTGCGATGCAAGTCTTTACGGTCTTGGCTGCGTGTTGGCACAAGAGAACGAGGACGGAATCGAGCTACCAGTTGCGTACATGTCGGAGAAGCTAAAGAAGGCGCAGCGTAATTACTCTTTAACCGAGCTTGAGTGCCTAGCTGTGATCAAGGGGATTAACAAATTTCGAGCCTATATAGAAGGGCAAGAATTTGTGTCGTGACCGATCACGCGTCTTTGCAATGGCTTATGAAGCAAAAGGACCTTGCGGGACGCTTAGCCAGGTGGTCGATTCGATTGCAAGGATTTTCATTTACGATAAAGCACAGAAGCGGTTCGCAGAACGTCGTTGCCGACGCTTTGTCGCGTCGAGAAGAAATAGAAGTTTGCGAAGTTGTAGATCCAGGTCCCATAGTTGATTTGTCTTCTAAAGATTTTCAATCGGAAGCGTACCTAGATCTCATTAAACGGATTAGGGAGAATCAGGGCAGGCTACCTGATTTAAAAGTGGTTGATCAGTTTGTCTACAAACGAACCGAGCCGTCTAAGGGCGATGCTCTTCAAGATGCTGAATCATGGAAATTATGGGTGCCGAATTCGTTGACCGAGCAAGTTTTATATCGCGCTCATGATTGTCCTGACTCCGCGCATGTTGGAATGACTAAAATGGTAGAGAAACTTAAACGATATTTATTTTGGCCCGGTATGGTGACACAGATTCGAGACTATGTATCCAATTGTTCAATCTGCAAGTCCACTAAAAGTCCTAACCAGATTTTAAGACCGCCAATGGGTAACTCAACATCTTCCGAACGACCATTTCAAAAACTGTATATGGACCTCTTAGGCCCATACCCTCGTTCTAAAAGTGGCAATATAGGTATCCTGATAATTGTCGATCATTGTACAAAGTTTCACTTCCTGCACCCGCTGCGAAAATTTACATCAGATAAGATTTGCGATTTCCTAGGAAAACATGTGTTCTGTACATTCGGTGTTTCCGGAATCTATATTAACGGATAACGGATCCCAATTTAAGTCTGGCTATTTCAAAGCATTCTTAACTCGATTCAGTGTTGCGCACGTGTGTACGGCTATATACTCGCCGCAAGCGAATGCGAGCGAACGAGTCAACCGATCCGTTTTGGCAGCGATTCGGGCGTACATTGGAGCAGATCACACTAATTGGGATAGGAATTTGGACGAAATTAGCGCATCTCTTAGAGCCAGTGTTCATCGAAGCACGGGGTTTTCCCCATACTTCCTTTGTTTCGGACAGAATATGGTTATGAACGGCCAGGACTATGATCTTTTGAGGAAGCTACAGTCACTAAGGGATGATACCGCTTTGAAAACGCCTGATTTGTTACAATTAGCGCGGAGGCAAGCCAAGGAAAAGATTAGAGAAACACATGCAGCCAATGCAAACGTTTACGATTTGCGTAGCCGTACCATAAGTTTAAATGTGGGTGACACAGTTTACGCGCGTAGTTTTGCCCAAAGCAACGCAGCGAAAAGGTTTAGTAGCAAATTGGCACCTGTCTTTATCAAGGCGAAAGTAGCAAAGAAGATAAGCCACATATATTACGAATTAGTAAACGAGGCCGGTAAACAACTGGGCGTCTATCATCTGAAAGACATTAAAACGTAACCAAAACACCAGCATCTGCCTGACCTTTTTCAGTTAACGCTTCTGCGAGATGAGACTCTGGTAGAATTAACTGTGGTGTAGGGGTCAGGTTGGCTTTGAAAATAGAAAACCTTACAAGCGTAGAATAACTCAACTTTCATCCCAATTCGTATATACCGCAAGTCAAAAGTTAGGGTAAAGCGTAGATCATACTAGTCGCACTACTCGCACACGCAGAGCTTGATCTTTCCTCTCGCCCTTGCGTACAGTCGGTGCGTGCGAAGGAGAATGGAGGGAGAGGAGAAATCAGGAATAGTCCCGTTCATCGCGGCTCGCGAACTTTCCAGTACACATGCCAGCGCACTGTCGGGCAGCAGCTCGTTCATTTCGTTTTGTGATCTTTGGCAATCAAGTCATGCTTCTGTGAGTCGAATAGAAACTAATTACAAGTCCATTCCCCACGTGGAATTTGAGTACCAATAAAGAGCCACAAACGGAAGAATAAAGAAGAGATCAACATAAATCTGTTTCATTCACCGGCGCGTGAATAGAATTCAGCGGGTATTTATATAGACAGAAAATCTGAAACAGTGGACTTAACCTAACAGTGAAAATTTCCATGTAGGCAAAAGGCCGGTCCGTACGCAAGGGGCGCTCACGCTTTCAACTGAATAAAGTGCGAATCTACTACGACCGGCCAAGCGCTACGATTATTGCACTCAGCAAAAGTGTGCCTCAGGCGACACGTGCAGCTGAGACTCCGCAACCCAGAATTGACACGCGGTCGGGCCACGCCCACAGGCGCGCCTCTCCGAAACTTGTTAGCGTCCTCAGAATAAGAAGAGCCATCGCGACATAGCTAATTACCCCCGGATCTGATCTGGAGGAAAGTTATTCGGCTGGCGTTTGCTCGGAAGATCACGTGATAACCGGCGACAGACCACGACCACGCTGATTCCTCTTGGACAGTGGTGCGCGGCAACATCCCACGTGCTTCCATAACCTAGCAGCCCGAATCACCCGATCACCACCATCATAGATCGACTGTAAAGAAAAGGAGTCAACAGCGGAAGCAGAACACAAGCCCCGCGTGAGGGCGATCCAGGCTGATCACGTAACAGGATTGAGAACATCTTGAATTAAGTGGCCATGTGAGCGGCTTTTGTGAAATCCGTCGTCGCTGCCGAAACATGCGACCCAGCGCAGCCATCAACTAGCGACCGCCCTAGGAATCGCTACTAAGAAAGTCGTATTGAGCTTTCCACGTATATCTATAATTTGTTTTCTTTGAATTCCGACCCTGTTCTTACGTTAGTTTTTTTCTTTTCATTTAGCTTGTAATCCATGTGAATGCCTAATATGTACGCCAACACTTATCCCGTTTAATAACAAATAACAACGCTCTTCCAAGTCTAAATCACACAGCACCTGCATCTTCAATGGGCCCAGCGAAACAGCAGCGAAGGATATATATTCCGTAAGTGACCGCCGATATCGGCTTATATTTTATATGCGAACATTTGTATTTAACCGGGAATTTAAAGCTAGGGCACACATATGAGCATCACATAACTTAGTACGCAAATTTAACTTCGCCCACCTTGAAATTGAAACGAAATTGAAACTGTCAAACTAATCTTGAGATGAATCTGAAATATTATTGAACTGAAGCCAATATGAATTTATGTAATTAAGCCGGTCCGTCGTTGAACAACGCAGTTAATGTCGAGTTTTCTAAATATGAAGTAATGGAGTAATAAAAGACATTTGACAAGGGGTAACAATGAAAATCTATCGTGTTACTAAGGATGGGAGGGTATAGAATGGGGGCAAATAACACCTAAGCCACCCAACACGCTGGTATTTCTCTCTGAATCTGTTTTGTTAGGGTCCGTCCGAATATATCTGATTATCGCCACTATTTTGAAACCAACCATGTAGAATACAGAAAGTGCACTTAAACTTTTCGTAGTAGAACGGGTGTGCTATATAGATGAGGAGGAAAAAACCCACGCCATATCCGACGAGCTTTGTACCGAGCAAATGCAAGAAGTGCACGATGCCAAGTCATCTATACGCTGGAAATTTAACCAATTTCTTGTGAACACCTACTTCGCGGCTACTACAAAGGTCTGCATCATCCACAAAAAGAAGTTGCAAACGCAACTGATGGGAGACTTACCCAAAGAACGAACGTCCTCATCGCGCCCTTTCACATATACCGGTGTGTATGCCGGTCCCTTACACATCAGGTGCGGCCAGACTCCGGAGTGCTCCTGATGTGAGCGGGCTGGGTAAGCGCCCTGGGTGCGGCGCAGTTGGCCGCTGGGATGCTCGTGGTAAGAGGCGCAGTTGCGGAGTAGATTGGCGTTGTCGTAAGTGGCAGTACTGGCTTTTAAATCTCGGGTGTTCCTAATCAAAAAAATTCCACAGCTCGACATGGGTCTTTAAGCCATGCGGTTGATACCAAAAAAAACAAGAGAGAACGCTATAGTCGGGTGCCCCGACTATCAGATACCCGTTACTCAGGTAAAGGGAGTGCGAGGGAGATGGAGATAGAAACTTTGATCACGCATAACTTTTTAACGAATGGTCCGATTTGAAAAATTTCTTCTACATTTCGATAGGTATTGATAAACACAATAAAACTGCATTTTTACTTTTCCGAAATATTTAAATTTTTAAAATCGTATATAAGCGATTGTGGGCGTTAAAGGGGGCGTGGCATCTTTTTGAAACAAACTTGCGCTGCGTAGGAGCTCCTAGAATCTGCATGCAAAATGCCAATCTTCTAGCTTTTATAGTTTCCGAGATCTCAGCGTTCATGCGGACGGACAGACGGACAGACAGACAGACGGACAGACGGACATGGCTATATCGACTCGGCTAGTGACCCTGATCAAGAATATATATACTTTATAGGGTCGGAAACGCTTCCTTCTAGCTGTTACATACTTTTGCACGAATACAATATACCCTTTTACTCTACGAGTAACGGGTATAACTACACGGGACGAGCCTGTCTCATTACGAAAGGGTATATGCTGGTGTTCGTGTGCTTCGCCACTACGGCCATCCATTTAGAGCCTACTTCCGACCTTACGACTGAGAAGTTTCTCGCCGCCTTCGCTCGTTTCGTGTCCCGAAGAAGATGCCCCCGTCAAGTTCAGTCGGACAATGGGAAGACCTTTGTGGGTGCTCCGGGAGCACCCCGCATGGGAGGCTTGTGGGAAGCAGGTGTTAAGAGCTTGGAGACCCTGTTTTACAAGTCTACGGCGACGCGAAAATATACGTTCCAAGAGCTGTCCACGCCTCTAGCTAGGATCGAAGCATGCCTGAATTAGCGTCCGCTCGCGCCGGAGCAGAGTTGCTTGCTATTCCAAAATGTGTAGCAGGGTCCTGTAGGGACTTTAAAACATGACCCCAAAATAAAATTCATGCGAAGAAATATAAATTTGTTAGTTTAAAGCTGTTAAATTATTGCAGCCATTACAGCGGGCGTTCCGAGTAGCCAGATTGCAAGTATATAGGTTTGGTGCCAGTTTAAAACTAGGCGTTGCCACCTGATCACGATCGCACCAAGGTTGCCACTACGGTAGCGTTGCCGACCACGTTAACGTTGTCAACCACGTTAGCGTTGCCAGCTGGACTATCGGTTGAGCTCTGATTGGGATAAACGCAAACGTGGGCCAGGGCTGTGTTGCGAAGTTGGACTAAAAATTTAGGCACCACGCTCCTGGAGAATTTTCTGTGCAGCTGAACAGAAAAAAGCTCGAATTCCAATTGAGATGACCTTTTTACTTCGTGTGCAGCCGCAACCGACAGTCCGGTCCGTGTCCGTTGGCACGAAAAAAGATAACCTCTGTGGGGGAGCTAAAGTGAAAAATTAAATCAAATTGGTGCTGAAAACTTGGAAAGTAGTGCCACCGCGTCAAATTCCCCAGGCCAAGGCTATTTTCGATGGTGCTTGCAGGAAGGTGGTGTTTGCAAAGAAAAGTGAGTTATAAGGGGATTCAAAGTGAACCCGCGTGGTTAACCTGATTTTTCTACAGGGACAAATTTTAGAAAAGTCTGATCACGGGATAGCTTCGTGTCCGGCTCAAGATCACACGACTGCTGAAAATGGCTGGGAATTCTGGGAGTAAAACAGGTTTTCGAGGGGCAGGATCCGCAGGTATGTAAATGAGTGAATAGTGCGGATCGGCCAAGCCTAATCACAGTGCTTTTTAGTAGGTTGTGCCCCTAAGTCTCGGGCAAGGGGAGTTCACTTCTACTTATGTAGTTAGCTAATACAACGCTCCTAACAAGTCACCGGCATTAACCCATTGCTGCAAGAAAATATCGGAGGAAATTTAATCCCCAAGTCCGCCGCCAACCTGCAGCCGCAATATATATAACCACGATGCTCGCGATCGAACCCTAACAACATGGACAATCCACTCGTCTTTAAATATGGAGAGAGTCTACGATAATTTCATTCTTATTTCTTTTTGGTCTTGTTGTATAAACTGCCAAGACAAAATTCTGAGCCCATCTGAGGAGCAGCGTGTTCCTGTTACGCAAATAAAATTTTTTTGTAGATATAATTTTCTTTTAGTGATGATCATTTCAAGAATCAATTAACCTATTTTTTTTTTTAAGTTTTTAAAATATATTTTTATAATATTTCCATTTTATCTAACCTAAATTTGTAGGTTTTTAAATATGCTCCATACCTCCACCCCCAAAGGGGACGAGCAAGACCCGGAACATAACGCGTGCCCCAGCAAGGATGAGTCCAAAGCACTCCAAACCTCGTTGCTCGTTACAGTATTATTCTCATTAATAATCTAAGAAAAGTGGCGCTCAACGTGAATGGGTGAACACTCACAGGGACTTACAAATAGAATATTCAAATGTTATTTCCTTTTCCTTTAAAATTTCAGTAATTACTACTATTCATTCTTTCAGTCCAAAAACAAATGTCTGGCTATAACAGGAGTGTAAGTCCGGAAAACAGTAAAGAAGATATTAGTATTTTCTTCTGGCCGAAGCTAAAACTCAGAGATAGCTAGGACATTTCCTACCAATAGCCATCGGACTTAGTGTAATTAAGCCCGTAAAAACAGATTGCACGCAACCCTGGTTCGTCGTCTGGCCGGCTAATACTAACACCAGTGGATATTGTATAGTCCTGTCTCCGACAATAGTATCATCAGTTCAACTGGATAGGAACTAGATGCACAAGCTTACGAGCAGTGCACTAGCCACAATTGACTTGTGAAAAATCGAATTTCTAACTTATATTCAATTTTCTGAGATGAATCAAACACCTGGTTATACAAACCTGGAATTCAAAGGCTACATTTTGTAGTAGGTTTGATCGTCACCCTTTTGCGAGTTTCCTGAAATATTAGAGGTGGCAGTTCTCTGAGCAGGAAATCGAATCTCTTGTAAATTCTGCGAGGAAATTTAGTAAACAAATAAAATCCTGCTATACGCGTAGCATATAGCTTGAGTTCAGGTCAGATTACATTTTTTTATCTTACTAATTTTTGTTGAGTTAGTAGAGAGTGTTAACACCAACAGGATTCTCTTATTGTATCTAAGTTCTTCTCTTTAATTAAAATAACACTACATAAATTTACAATGGGTTTGGACCGATCCCCTGATAACACTGCCGCTGGGGAAAACCCTAAGCCAGTATGTCCCATTTGTAGTGTAGCAACAGGCAGCAAAGTCCAGAACCCAAGTACTATTCCTAGTGTCAGCAGTGAACCATCATTTGATACCGCTAGGGCCGTAAACGATATTACATTGTTGGTAATGGAAAAGCGACTTTTAGCCATGTTGACCGATAAGCTGGAAAGTTCCGTAGGAGAATGTATACAAAGAGTATTAGAGGCACAAAATTCTATCTTGGCCGAAGCCACAGGCAGAGCTTATCTGAGATCACAGTCGAATTCAGACGAAAGATCCCATAGACGAAGCGAAATAGATATGGAAGCCGTAGAGTTTCCAAACCTGAGAAACCCTAACCCAACCAGGAACAGATCAGGATCGATAGTAACTTCTCCAGCATCACAAGCTAATAGCGGTAGTGAGTTGTCGTAAAGAGCCGATAAGGTAGCCCAGATTTTGAACAGTTGGAAAGTCAAATTTTTCGGAACAGGGGTAACTGTAGACAATTTCATATACAGAGTGGAAGCTCTTACTCATCAAACCCTAGAGGGGAATTTCGGGATATTGTGCCGCAATGCAAACGATTTGTTTGAGGGTAAGGCGAATGATTTTTATTCGAGATATCACAAGTCAGTAAGATTAGTTCGCTGGGACAGTTTATGGGAAGACTTACGCATGCAGTTCCGTCAGGGAAGAGATGATGGAGACATCGAAGAAATGATTCGAAACGGGAAGCAGAAACCTACTGAAAGCTTTGAGAGTTTTTTCGACAGTGTATCAGCGCTAACCGACCAACTCGAGCAACCGTGGAACACCGGAAAATTAGTCCGAGAACTCAAGAGTAATTTGAAACCGGAGATCCGTCACACGTCGAAGTTAACACTGTTTCCGCGTTAAGGGAGATCCGCAGGCGCCGTGAATCTTTCTTGGAAGACGTCAAGCGGAGTTATGTGTACTCCAAAAATACCCCTTTTAAGGGAGAGGTTTCCGAATTTGTACAGAGCGAGAAGGAGAGGTACAGTGAATCTGAGGAAGATGAGGCAGTAGAAGCTTTCACCTTAACATGTTGGAACTGTCAAGAAGAAGGACACCGTTACCAAGAGTGTGTGTCGGAACGTAGAGTGTTTTGTTATGGATGCGGGGCCGCAGACACTTATAAGCCTAGCTGTTTGAAGTGTTCAAAAAACTTCAAAGGCTGCGCTGCGAGGTCAAGGTACAAACCGAAGACATCCAGTGCTCTACGCAGTCAGTCAACGATGACCGAGCAATAAATGGAGCCTCCGAAAATGCTTCAAAAAATATACCGGACGAACAAAATAAGCCTGAATTTTCGATATTACATAAAAAGATAGCACAAATTTCGGAAATCAAAATTTCTGAGGGAACTATTATCACTCCTTTAAAACCTTTAAGAGGGCGAAACTCTTCTAGAGAATGTTCCTAATTGTGATGAAGGAGTCGATGCCAACAGACATGAATTAACTGACACGCAAAAGGCAAGGTTAAATATTGTTGTTAATTGTTGTCCATCGTTTGTTCAAGAGGGCTTGGGGAAAACGAATTTAATAGCCCATGCCATTGATGTAGGCGACGCAAAGCCGATAAAGCAACGTCAATTTCCGGTCTCACCTGCGGTGGAGAAGTCAATGTATGCGGAAATAGATCGCATGTTGCAACTCGGATTGATCGAGGAGTCGGAAAGCTCGTGGTCTTCCCTAATAGTAATGGTGACAAAACCAGGCAAGGTGCGGATATGCTTAGACTGTCGCAAAGTTAATAGCTTTACCGAGAAAGACGCTTAACCACTTACGCAGATTAATGGAATACTCAGTCGCTTACCAAAAGCTGAGTTCATTACGAGTATAGATCTAAAAGACGCTTATTGGCAAGTTCCATTGGATACCGCGTCTCGAGACAAGACTGCTTTTATTGTTCCCGGTAGACCTATTTACCAGTTTAAAGTAATGCCTTTCGGACTGTGCAATGCGACCATCACATTGTCAAGATTAATGGACAAGGTTATTCCTGCATCCCTTAGAAACGAAGTTTTTCATTTATTTAGATAACCTTTTAGTTGTTTCCTCAAACTTTGAAAGGCATTTGGAAGTCCTTAGAGAAATAGCCCTGCACTTAAGGCGAGCTGGACTCACAATTAAAGTGGGGAAAAGCCATTTTGTATGCGAAGTGTACGTTATTTAGGCCACAACATCGGTGATGGCGACATTAGAACGGATCCGGAGAAGATTTCGGCGATAAGCAGCTTCCCAGCTCTAAAAAACCTCCGTAGTTTAAGAAGGTTCATGTGCTTATGCGGATAGTATCGCAAATTTTGCCTCTTTGGCTTCACCACTTACTGATTTGATGACAACTAAAAGGAAATTTTTCTTAACCAAAGAGGCTCTCAAAGCATTCGACGAGTTAAAACGTTGTTTGTGTGTGGCTCCTGTGCTGAGTAGTCCAAATTTTTCAGAGCCATTTGCAATTCACTGCGATGCCAGTAAGACCGGAGTATGAGCTGTACTTGTACAAATATCCAAGGAAGGGGATGAACGTCCTATCGCGTTCATATCTAAGAAGTTAAATAAGACTCAACGTAATTATACGTTGTTGGAGCTAGAATATTTAGCCGCAATTGTGGCTCTCAAAAATTTTAGAGCATACATAGAAGGGCATGAGTTTCGGATCATCACTGATCACGCATCATTAAAATGGCTCATGTCTAACACCGACCTTTGTTCTAGTTTGGCTCGGTGGGCATTATCTCTTCAAAGGTTTCGGTTTACTATTGAGCATCGGAAGGGTTCGGTGAACGAGGTATCTGACGTGTTGTCTAGAATAAACGAAGATAAAATCGCTGCATTGGATATATGAGAGGGTTTGTTAGTCGACTTAGGCTCAGACCATTTCAAGTCACCAGAATATTTAAAACTATTGCAGCAGGTAAAAGCCAATCAAAACAATTTTCTCGATCTAAAAGTGGAAGATGGATATCTCTATCGCAAAGCGGAACATCTCTCTGGCATGCAAGTCCACGACGAGTACGCTTGGAAACTGTGGATTCCGAAAGTCTTAGTTCCTGGGATTCTTATGAAGGCACATGATAGTCCTATTAGCTCTCATGGTGGAATTCATAAGACGATTGAACGGATTAGGAGGTACTATTTCTGGCCCGGGTTAGTATCCGACGTAAGAAAGTACATAAGCTTTTGCGAAGTTTGTAAAAGTACAAAGGCTCCTTAGACCGCCGATGGGGAAAGCACCGGAAACTCATCGTTTTTTCCAACGGATATACATCGATTTTCTTGGGCCGTGTCCGATCAGGGAGCGGAAATATCGGTATCTTTATTGTGTTGGATCACTTTACAAAATACGTATTTTAGAAGCCATTCGAAAGATAAACGCAGGAGAAGTGGTAAAATTTCTCGGAAATGAATTGTTTATGTCACTCGGAGTACCGGAGACGATTGTGTCCGACAATGGATCACAATTTCCCTCAGAAGAATTTCGGAAGTTGACCGCCAAGTATGAAATTGCTCACACTTTTACAGCAGTGCATTCGCCTCAGGCCAACGCCTCGGAGAGAGTCAATCGTTCGGTCATTTCCGGCATTCGATCTTATTTGCGTCCAGATCAAAAGGATTGGGATGAGCACCTCAACCAAATATGTTGTGCTTTTCGATCCTCAGTACATTCGATTATAGGCACTTCCCCCTATTATATGACTTTCGGCCAACATATGATCACCTCGGGATCAACTTACGCACTCCTCAGCAAATTAAATCAGCTGGATGATCGTTCTATCCTTTTTACTAGACATGATTCTTTTGAAATCATTAGACAGCACGCTTCTTGCCAAATGTTAAGGGCGCACGAACAAAACGCAAAAAGATATAACTTGCGGGCTAGGCATGTATCTTTCACAAAAGGGCAGAAAGTTTACAGGCGTAACTTCAAACAAAGTTGTTTCCGGGCCTGCATTCGTTAAAGCTAGAGTTCGGGAGAAAGTAGGAAGCTCATATTACGAGCTCGAAGATTTGCAAGGACGTTCAATAGGGAAGTACCATGCTAAAGACATTCGACAATAGCGTCCCTTCATTTGCGGTTTCAGTCTGTTGTATCAATGTTAATGTACCCCAGCCTGAAAGTAGTGGGGTGGCTATGTAGCAGGGCCCTGAAGGGACTTTAAAACATGAACCCAAAATAAAATTCATGCGAAGAAATATAAATTTGTTAGTTTAAATAGCTGTTAGCCAGATTGCAAGTATCTAGGTTTGGTGCCAGTTTAAAACTAGGCGTTGCCACCTGATCACGATCGCACCAAGGTTGCCACTACGGTAGCGTTGCCGACCACGTTAACGTTGTCAACCACGTTAGCGTTGCCAGCTGGTACTATCGGTTGAGCTCTGATTGGGATAAACGCAAACGTGGGCCAGGGCTGTGTTGAGAAGTTAGACTAAAAATTTAGGCACCACGTTCCTGGAGAATTTTCTGTGCAGCCGAACAGAAAAAAGCTCGAATTCCAATTGGGACGACCTTTTTATAATAAATGGAGCCTCCGAAAATGCTTCAAAAAATATACCGGACGAACAAAATAAGCCTGAATTTTCGATATTACATAAAAAGATAGCACAAATTTCGGAAATCAAAATTTCTGAGGGAACTATTATCACTCCTTTAAAACCTTTAAGAGGGCGAAACTCTTCTAGAGAATGTTCCTAATTGTGATGAAGGAGTCGATGCCAACAGACATGAATTAACTGACACGCAAAAGGCAAGGTTAAATATTGTTGTTAATTGTTGTCCATCGTTTGTTCAAGAGGGCTTGGGGAAAACGAATTTAATAGCCCATGCCATTGATGTAGGCGACGCAAAGCCGATAAAGCAACGTCAATTTCCGGTCTCACCTGCGGTGGAGAAGTCAATGTATGCGGAAATAGATCGCATGTTGCAACTCGGATTGATCGAGGAGTCGGAAAGCTCGTGGTCTTCCCTAATAGTAATGGTGACAAAACCAGGCAAGGTGCGGATATGCTTAGACTGTCGCAAAGTTAATAGCTTTACCGAGAAAGACGCTTAACCACTTACGCAGATTAATGGAATACTCAGTCGCTTACCAAAAGCTGAGTTCATTACGAGTATAGATCTAAAAGACGCTTATTGGCAAGTTCCATTGGATACCGCGTCTCGAGACAAGACTGCTTTTATTGTTCCCGGTAGACCTATTTACCAGTTTAAAGTAATGCCTTTCGGACTGTGCAATGCGACCATCACATTGTCAAGATTAATGGACAAGGTTATTCCTGCATCCCTTAGAAACGAAGTTTTCATTTATTTAGATAACCTTTTAGTTGTTTCCTCAAACTTTGAAAGGCATTTGGAAGTCCTTAGAGAAATAGCCCTGCACTTAAGGCGAGCTGGACTCACAATTAAAGTGGGGAAAAGCCATTTTGTATGCGAAGTGTACGTTATTTAGGCCACAACATCGGTGATGGCGACATTAGAACGGATCCGGAGAAGATTTCGGCGATAAGCAGCTTCCCAGCTCTAAAAAACCTCCGTAGTTTAAGAAGGTTCATGTGCTTATGCGGATAGTATCGCAAATTTTGCCTCTTTGGCTTCACCACTTACTGATTTGATGACAACTAAAAGGAAATTTTTCTTAACCAAAGAGGCTCTCAAAGCATTCGACGAGTTAAAACGTTGTTTGTGTGTGGCTCCTGTGCTGAGTAGTCCAAATTTTTCAGAGCCATTTGCAATTCACTGCGATGCCAGTAAGACCGGAGTATGAGCTGTACTTGTACAAATATCCAAGGAAGGGGATGAACGTCCTATCGCGTTCATATCTAAGAAGTTAAATAAGACTCAACGTAATTATACGTTGTTGGAGCTAGAATATTTAGCCGCAATTGTGGCTCTCAAAAATTTTAGAGCATACATAGAAGGGCATGAGTTTCGGATCATCACTGATCACGCATCATTAAAATGGCTCATGTCTAACACCGACCTTTGTTCTAGTTTGGCTCGGTGGGCATTATCTCTTCAAAGGTTTCGGTTTACTATTGAGCATCGGAAGGGTTCGGTGAACGAGGTATCTGACGTGTTGTCTAGAATAAACGAAGATAAAATCGCTGCATTGGATATATGAGAGGGTTTGTTAGTCGACTTAGGCTCAGACCATTTCAAGTCACCAGAATATTTAAAACTATTGCAGCAGGTAAAAGCCAATCAAAACAATTTTCTCGATCTAAAAGTGGAAGATGGATATCTCTATCGCAAAGCGGAACATCTCTCTGGCATGCAAGTCCACGACGAGTACGCTTGGAAACTGTGGATTCCGAAAGTCTTAGTTCCTGGGATTCTTATGAAGGCACATGATAGTCCTATTAGCTCTCATGGTGGAATTCATAAGACGATTGAACGGATTAGGAGGTACTATTTCTGGCCCGGGTTAGTATCCGACGTAAGAAAGTACATAAGCTTTTGCGAAGTTTGTAAAAGTACAAAGGCTCCTTAGACCGCCGATGGGGAAAGCACCGGAAACTCATCGTTTTTTCCAACGGATATACATCGATTTTCTTGGGCCGTGTCCGATCAGGGAGCGGAAATATCGGTATCTTTATTGTGTTGGATCACTTTACAAAATACGTATTTTAGAAGCCATTCGAAAGATAAACGCAGGAGAAGTGGTAAAATTTCTCGGAAATGAATTGTTTATGTCACTCGGAGTACCGGAGACGATTGTGTCCGACAATGGATCACAATTTCCCTCAGAAGAATTTCGGAAGTTGACCGCCAAGTATGAAATTGCTCACACTTTTACAGCAGTGCATTCGCCTCAGGCCAACGCCTCGGAGAGAGTCAATCGTTCGGTCATTTCCGGCATTCGATCTTATTTGCGTCCAGATCAAAAGGATTGGGATGAGCACCTCAACCAAATATGTTGTGCTTTTCGATCCTCAGTACATTCGATTATAGGCACTTCCCCCTATTATATGACTTTCGGCCAACATATGATCACCTCGGGATCAACTTACGCACTCCTCAGCAAATTAAATCAGCTGGATGATCGTTCTATCCTTTTTACTAGACATGATTCTTTTGAAATCATTAGACAGCACGCTTCTTGCCAAATGTTAAGGGCGCACGAACAAAACGCAAAAAGATATAACTTGCGGGCTAGGCATGTATCTTTCACAAAAGGGCAGAAAGTTTACAGGCGTAACTTCAAACAAAGTTGTTTCCGGGCCTGCATTCGTTAAAGCTAGAGTTCGGGAGAAAGTAGGAAGCTCATATTACGAGCTCGAAGATTTGCAAGGACGTTCAATAGGGAAGTACCATGCTAAAGACATTCGACAATAGCGTCCCTTCATTTGCGGTTTCAGTCTGTTGTATCAATGTTAATGTACCCCAGCCTGAAAGTAGTGGGGTGGCTATGTAGCAGGGCCCTGAAGGGACTTTAAAACATGAACCCAAAATAAAATTCATGCGAAGAAATATAAATTTGTTAGTTTAAATAGCTGTTAGCCAGATTGCAAGTATCTAGGTTTGGTGCCAGTTTAAAACTAGGCGTTGCCACCTGATCACGATCGCACCAAGGTTGCCACTACGGTAGCGTTGCCGACCACGTTAACGTTGTCAACCACGTTAGCGTTGCCAGCTGGTACTATCGGTTGAGCTCTGATTGGGATAAACGCAAACGTGGGCCAGGGCTGTGTTGAGAAGTTAGACTAAAAATTTAGGCACCACGTTCCTGGAGAATTTTCTGTGCAGCCGAACAGAAAAAAGCTCGAATTCCAATTGGGACGACCTTTTTACTTCGTGTGCAGCCGCAACCGACAGTCCGGTCCGTGTCCGTTGGCACGGTAAAAGATAACCTCTGTGCGGGGAGCTAAAGTGAAAAATTAAATCAAATTGGTGCTGAAAACTTGGCAAGTAGTGCCACCGCGTCAAATTCCCCAGGCCAAAGGTATTTTCGGTGCAAAGAAAAGTTTTTTTTTTTTAACATTTTGCATTTTATTTATTGGATCTTTTCTGAATTGAGACTAACAATAAGTATATAGAATCTTAAATTAAACGAGGACGGAAGCTAACTTCGGCAAGCCGAAGTTTTAATACCCTTGCAGACTTTGCCGAAATTGCTAAAACTGAAAAAGTAGCGAAAGGAATAAGGTATACATAAGTAAATCAAGATATGCGTAAATAAATAAGAATTGGAAAAATTTATGATAGTAGCTTACACACTGCGTGAAATATTCTGATAATCATCAAATTTGGACCGATTTCACCCTATTGTTCCTATGGGAGCAATAGGATATAGACGTCCGATCGGCACGCGCTTTCACCTTGATCAATGTAGCATAAAAAAATACAATTTGGAAAGATTCATGTCAATAGCTTGTATACTGCGCGAAATATCCTAAAAATCATTAAATATTAACCGATTTTACCCTTTTGTTCCTATGGGAGCCATAGGATATAGACGTTCGATCGAAACGCGCTTTTACCCTGATCAAGGTATGCATAAAAAATACGATTTGGAAAGATTCATGTCAATGGCTTGTATACTGCGCGAAATATCATCAATTCTTGCAAGATATATCCAATTGTTCCTATGGGAGCTATAGGATATAGACGTCCGATCGGGGCGATTTTCAAACTTGATCTGCGTACACAAGTTTTAGGACGAGTGTGAAAGTTTCAGATCGCTAGCTTTTAAACTGAGCTCGCAAACGGTATTGAAACAGACGGACAGACGGACAGACGGGTATAATGCCAAGATCTCTGTGGATGTTGTCGTTCCGAACATACCAAGGTGCCCCAGTGATAGTTCTCAGGATTTTTTATTGTGCTCGCTGAATAATGTCGATGTTGATGCTGCTCGCGTTGAATTGTAGAGCAGGACCTTGAAGACCTGGCAGAGGGGGGAGCGCGCGTTTATAAGCCAATGGAGACCAGGGACTGAAACCGATTGGAATACCGGTTCCGATTCCGGTTTCGGTTCCTATAAAAATCTGTTAGCGGTTCCGGTTCCAATTTCGGTTCCTAAAAAAAATCGCAAAACGATTCCGGTTTCGGTTCCGGTTCCTAAAAAATATTACAAATCGGTTCCGGTTCCAGTATCGGTTCCATTTTTTAATGTATAATCGTGTAGAAAAGTAATTGCGACAACATATGTATATATCAGGGACTGAAACCAATTGGAATACCGGTTCCGATTCCGGTTTCGGTTCCTATAAAAATCTGTTAGCGGTTCCGGTTCCAATTTCGGTTCCATCAAAATTATAATTTCGGTTTCGTTCCGATTCCGGTTCCGTAAAAAGGAAACGGTTCCGGTTCCGGTTTCGGTACCGGTACCGGTTCTCTTCAGTCCCTGATGGAGACTGTTTGATTTTAGTTTTAGGTGAATTTTCTTAGCTTCGATATGTCTCCGCCATGTAAGTCTCCTGTCTAGGTGGATGCCAAGGTACGTTACATCGTCAGACTGTGGAAGTGGCGTATTATTCATGGTTAGCGGGGGACACGTTAGTCTGTTAAGAGTAAACGTGATGTGTTTAACTTTTGTGCATTTGTTTTTATACGCCAGTCTGATAACCACCTCTCCACTAGCACGAGATGATCAGCTAGTAGTGCTGTTGCCTGAATTGGGCATTCGGACCGACTTATGATCGCGGTATCGTCTGCGAATGCAGAAGTAGTTAGTCGCTAGTTCGTGGGGATATCTGCGGTGTAGAGGAGAAATAGAGTTGGGCCAAGAGCGCTACCTTGGGGAACTCCAGCCTCTATAGCGTAGTCGTCGGATGTTGTAGTGTTGCATCTCACGGCTAAGGCTCTGTTGGAAAGGTACGATTCAAGTATCCTGTGAGTGTTTCCCGGCAGGATCGTTCTGATATTATGCATAAGGCCATCAAGCCAGACTCGGTCGAAAGCCTGTGCAACGTCAAGGAATACCGCACTGCAGTATTCCCGAAGCTCGAATGCAGTCCGTATTTTTGTTGTTAGTCTGTTGACTTGCTCTATTCTTCCATGGCTTTCTCGAAAGCCAAATTGGTGTGCTGGAATAACGTTGTGCTCTTTCAGATATGGGAATATGCGCGTCAAAAGGCATTTTTCGAGCAGTTTTGACAGACACGAGAGTAAACTTATCGGTCTGTACGATGCTGGTATTGTGTGATCTTTTCCAGGCTTTGGGATCATTATTATTACCGATTTTTTCCATTTTTTTGGAAAATAGCCAAGTCGTGTAATCCCGTTAAAGAGTTTACAAATAACCTCAACTGCACAGTTTGGAAGTTCGATTAACATTTTGGGGGTTATTTGATCACCACCTGGGGCCTTTTTTGGTTTCAATTGCTCGCTGATTACTTTTGCAACTTCATTTGGTTGAAACAGAATTGGCTCCGTCTCAGATTCGATTCGAATTGACGGCGAAGGTAGTGCGAATGAATTAGTTGCAGGGTTTGCCTGGAAAACGTTTCGAAGGTGCAAAGCAAATGTACAAGCTCTGTCTTTGTCGCTTCTGGCCCAGCTGCCTGAAGAGTCTCTTATGGGAATTACTGTTTCGGCCGGCGCACTTAGATTTGGGTGGGCCCTCCACATGGGATGCTTAGTGCTGGTGGGTGAAAGTTTCAAAATGTACTGGCGTTGTGCTTTTACTTCTTCTTGCCTTAGAGCCCTGGTCAGTCTGCGACCAGGTTCCTTAAGACATTGTTTGGAGGGTGGCGATCTGCTGGTTTGCCAAGCACGTCTCAACGTCTTTTCTCCAGAACAAGCTGTTCGATTTCAAGGTTAGTTTTGTGTTGGAGTGTGTGCCCGGCATAGCAGTCGATGTCCTCCTTGATGTTGAGCTGTGGAGTTAGTTCAATGTGAAAACTTACGTACATTTTGAACTTCAGCCAGTTGGTTCTATGCGACGTCAGCCTGCGAGGGTGCTCGATTAATTCCGGGCTTTGAAGAAGTGTTATTAGCACAGGTGAGTGGTCCGATGATAGATCCAAAAGCGATTTTGCTGATATCAGATTGCGAGAAATGTTTTTTCTCACAGCAATATCAATTAAATCAGGTAGTTTTCTAGGATCTGTAGGCCAGTATGTAGGGCTGTCTGGTGAAATGTAGTCCAGTTTGTTGCATGTTTTTATGAGTGCATTATATAATTGCCTTCCCTTGGGGGTCACAAGGCGGGATCCCCAGTGCGTTGTAATCTCCTGCTGCTATGAATCGCTCACCAAGTGAATTGTAGAAGTCCATGAATTGGTCTGCGGAGACTGTAAAGCGGGGTGGGCAGTAGTTTATCGAGGTAGCTTGCAGATATTTTTTTGCAAACGGTTGGTGAAAGTGGTGTTTGACGAGGTCTCTTATTAAGATGCCAGTTCCGCCATGCGCTTTACCATCTGGATGATCGGTGCCGTACAACGTGTATCCCCGTATTTTAAAGTTATATTTGCTGGTGAGATGCGTTTCTGCCAGCAACATAACGTCGATGTGGTTTTCGTTCAGAAATTGAGTTATTTCAGGTCTATGCCGTGAAACACCGTTGGCGTTCCACAGAGTTATTCGAAGTTATTTCATGAAGGACATAAATTCCATCATATTTTGTTGCAAAGTAATCATCATAGATTCCATGTTACTTTGTGGCTGTCCCATGGCCTGCTGGATGTTATCAATTTTCGGCTCTATGTGAACTGTGCCTGATTTTAAAGCACTGGCGTAATACATTCCGTTGGTGGTAATTGAAGGGCCAAATGATGATCTGGCTGCTTTTGTGAAGAAAACTTCCGGTGTCGTTTGTGATCTCATGTAAGTGTTTTGCGTGTTCAGGGAGTGTGCCGTTCTCGCTCGTTGCATCCGACTTTTGATCATCTTGTAGACTGGACAGCCTCTTTAGTTTGCGGTCTGGTTTCCTTGTCAGTTTACACACTTTTTAGTGAGAGAGTCTTCCTTGTTGGCAGGGCAGGGTTCGGAGCCGTGGCAGTTTCCACAAGCTACACATACTGACCTGAGGGTGCAGTAAGCCCTGGTATGACCGTATTCCTGGCAATTTGTGCATTGCACTGGCCCGATCCGTTTGTGCGGCTCTTTCACTGTGATCCTAAGGTGCAGAAGGTACTGCAACTTGTAGATCGGGTGCACTGCGTTTTTTTCAAAGTTCTGCTGTCTGGCTCCAGCTCGACCTTGAAGAGTGGTTGCGGCTTCTTGTTTTTGTTCATAATGTTTATAACATTTTTTGCGCAAAAACCGTTTTCTTTTAAGGCCTCTGTAATTTCGGAGGGGGTCACATCGGGTTCTATTCCCTTGAGCACAACTTGCAAATCTTTACAACTTTTCAGCTGGTACGTGTAGTAATTCTTTTTGGCATCGTTTAAGTACTTCGACACTGCTCGGAAATCGTCGGTTTTGGCTTGGAGTTTAGTTTCGCTTATATTCCCTTTCATGAGCGGAATAACATGAAAGTTATCTTTTCCGACAAGCTCAACTATTTTGTTGACTAGGGCATTCGAGATCTTCTCCAGAATGAAAATAGGTGGGGGCTTTAGTTTCCTTGGGGCTAATTGTTCCGACTCTGTTTCTGGCTCCGCCAGAATGGAAAATCTATTTTCATTTAGTGGCCCGGGATTTTCAGGGCCTTTGTTGGAACGATTTATTTTTGGCTTATTGCCGTTCGAGTTTTTTGGGGGTGTTAGCTTGCGCTAGCGATCCATGCCTGTCTGCATGGCCGAACCCGCTTGCAGAATTGTCACTTCTTCTACCGTAGCTTTGTTTTTGCCGTTGCACCGATTTCTGCACTTGGTTGTGTTGTTGCTTTACCTGCAGCACATGAAGAGGGTGGAGTCGTTATTGCATTGTTGGCGACAGAGACCGTTGTAGCAGTCGTAGTAGTTGCTGTTGTTGTTGCGCAAGGCGGCAGAAAGCTCTGTTGGAGTCTTGCATTGCTCACTCCATGGCGTTTGAGCGGTAAAGAGGAGGGCGGGAGAGCAAGAGCTAGCTCTCTGGTTTTCGGCGGTCAGTAAACTTGCACCTTCAAGCACTTCGGTTCTAGAGTATTACTCGTCACCGTAAAATAAGCATTGTTACGGGCCAAAGAAAGACGACGTTTGTCTTGCTCTCTCTGAAATTTTTCACGGGCTTCGACTTGTTGTTTTTGTCGTTGAGTGCGCTGATCCACGTTCTTACTCATTTGTTTATCGTTAGTGCGTAAAGATTAATTATTTAATTAATTAAAACCTTAGATTACGATATGCGATTTGATTCGCGAAACGTTTTCGACGGATTTACTAGTTGTTTTTCCGGAGCATTAAGAAAACACGTCTGCACGCAGCCGAAGTTGATTGGTTATCCAGAAAAGAAAAGTGAGTTATAAGGGGATTCAAAGTGAACCCGCGTGGTTAACCTGATTTTTCTACAGGGACAAATTTTGGAAAAGTCGGATCACGGGATAGCTTCGTGTTCGGCTCAAGATCACACGACTGCTGAAAGTGGCTGGGAATTCTGGAAGTAAAACAAGCTTTCGAGGGGCAGGATCCGGAGGTATGTAAGTGAGTGAATAGTGCGGATCGGCCAAACCTAACCACAGTGCTTTTAAGTAGGTTGTGCCCCAAAGTCTCGGGCAAGGGGAGAGAATTGAACTTATTTAGTTAGCTAATACAACGCTCCTAACAAGTCACCGGCATTAACCCATTGCTGCAGGAAAATATCGGAGGAAATTTAATCCCCAAGACCGCCACGATGCTCGCGTCTTTAAATATGGAGAGAGTCCCACGATAATTTTATTCTTATTTCTTTTTGCTCTTGTTGCATAAACTGCCAAGACAAAATTCTAAGCCCATCTGAGGAGCAGCGTGTTCCTGTTACGCAAATAACATTTTTTTGTAGATATAATTTTCTTTTAGTTATGATCATTTCAAGAATCAATTAACCTAATTTTTATACCCTTGCAGAGGGTATTATAATTTTGGTCAAAAGTGTGCAACGCAGTGAAGGAGACATCTCCGACCCTATAAAGTATATATATTCTTGATCAGGATCACCTCCTGAGTTGATATAGCCATGTCCGCCTGTCCGTCTGTCCGTCTGTCTGTCCGTCTGTCTGTCCGTCTGTCTGTTTCTACGCAAACTAGTCTCTCAGTTTTAAAGCTGTCGAATTGAAACTTTGCACACAGCCTTCTTTCCTTTGCACGCAGTATATATGTCGGAACGGCCTGGATCGGCCGACTATATCCTATAGCTGCCATATAACTGATTGATCGGAAATGCCATAACTTTGGTGTTTGTAAAGTTAGGAAGTTGGGATTTTCTATGGGTTTTATATTTGGACAATCAATCCGACCCACCAAATTTTATAAGGATCGGCCGACTATATCCTATAGCTGCCATATAACTGATTTATCGGAAATGCCATAACATTTGTGTTTGTTAAGTTAGGAAGTTGGGATTTTCTTTGGGTTTTAGTTTTAGCCAATCAATCCGACCTTTTAAATTTCATAAGGATCGGCCGACTATATCCATATAACTGAACGATTGGAAATGCAATAACTTTGGTGTTTGTTAAGTTAGGAAGTGGGATTTTCTATGGGTTTTATTTTTGGCCAATCAATCCTACCTACCAAACTTCATAAGGATCGGCCGACTATATCCTATAGCTGCCATATAACTGAACGATTGGAAATGCCATAACTTTGGTGTTTTTAAAGTTAGGAAGTTGGGATTTTTTATCAGTATTAAGAATGCATCATATGAATAATTTTGGAGAATATAATTTACAGAGTATTCTGCAAGGGTATATCAACTTCGGCTCCGCTTTCCTTTCTTGTTTTTTTTTAAGTTTTTAAAATATACTTATATAATATTTCCTTTTTATCTAACCTAAATTTTTCCAGTGTATGCATATGCACGCTGTTAAGCCTAAAGCTTAGACCAAACAATAACAATGCACTTTTTGCATTAAGTTGCACTTTACACAGCGTTTGGCCAATTACATATTTTAAAATTTTTTTTATGGTTTTCAAGTAGCAAACAAAGCTCCCTATGCGACCTGTAAATATCTCTTTCAGCTTTTAGCCATCGGGAGATCGATCTTTCGTCGCTGGATCTGGATAAAATTTGTGAGTTTTATTGCGCAAGCTTTACGTATGTTTACCTGTCATATTTACATAATGAAAGAAGAAATTTTTACATTGAAATTTAATGAGAATTCGCCAAGAGTTGTGAGAACGCAATTAAAACAGAAAATTAATGAAGTAGTTACATAGAACAACAATAAAAAAAAAATAAATAAAAATAACTTAGAAAGAAAGTGCACCAAATTTGGGTTAAATGAAGTGGAATTCAAAAAAAAAAAAAATTTGTATAAAAATAAGTCACCACGTTTGGAGCGTTCTAAAAATTATATTCTTATATTTATATTGTTACAAATTTATCTACTTACTCTAGCATATTATACCATACCCTATCGTTGCTAATATTCTTTAGAATTATTTTATAATGTTAAACCCTAGATTTAGCCTGAATATTAAATTGTGTTGAATTTGAATCATGAAAACCAACTAAACTAAACTTTCTGAACTCAGCTGATGTCTACGCGGTGGTAAGGGAACATCTACGAACGCTAGAGGATGATGATCATAGGTTGGAAGGGCAAAGTGCGACCACATTTACATCAGTGGCTTCGCCTTGTTCACTTTCTCTCTCAGCTTCCATACATTCTTCGCTATTCTTTTAACTTTTGAATATCTATCAAATTCTACCGGTTCTTTCTTGCATTTTTATTGTCGCTAGCACGCACATTTTCTCGACTTAGTATTATTAATTTGTAACTAGCACGATCCGTCCGAAGCAAGACTCCACCAAGAGCCGGAATATATCGCGTGCCCCAGCAAGGATGGGTCCAAAGCACTCCAAACCTCGTTGCACGTTACAAGTGTATGGAAAAGGAAATTATTCGTACAGCTCATAATTTTGGTCACATCGGATCAGAAAAATCAAATGCAACGAAGTAATTGCAAACTGCATTGAGTGTATAACCCACATTAGAAAAACTCGGAAAACAAGAAGAAAAGAAAAGAAAGAAGAAAACTTGCATTGCATAGACAAGGGAGATAAGCCGTTATCAACCCTCCACGTCGATCATCTAGGATCCTTAGATATAACGGCAAAGAAGTACAAATATTTATTCGCAGTTATTGATGGCTTTTCAAAGTATACCTGGATACATCCCATTAAATCGACGGACGCTAATGAAATCATAAAATATCTTAGTTCATGGGTGGCCATTTTTAGAAACCTCAACTTATCATCAGCGACAAGGGGACTGCTTTTACGTCTAAGCCTTTCAAGGAGTTCTCTGCTGACGGGAAGATTGAACACATCGAAAATACTACAGGGATCCCCAGATATGTCGTCCTGCAGATTTTTGCACAGTTGCCTGGCCCAAATCAGACGTCAACCGTTGCTAATTTTATGAAATTGTGGCGTTACTTCGGTTGTAGGGAAATCGAAGACGATGAGGTCGAATGTCTGGTTCAGATGATGATCAGGATGGCCGAGTGTAAGGTAGCATCGGTACAATCACCTCACAAGTTGAGGTGACATCCTTGACACACACAACCCATCATTCCCACCCAATGCAAATTTGCTAAATTTGGCCAGTCGCAGAAGTCGTAATAAGTTGAAAGTTGTCAAAAGTAGTCGCGAATTTCTGTCGGTCATTTGGAATCTTAATTAATATCATTTACCAGTTCGGCGATATACTTTATGGTATTTTTAATAAATAAAACTATATTATATAATAAATCTTACATATATATTATCACAATTTTCTGACCTTAATCCACTAACCTAACTGCGCAGTGGGGCGGAAGATCCCCTCACTCTCCCACTTATCCCCCACCGACGAAGTGACAGATCCCTTCGTGTCCTACTAACTCCCACAACTAGACGGAAGATATTGTCGCGTGTCCCTCCTAATACCCTACAGCGAAGTGGCAGATCCCTTCGTGTTCCACTAGCTCCCACATCGAGGCGGAAGATCCCCTTCGCGTGTTCCCCCTTATATCCTACAACGAAGTGGCAGATCCCTTTGTGTTCCACTAACTCCTACGGTGAGACGGAAGATCCTCTCACTTCTCAGGTCCTTCCGACATAACTAATCAAACTTGCTTCAAACTTGCTTCGACCGATGGCCTGTAGGATTCTTGGCCTCACGACCCTCGCACCTCGGCCAATCACGACAGATTCCGGTTGCGTCGTCGCCCGAAGGTCCAGCCCGTGGAATTTTCTGGTACCATAACCTCGAAGGTCCTGTATAACCCCCTTGAGCGGATAGGCGTGAATCATACTGGAGATAAATGAACATTTTTTCAAATTTCTTGTAAGAGGACCTCTGGATTCGGCTGAGAGTTGTATCCCGGCCAGAGAGCATCCTTACAAGTAGCGCCCGAACAGGGACATTGAAGCTAACTAGTGCAGCACCAAAGTGGCCTACACCCCCACAAAGATAAAGATATTTCTCCCGAAGAATCGCGCCCCTGCCGAGCATTGCAAACTGTCGAAGCGAAGGACTGCGGCGAGCAAAAGGAGATATTGCAAATGAAAAGGAAGGAGTTTGGCGTACTACGATAAACCATACCTGATACTATGGAGTCCGACCGCGAGTACGGGGAAGCCGATTCGATAGAAAACCCAGGCGTAGGAGTAGGCTGGATTTATGCCCGTCGTAAAGATGAGCTCGCTGCTCTAGCACTCGAGTTCGGGTTCAGCGCCGACAGCAACGTAGCAGAAACGCCGAAGGCATTCGCTTTTTATACCCTTGCAGAGGGTATTATAATTTTGGTCAAAAGTGTGCAACGCAGTGAAGGAGACATCTCCGACCCTATAAAGTATATATATTCTTCATCAGGATCACCTCCTGAGTTGATATAGCCATGTCCGTCTGTCCGTCTGTCTGTCCGTCTGTCCGTCTGTCTGTTTTCTACGCAAACTAGTCTCTCAGTATTAAAGATATCGAACTGAAACTTTGCATACACCCTTCTTTCCTTTGCACGCAGTATATATGTCGAAACGGCCGGGATCGGCCGACTATATCCTATAGCTGCCATATGACTGATTGATCGGAAATGCCATAACTTTGATGTTTGTAAAGTTAGGAAGCTGGGATTTTCTATGGGTTTTATATTTGGTTAGTCAATCCGACCTATTAAATTTCAAAAGGATCGGCCTACTATATCCTATAGCTGCCATATAACTGATATATCGGAAATGCCATAACTTTAGTGTTTTTTAAGTTAGGGAGTTGGGATTTTCTATGGGTTTTATTTTTGGACAATCAATCCGACCTATCAAATTTTATAAGGATCGGCCTACTATATATAGCTGCCATATAACTGAACGATTGGAAATGCCATAACTTTGGTGTTTTTAAAGTTAGGAAGTTGGGATTTTTTATGAGTATTAAGAATGCATCATATGAATAATTTTAGAGAATATAATTTACAGAGTATTCTGAAAGGGTATATCAACTTCGGCTCCGCCCGAAGTTAGCTTTCCTTTCTTGTTTTATTTATCATTTGCATTTTATTTATCTCTGAATTGAGACTAACAATATGTATATAGAATCTTAAATTAAAAACTATCTGACAGTCAAGGTGACTGGCGCGAGATTTAGGGGCTCTAATAACTATTGCTGTGCTGGAAGGTCATTCCGTTGCAATCGGGTCCGGTTGAAGAGAGAAGTTAGCTTGGTGTGGTAGGATTTGTGTGGATTTTTGTATTGATATTACATATTTTACGGGTAGAATGCCAAGATCTCTGTGGATGTTGTTGTTCCGAACATACTAAGGTGCCCCAGTGATAGTTCTCAGGATTTTTGATTGTGCTTGCTTAATAATGTCGATATTGCTGCTGCTCGAGTTTCCCCACAATTGGGAGCCGTAGGTCCAGACTGGCTTAAGCGCTGAATTGTAGAGCAGGACCTTGAAGTCCAGGCAGAGGGGGGAGCGCGCGTTTATAAGCCAATGGAGAACGTTTGATTTTAGTTTTAGGTGAAGTCCAGGCAGAAGGGGGAGCTCGCGTTTATAAGCCACGGTATCGTCTGCGAATGTAGAAGTAGTTAACCGCTCGTTCGTGGGAATATCTGCGGTGTAGAGGAGAAATAGAGTTGGACCAAGGGCGCTACCTTGGGGAACTCCAGCCTCTTTAGCGTAGTTTTCGGATGTTGTAGTTTTGCATCTCACGGCGAAGGCTCTGTTGTAAAGGTAATATTCAAGTATCCTGTGAGTGTTTCCCGGCAGGATCGTTCTGATTTTATGGATAAGGCCATCAAACCAGACTCTGTCGAAAGCCTGTGCAACGTCAAGGAATACCGCACTGCAGTATTCCCGAAGCTCGAAGGCAGCCTGTATTTCTGTTGTTAGTCTGTTGACTTGCTCTATTGTTCCATGGCTTTCTCAAAAGCCAAATTGGTGTGCTGGAATAACGTTGTGCTCTTTCAGATATGGGATTACGCGCGTCAAAAGGCATTTTTCGAGCTGTTTTGACAGACACGAGAGTAAACTTATCGGTCTGTACGAAGCTGGTATTGTGTGATCTTTTCCTGGCTTTGGGATCATTATAATCACCGATTTTTCAATTTTTTTGGAAAATAGCCAAGTCTTGTAATCCCCTTAAAGAGTTTACAAATAACCTCAACTGCACAGTTTCGAAGTTCGATTAACATTTTGGGAGTTATTTGATCACCGCCTGGGGCCTTTTTTGGTTTCAATTGCTCGCTGATTACTTTTGCAACTTCATTTGGTTGAATCAGAACTGGCTCCGTCTCAGATTCGATTCGAATTGACGGCGACGGTAGTGCGAATGAATAATTGCAGGGTTTGGCTGAAAAACATTTCGAAGGTGTACAGCAAATGTACAAGCTCTGTTCTTGTCGCTTCTGGCCCAGCTGCCTGAAGAGTCTCTTATGGGAATTACTGTTTCGGCCGGCGAACTTAGATTTGAGTGGGCCCTCCACAAGGGATGCTTACTGCTGGAGGGTGAAAGTTTCACAATGTACTGGCGTTGTGCCTTTACTTCTTCTTGCCTTAGATCCCTGGTAAGTCTGCGACCAGCTTCCTTAATACTTTGTTTGGAGGATGGCGATCTGCAGGTTTGCCAAGCACGTCTCAAACGTCTTTTCTCCAGAACAAGCTGTTCGATTTCAAGGTTAGTTTTGTGTTGGTGTGTGTGCCCATCCCACACTTGCGGTGTTGAGACTTTGGCTGCTGCGACGAGTACAGACTCCAGTGCATCGGCATAGCAGTCGATGTCCTCCTTGATGTTGAGCTGTGGAGTTAGTTCAATGTGGGAACTTACGTACTTTATGAACTGGCCAGTTGGTTCGATGTGACGTCAGCCTACGAGGGTGCTCGATTAATTCCGGGCTTTGAAGAAGAGTTATTAGCACTGGTGAGTGGTCCGATGATAGATCCAAAAGCGATTTTGCAGATATTAGATTACGAGAACTGTTTTTTGTCACAGCAAAATCAATAAAATCAGGTAGTTTTCTAGGATCAGGAAGCCAGTATGTAAGGCTGCCTGATGAAACGTAGTCCAGTTTGTTGCATGTTTTAATGCCTTCCTTTTGGGGTCACATGGCGGGATCCCCAGTGCATGTGCTTAGCGTTGTAATTTCCTGCTGCTATGAATCGCTCACCAAGTGATTTGTAGAAGTCCATGAATTGGTCTTCGGAGACTGTAAAGAGGGGTGGGCAGTAGACAGTGGCAATGGCAAGGTTGCAGTTGCCCAACTGTAATTTTATCGATGTAGCTTGCAGATGATTTTTTGCAAACCGTTGGTGAAAGTGGTGTTTGACGCGGTCTCTTATTAAGATGCCAGTTCCGCCATGCGTGAACGTGTATCCCCGTATTTGAAAGTTATATTTGCTGGTGAGATGCGTTTCAGCCAGCAACATAACGTCGATGTGGTTTTCGTTTTGGTCTGCTGAGTTGCAAGCATTTGTAACAAGATATTTTTCATGAAGGACATAAATTCCATCATATTTTGTTGCAAAGTAATCATCATATATTCCATATTACTTTGTGGCTGTCCCATGGCCTGCTGGATATTATAAATTTTCGGCTCTTTGTGAGCTGTGCCTGATCTTAGACCACTGGCGAAAGACATTCCGCTGCTTTTCATTTGCGGACGTTGATGCACTATGATCAGCGCGAATAAGTGGCCCTTACGACACCAAGCAGTGCTTGCTACGCGAGAAGCCTAATAAGCGTAAAAACGAGATCGCGGGAAGTGAAAAAGGAGAATATAGAAGCGGACAGACTAAGTTAGAAATACGTACGAGACTAATACTAATACTAATTTTGTGGTAAGTAAGATAAAATTAATGCTTTTAGGCTTGGCAAAGAGTCGGTAGTAGAAATAATATGGTATAGTCTATTATAGTCGTTACAGAGTACTCTAAACGGTTCATGCATATCATAGTTATACAAATATTTAAAGTAAGAGGAAAATAGTTTCTGGTTATTCTATTAGGCACGGAATATGTTTTTTAATAAAAGTTGTGCCAAGCATCGTTCTACGGTTTAATAAAGATGGTAGATTAATTAGGAGAAGTCTACTAGAGTAGGATGGTAAAATAACGGTTGCATCCAGTTAAGGCCCCGTAAAGCAAATAATAAAAAGTGCTTTTGCACAGACTCATCCGGTCTATATGTACACCAAACTGCTGAACAGTACTCCAGAATTTGACGGACTAGGTAAACGAAAGAGTCTTAACATAGGGATCATCGAATTCCTTTGACCACTTTTTAATAAATCCAAGTACTCCCCTGGCTTTATTCACCATAGAAGTAATATGGTCACAAAACTTAAGTTTTGGGTCAAGAAGGACGCCAAGGTCATCAACATGCGTAATTCTAGACAACGCACAGCAACCAAGCGTATGAGTCCTACCACTTAGATAACTTAAGATCCATGTTAGAAGATCACAAGGAAACCCTAATAAGTCTAGATTAAATACAAGAAGCGAGCGATATACTGAACCAAATGCTTTACTAAAATCAGTGTAAACCACGTCAGTCTGCATGTTGTTTCTAAGGCCATTTATTACAAAAGACATTAGCTACAAGAGGTTTGTCGTCGTAGATCTTCGCCTTATAAATCCATGTTGACATGGAGATATATTTTGATCTACAAAGATGTTGCAAGTGGGGTGTAATATCGTTTTCGAAAAGCTTTGGGATGGCGGATTATTTGGATATACCTCTGTCATTACTAATATTCGATTAATTTCCTTTCTTATGAAGGGGAATAACAAATGACTTCTTCCAGATAAGTGGGAAATGAGAAGTTTTTAAAGACAAGGTAAACAATTTGTGCAGTGGTCTACACAGAGTTTCAGCACGCAGCCTGGAACATCGTAAACTGGTTTAACTTTATGGAGATCCAAGAGAAGGGAGCTTTCGCTTAACCTCGGACAAAAAATTAAGTTTGACTTGGCTATGGCATTCGAATAAGACGGATTTGGCCAGGATGAAACAGAATATGTTGTCTGGAAAAACTGGGCAAACAGGTTGGCCATTGCCTGATCAGTATTTGCCGTAGAATTTTCAAATGATAGTGATGCAGGGTAAAAGGCTGATTTACGCTTAGTGTTAACAAAATTTTAAAACTGTTTTGGATCTTGTGAAAATTTGACCGAGTCAGATAGCTTTTATAACACGGTAAAATTTGAGCCATTAGGTGTCGAGAGAAGGCATTTTAAATTTATTGAAAAGTCTGGCCTTAATAATTTTTAGGTGTGACAACTCCTTATTAAACCATGGAGGTTTATTTGAATTTGACGGGTAGCATAACGGAACACACAGATAAAAGAAGTAGTTCAATGCATTCTAAAAGATATTAACGTCCTCAGCCATGTTAGTGCATGAATAAAATTCGGACCAGTCATACCCGGATATAAAAGTATTTAAAAGATGAAAGTTTGCCTTACGAAAGCAGCGGATTCGTTTAACCGACTTTTCGGATTTTTTATTCAGCTCTGTTCTTGCATCTACAGTTAGCTCTAGAGTTGGATGATAAAGATCTTCCGGCTGTGTAAGTGGTGATGTTCTTAATAGACCAAGGCCTTCTGAATTTAAAACAAAACTCAAGTCCAGTAAACGTACTAAGGAGTTTTTAACATGGTTCACTTGGGATAGCGCAATGTCAAGCAAGCCGTCAATAAAGTCATCCTGCTCAAAAGGAAATAAAATATTAAAGTTTTCGTCAGGGGACCATGTCGCACTAGGTATATTAAAATCACCTAATACTATTAACTGATCTCGATCTGACAGTTTTTTGGAAATGGACTGAATAACGGAAAGGTGATTTCCGTAAATAGGGAACTCAGATGATGGTGGGATATATGAAACAGTAATATAACAAAACTACTATAATTTTATACCTAGGAATTCGATGTCATAAAATTCTTCTAAAGTTAGTAATTCAGACGAAAAGGTGGAGTCGACAGCATTCAGGACTCCACCTCCCCGTCTGGACTGACGATCAAGCCTGTAAATTGTGTACTTACCGTGGAGAATTTCGGAGCTAAGAATATCCGGCCTTAACCAGATCTCTGTACATACCATAATATTATATGGGAATGAAAAACTATCAGCATACTAAGTAAGCCTCTTGTATTCTGATAGCAAAGAAGAAAAGAGTAGACTATTTTTTTGGGATAGAAGAGGATGTGGAGGGCACTGGGGATGGTCCCATTTCCCCTGAACTATTCTTTTTCCCCTGAGCTTCGTACTCTTTTACAAATATTCCCTCGGGCCAGAAACTGGTGGAGCACACATATGCAAAAAGAACACAAGGAATACCAATCTTAAATGATGATACTTTCCTAGCATAAGAGAATTTAAATTTTTCGACCTTCAAATCATCAACTTGGATTTCGTTACGGATAGATCTGTTATTGTTAGGTCTGGGGCAAGCCGTGAAACAAATACATGTTTTAGCTGAGGCGCCCGAACACAAGTAACCGTTTTTGGTATAACACATGCAACCCTTTTTGGTACTACAGAATTTGTTTCTGTACTACCAGTATCGGCCGGTAATCCGGGCGTTAAGTCCACATGAGGTGTTGGGGCCACTAATTTATTTTGATCGGACAGAGCGGAAGTAGCGGAAGTACCTGGCGGCGCCACATCGGTTCCAGCAACTTCGGGTACCGAATCATTTTTTGCCCCCGATCTTAGTACCATTGTGAGTGGCACCTAAGATTGGCAGCTGAGCTGGAATCGAATCGCGGGCAGCAGGTTGCACGACAACTGCCATAGAAAGCCCACCGACTTTTTTTTCGCTAGTGAGCTGCGATTTAAGCGCCACGAGCAGGTCAGTATTTTTACGGCAGTTCCGTATTAGTTCTGTAACACTGCTTTTTGTGAGCCGCTTAATAGATATTGCCTGGTTCTCATATACGATTCATTCATCGCAGTAGTAGCGTAGGCCACTCATCTTATCGATGGCATCGCGAACCAGGCCAGAATAGCCAAGACAGTTTGCGTGATAAATTTTATCACATGTATGGCAGGGAATACTTTGCTGTCCAGCCCAGATAACTTTCTTGCAATTTTTGAATGAACAGAAAGCCATTTTCGCTGATCACGGAACACTGTGAACTATAGCGGACAAAAAAATCGAGAGCCCTCAAGAACTTTTTAATGAGAGAGCAAGGAGAGCGACAGAGCGGGAGCGAAACACCGATTAACTTTGATGTTAGGCACCACGAAACGAGAAGAGAGAGAGAGCGGGATTATTAACCGATTAACGCCAGTATAAGACACCTCAGAGAGATATTACCGTTGAAGTGCGTGCCGTTTCAGCAGATCCCAACGACGAAGAGAAAGACTGAAAAGGGAGGCAATAGAAAACAATAACAACAAACCAGCACCGAATTTAATGATAAAAACTTTATATTTTCTAAACACAAATTAACATGTTGAACTCGCGAAGCGAACGGAAAGTTGTTAAAAAACACTTAAAAGTGTAGAAACGTTAAAAAGATTTAAGTAAACCCCGCAGGTTTCAATAAGAAAAACTGAAAATTCGGAGCGCAAAACAAAAACACGACCGTTCACTGTGAAGAGCTGTTTGTCGTTTGTGATCTCATGTAAGTGTTTTGTGTGTTCAGAGAGCGTGCCGTTGTCGCTCGTTGCATCAGACTTTTCATCGCCTTGTATACTTGATAGCCTCTGTAGTTTGCTGTGTGGTTTCCTTGTCAGTTTCCACACTTTTTAGTGAGAGAGTCTTCCTTGTTAGCAGGGTAGGGTTTGGAGCCGTGGCAGTTTCCACAAGCTACACATACTGACGTGAGGGTAAGAGTAAGCCCTGGTATGACCGTATTCCTGACAATTTGTGCATTGCACTGGCCCGGTCCGTTTGTGCGGCTCTTCCACTGTGATCCTACGGTGCAGAAGGTACTGCAACTTGTTTTTTTTCAAAGTTCTGCTGTCTGGCTCCAGATCGACCTTGAAGAGTGGTTGAGCCCGTCGGCGGAGGACTCCCGACTGCGGCCAAGTAAAATCGATCAGATGTCGTCAGAGCATACGTGCTCGGAAGTACTCGAAGGATGGAGTACGACGGTTCTAGTAAATCAGAAATCCGACGACAAGGACACTATGTATACAGAGCAGAGTGAGGTCCCCGCGCACAACCGGATCATGCGTCAGGAGAACGAAAGATCGAACACGGAGGAGAGGATATCCGGAGGTGCGACCAGCCGGAAAGGACCATGTAGGACTTTCAGCCGGCTGAAATGGACGAAATGGAGGGTGGGAACCAATAACGGAAGAGGATGACCTAAGACCCGACCAGCGGGAATTCATCACCCGTGAGTTGGCGCTTTTCGAGGTGCTTCAAGGTGTATCACACGTCGGATTACAATGCGAGAGGATACACGCTTGAAACAAAGGTACTAGCCGAGGATTCCGGAAATGCAGAGCGTGATCGACACCCAAATTTAAAGCATGGTTATTGTCAGATAAGCCGCCAAATCACGGACTTCACCGTTCCAGGCAGAGGCCTATACCAATAGAAGGTCATGCCCTTCGGACTTCATTCGGCAAGCGCAACCTTCCAACGCGTATTATCGTTATAGGTGTCACGGAGGAACAACATTTGGCCAACCTGGCCGAAGACTTCCGAAGGCTGCGGTCGGCGAACCTGAATGTAAACCAAAGAAGTGTGCGTTCTTCAGGCGGAGATTAGTTTACCTAGGCCACGTGATTAGTGCCGAAGGAGTTCAGACCGACCCGGACAAAGTGACGGCCATTACCAACCTAAAGTCTCAAGGAGCTCCGACATTGGCTAGGCGACTGTGTTACAACCGATGACGGCCCTGTTGAAGAACGGACAAATCTTCCGGAATCTAGGACACATAGTTGATGGCGAGGACTACTTTCCGTAGTAAAGTCCTAGTCCTCCAAGATGAAAGCGGCGTAACAAACCAGCCGTTTGACACATTATGCGCGGACTTTGTCGCCCCACTACCTCGATTGAAACACGGAAACACCATCCTCCTGGTATTTCACATCTTTTCCAAATGGACCGAACAACGCCAACATCCCCTCTCGAAGGCGGCCGAAGGTTTCGCCGCCAAATTAGCCCCCAAATATAACGGCCCCTACACCGTAACGAAGTTCACATCCTCTAACCTTGTTCTTTTGCGACGCCCCGGAGAAAGATGCTCACGCTCAGCCAACAGCAGCCAGCTGAAACCCTACTACTCTGAAGACTTCGAGAATGCAGCCGCAGCAGAAGGTGACGGGACTACCCAGGGAGTTGACACGCAGGGTCACACGGTAATTTCTAAATTGAATTGTACTTACACACTCTATGTTATTATCTAAGTATCCTAAGTCGAGGTTTCACTGCACTGATAGGTAGGGAGCTTTTATCAGCCCCCAGTAGGAAAGGGGGGGGAGGTTTGTGACTATCCTACCTGACGGCCACAATAGATATAAGCAATAGCTATTTAAATTTAATATTATTATAACTATTAGTTTGTAAGAGAAATGAAATAAAGAATTAAAGTTATTGGCGGGAGCCAAAAAAGCTTACATTCGCTTTTTCCAATAAAAGTTCGCGTTTTTCTTTTAGTAAAATAAATCATATAAAATAAACCCATTTACTAAAACTAAGAAACTAACGCGTTATAATGCTCGTATCCCAATAGAAAACAATTAGAAATTCGGGTAGTATTAGTTTAGGGAAATGAGCTCAAAAAGACAGAAATAGAGAGAAAAGACTAAAGGGAGAGAATTCGATAAGCATTGATTTTAAATATAGAAATTAATTAATATGAAAATTTGGAAAATAAATAAAAAAAAAAAAATCGGTATTTAACTCACAATTTTACAGTATAGGGGGATAAAAGCTTTTTAGAGTTTGGGGACATTTGTTTATTAAGTAAATTGATGGTTACATTAACTGGTCGTTTATAACACAAGAGGATGTTTATATTAATTGGCGATTCGTGGGACCCGATGATTTAGGGTTCTTTGTTTACTGAGACACATGCATACTGTGAATATGTTAATGTGATATGTGGGTGTAGATATGTTACTTCCCCATCCATTAGAAAAGTTTGAAGGTTTGAAAATAGTATTTGTCTTCTAAAATTTCGAATATTGAAGTTTTTCTAATGTCTTTTGGGATATAAGAAAATATCAATATTTGATTAGTATTGGGGTGTAACCAAATATAGGTTTTTATTACTAATAGTTTTTCTGAATTAGCGTGTGTTAAAGTATCATGCTTAAGCAATTTAGTGTTAAAAATGCCTAGTCTAGTAAGTGGCATGGCTAGTTTTATGACCTCCGTATATTCAGTGAATTCTTGTAGATTAAAAATAAGTAATGCTAGCCTTTTTCTGTTTCTGATTTTGAGATTCTAAAATTAATCTAGCTCTCTTAAATGCATATTCATTTCCTTGTTCGGATTTATGTAGTGGACCTATCATATCCACAATCAATGGTGTTTTTGTATGTTATGATGTTTTTGGTTTTTGGGCTACTGTGAAGCCAGCCGAGGCAGTCATATGAACGATGTGGTCTTTTATACATAAACCGCAATGTTGAAGCTATCCAATAAAATAACAATTTTTGAAAAATATATACTCGTTGTTTTTTTATAGCGATTTTAAAACGCAAATCTTTCGTGGGCCACCCTGTATATGGTCGAAAATAATTTATCGTCCAGTGGATAGCTGCTAACTCTTGTTCAGCTGTATTTTTGTTGCTTTCTCCTTTTGTAAATGATCTTGATGCATAGGCTACTGGTAGCTGGGTGTTATTGTAATCTTGAGTAAGAACTGCTCCACACGCTTGTTTGCTTGCATCTGTTGTTATACAAAATTCTTTATTAAAATCTGGATATTGCAGAAGTGTGCGTTTCATGAATTGAATTTTAAGGTATTCGAATGCGTTTTGACATTCACCTGTCCATTCAAATTTAACATTCTTTTTACATAATCTAGTTATGTGACGTAAGTAATCGGACAAATTTTTAATAAATCGTCTGAAGTATCCCTTAAGTCTATTAAGGTCATTTCGTGTCTAAAAAATATGCTCTTTTCTATGAGCAGTTTAAGGTTTTGATTCCTACATAAATCAAAAACGTTAGTAAGATTTTTAATCATATGCTTTTCTGAACAACCGATCACAATTAATCCATATACAAAAATGCCGGGGAAGGTTCGATACCTGAAAATGCAATGTCATCATTCTTTGGAAAGAATTCGGAGCTATTTATAAACCATAAGGTAATCGCATGAAGCGATAGGATCCATTGCTCGTGGAAACGAACGTTATATTTCTAGACCTTTTTTCGAGCTCTATTTAATGAAATCCTGACATCAGATCTAGTCATGAAAAGTATTTAGCTCTACCTAATTGGTCAAGAATATCGTCTGTTCTTAGTAGTGGAAATATATCTGATAAAATTGGTTTGTTAATTTGTCGGAAATCATTTAATTTGTCTGGTAATAATTTGGGGGCGATTAATAATGGATTGTTGTATTTAGAAACTTAAGACTATAAATATACTACTAGTTTGTCTTTAATTAAATTTTGTACTTGTTTATCAACTTCTCCTTTTTGACTGTGGGGAATTCCATAATTCTTTGTGTATACCGGTTCATCATCATTCATTCTTATTTTTTGTTTATAAAAATTTAGTTGTTATCGATTTGGATTCTATTCCGAAAATATCTGTGTATTTGGTGCATAATTCTTTAAGTATTTCTTTGAACTGGGGTGGAAAATATTTGTTCAGTTTGTCTAAGATTTCTTCTTGTGAAGAGCTGGGGCGTCGATGTTTGCTCGTCTTTGGAAGGCAGCTTCGTCGGGCGTTGCGGCTGTTGCACGTAGCCGGGTGGCAAGCTGTGGAAGAATATGAGAAACACTCGACGATCGCGAAGCACGAGAGAAATGGAAAAAAAAAGACTTGTAACTTTTCGTGGTAATAGCGCGGACCGGCCGGGCGATGTATTTCAATCGTATGACAAGAAAGACTAACTTAAGCATAATTGAGCGCTGCGTTTCAAATCGCAGTGGAGAGATTCCGGGAGCGGGAAGGCGGGAGAGCCTGGAATCGCAAGCGTCCAGTGCGGGAGAGCGGGAGTGCCTGGAGTCGCGAGCATCCAGTGCGGGCGAGTAGGAATTCGCCACGAGGGACGAGCGGGCAATTTAAGAGAGGGGAGAGCGGCATAAACATTCCGCCCCCCTTGCAATCGCTAGCGCATATAGACTGAAACTTAAAAAATGGCAAGTGAGAGATGAAAATGGAAAAAAAGAAATGGCGAAACAAAAAAAAGACGATTCAGATGCAGATGTGGAATGCTATGGCTTTACATGTGGATAAGCCTAAGCAAAATGGCAATGGAAATACCAACGACGGCAATACAGCAAGGAGGGCGTTTGCACAACCTAAGCTACTAGCTGAAATCTTAGGTCTTGATGAAATTCTCATTGCATATTTTAACAATATTTTAATTGCTATTTCTTGCCACCTACCAATTGATCCAACAAAATTTAAAAAATATTGTCAGAAAACCATATCACTATATATGTCCTTGTATCCATGGTTTCCAATGTCAGCAACAGTCCATAAAGTGTTAATGCACGGATACCAAATAATAGAAGCATCAATCCTTCCATTAGGTGTTCTCGGCGAGAACGCCTCAGAGGCTCGCAACAAATACTATAAGAGTGACAGAAGGTTACATGCTCGAAAGAGTACACGGCAGAACAACATGGCAGACGTTTTCCACAGAGCAATGGATTCCTCAGATCCTCTTGTGTCAAGCATTTATTTAACAAAAAGATTGGGTCACCAAAATAAACTACCCCTACCAGCAGACGTAATCGAACTTTTGGAATCACCAAACTTGCTATATTCTTGTAACATGAACAATAATAACAATGTTCCCGATTTTGATGCTAGCAATAATGATAGTGATTCAAATTCTGACTCTGAATATCCGTTTTCAATAGAAATTGATGTAGAAGACGACTGTTAGGAAATATTTTAAATGTAAAATACCCATTGATAGTCACTTTGTATGCATTTTTATTTTTTACTTATTAATATTAAGGTTAAGTGTTGAAAAAATGAATTAAAAACATTTGTTGAATTTAACGAGTGCTATAGCATTATTTATTACCGTACAAGTATCAATAAGAGGAAACCTATCTCATATGGGCGGCTAGGGAAGGCGTGGTCAGATGAGTCTGAAACTTAGATATATTTTTATGTGCATCGACACTATCATATGTACCAAATTTGAAGAAGCTAGCTTTAAAACTTTAATTTTCGTCGAAAAATCGGCTCGCTGGCCCAATGTGCATTGTGGTGATGGCTTCCGTTGTGCTGAATTTGTCATCATGTTCGGCTGGTAGGCCTCCGTCAATGTACGAACATTCAGGGAGCTTTCGTAAGTTGTCTATTTCTGTTGTAAATTTCTCGGCCATTTTGGCTTTTACCAAGTCGGATGTTTCACCGACTCTAGTGTCCTGCAATTTTTTATGATTGAATTTATTGTTAATTCATTCTGTACCTTGTAAAGTGTAGATCCTATAATTTTTCATTTAATGACTTCTACAGCCAAATCTTCAAATGGGCCTTTAGTCAAGTTAACCAACATCATTTTTGAAGGTGTATCTTTTGTCCGGTAAATTCCGGGATGGCATTCGCAATATCTTTTATATATGGTTGATAAAGCCAGAGGAGTGCTTGGATTTATTATAAGATGGTCAAATGAATTCGATGATCCTAAAACTTTATTTATTTCGCTAGTCTGTCCGATTCTGGAGTATGGGTCTCCAGTCTGGAGTCCGCAATACGGAATACATATTGGTCGTATTGAATCTGTACAAAAAAACTTCCTTCTTTTGCTTTACGGCGCCTAAACTGGGATGCAAATCTTATCTTACCTTCTTATTCTAGTAGACTTTGATTAATTTACCATCCCTAGCCAACCGTAGAACGATGCTTGGTACTATCTTTATTTATAACCTTATGCATGGTGATATTGACTGGCCCGACTTGATAAGTCGGCTAAACTTTTCTGTGCCAAGTAGATTAAGTAGAAATTATATTCCCCTAATTTTAAATCATTTTAGATCTAACTATGCCTTGCATGAGCCTTTCAGAGTGTTATGTTCTGACTATAATAGACTTTTTCCTGTAATCTCAAATCTTGACTCTCTGCCGCTCCTAAAACGATTAATACTTGCTTCATTGGCACAAGATTGATCTAACTATTACATTTTTCCCTGGACCTTCACCTTTATTTTCTTATCTCGCGTCTATCTTATCGCGAATCGTGCCGTACGACACACGGCTGCGCCGCTCGATCAGTTGGGCGGGTAAGTAGGCCGTGGGACTCCGCGAGAAAAAACAAAAAAAAATATATATGACCTTTGGGCTGCAGGATCTGCCATTATGTTTTCTTTTACTGTTATAACTACAGGAATTGTTAGATCATGTAGATCTTTTTCTTTTATTTATATTCCTTCGCTCGAATCGGAATTTTAATTTTTTGTTAGATCTATTTCTTGATCTATTGTCAAAGGGGAATTTACAATTTTCGGTATCGATATTTTTAAATTATACCTATCTTTGACAGTTATTAGATTTTTACGTTACTTGATTAATAATTTAGATAATTTCGACCAATTCGTTTTAATTATTGCTTTTCTATTTTCATGTACTAGGGTTCTTGCCGTATTGAAAGAATCTACAAGAGTATTTGTATGTTTATTAATGTATCTTTATGTATTGTGTTTTTTTTGTGCATTAATTATTATTATTTTTTTTTATTTAATAATACCGGGTGTGTGTCTATTGCTTTTTGCGTGCGGTTGCAATGAATAAGCGGGCAAAAAGCTAGATTGTACCTATTCATATACTCATGTTCAAAATCTGAAATTATTAGGGGCTCTGCTCTGTTTCTAACTATGGCTAATACCCTATTCTCAAAATTTGGTTCATTCCGATAGTAATTCTAATGCAGTCCTGGGTATTCATTTTTAGTTTTTAATAATTTTTATTTCTTTTTCAAAAGGGACATTTTCTTAGACAACATTTAATTCTCTATTTTTAATATGTCACTGTGTACATATTTTGTATTTTGTTTATTTTAACAATTGTTTGTGCTTTATTAATTTAGATCTTATCTAGATCGTTTGTCCGGCTTCTGTTTACGGCCCTTTTTGATACACACTTATTGTGGTACATCTAGGCTTTATACATAATGAAAACAATTATTTTGATTCGATTTTATTAATTACATTAGCATTGGAGTCCACTGTTTTAGTGTCAATAAGAGCCATTTTGGGTATTATTTCTATACTGTATTTAAATTCTGTTTTAGATATTTCTTGCTCTTTTTTAATTTTTACATTTTACTCCGAGGGTACTGGGGTGCCTCTTTAGATTTAGGAAGTGCTTCTGACCTTTCTTTTTTCTAATAATTTATTTAATTTTCTGGAGAAGAATTATAGTTGTCCGCTTTCGGAAGCGATGTCGGTTCACTTTTCCGTAGCCCGGCTTTGTGCGTCGGAAGGGACTGGTGCTGGCTGCACAGGTTACTATGTTGATTCCAGGGGTCCTCTGTAGTCGTTTGGTGACCCCTTCTTCGGATAGGGAACCTTTTTTGTAGGTGGTTTATTAATTATTTGTTGTTTGTTTAACTTTATTTGAGTGAGTAGACGTGTTTGGAATTTTGTATACCCATTACTCGTAGAGTAAAAGGGTATATTGTATTCGTGCAAAAGTATGTAACAGGTAGAAGGAAGCGTTTCCGTCCCTATAAAGTATATATATTCTTGTTCAGGATCACTAGCCGAGTCGATCTAGCCATGTCCGTCTGTCCGTCTGTCTGTCTGTCCGTATGAACGCTGAGATCTCGGAAACTGTAAAAGCTAGAAGATTGGCATTTTACATGTAGATTTTAGGAGTTCCTACGCAGCGCAAGTTTGTTTCAAAATGGTGCCACGCCCCCTCTGACGCACACAAGCCACAAGCTGTGGCCACAGTTTTGATGATATTGATATGTATTTGTTTCGTCAATAAATATCGATTGGCCTAATAAAAGTTTTCCACGCCCACTCTAACACCCTTAAACCCATTAAACGCTTAAGCCTGGCTAGCGCCTACATTTCCGCCTTTCATGGCGCCATCTAACGGATGACTTTGGAACAGCTGGCCAAGGTGCTCAACAGAGTCAACGTTAATTCTCGATAAGGATTTCTATTAAAGGAAATTGCGATGGTTTTCATTTGTCAATACCGAACTATATCCCAAGAACTATGCAAATCAAATCAAGTTAGCCAAATTGGAGGTCTGAGTCAAACAATGGCGTATGTGTGTATGTATGTAAGCATATACATATTAAGTTGTTTAGCTGAGTAACGGGTATCTAATAGTCGAAGCACTCGACTATAGCGTTCTCTCTTGTTTTATTTTTGTTGCACTCCACCGCGTTTCTTTCCCATCACATGACTCGACTCACTTAAATCTTTTTTGTTGTTGTGTCCAGATTTTTTTCGTGCAGTCGTAATGCTCCAGGCTCAATGTCACGCTCGCCATTTAAAGATTTAATAGTCCATTTGAAGATATAATTTATCTATTTGATTATTTATTTTATTGACTTTTAACTCTAATACATTGGCGCCGTCAACGTTTATGTATAAATGGGTATGTATATGTAAGGCTGACGGAGGGTCGCCGCGGGAGACAGGCGTACTATGTTCACTTAGAGACTGCTGACTCTGCAACGTCCAGTCCCAGTGCACACAAGAGCGGTCATATTACCGTGCACTGTGGGAACTGCGCAGGTTGCATTCGATATGTGAACATACTACACTAGAATTTCAATTTAACATTTCCAGTTACTGTTTTTGTTGCCTTTGCAACGGCCTCTTCTGAGGCCGTTCTTAATATTTCGATTTTTAGTAAACTAACACCACGACTGTTTAAAGCATTTTTCTTATATTTTTTGCAGATGCCCATTGAATGGTTTAGTTTTGTAAACATTTTTGATGATATGCTTGCAACTGCGTTCCTTACAAGTGCCAAGAATTCATTAAATATGGTTATTTCCTCATTACACCGTGATGCAGATATGGCGGCTGCTCCAATACTTCTAATGGAATCTAATATTAAGGACAGACGAGTTGTGATTTCTCCGGACATGGACACGATTGCAAACTTACTTATGGGAAATATTGACCGAATTCATAATATTCTTCAGCAGTTCCCACGTATAGGAAATAAAATGAAACTACCGAAAGACCACCAGTATGATTCATTTTCAAAAGTTTTTCGAGAAGACTTAGAGTGCATAGATCTAATTTTTAATGTAGAGGCTGAAATTAAGCATGAGCGTGATGAAATAGATGGATATATATCCTTTTGGAACAGCCATCGTGCCTTGTGGGAAACAACGGAATTAGAATTTACAAAGCGAGTGAGAGGAACTCAAATGACTGCAGATATTTTTGAAGCTAGCATTGAATATTACAGCGCCATGGCTGACGATATATCCTTTGTGGATGCAATAACTCATGTTTATTTTATTTTAATGAATCAAAATTATATAAAAAGCTCTATATTAGATTGGATTGAAAAATGGCAAGCCTTAAACATAAAAATACTATTAAGTCATTCATTCTCCCTCATCAGATGTAAGTATTGTATTTATATTTTCTATAAGATATTCGAATTGAATTCTCTCCAAAGCAATTTATCGGTACATGCGAAAAAATGAACGTAAGATTATGATGGTGCCACGAACCCTGAAGGAATCCTTAAGTGCAAAAGAATTCTTTGAACGCTTAATAAATGAAGTGCCACTTAAGCAAGAGAGTTTTCCCCCAACTCTTGAATTGTTTGCCATACTAGACAAATATCAAGTAGAAATTCCCGATGAAATTCGTCAAAAAGTTTTGGGTTTGGAAGCGGCTTGGCAACATTATCTTAAGAAATTGGGGGAGGCGGATGAAATGTTAGATAATAATCGTGAAGAGTTTAAAAAAATTTTGGTTCAGCAGGCTGAAAAATTTAAAATTATCCTTAAAGAATTTCTTGAAGATTTTTATATGAAGTTACCAACGGCCGCCAGCATGTAAAAAAAATTAAACGAATAATTTTGGTTCTATACCCGGTACTGTATTTTGCTCAAAACCTTACATTCAGCATTTGGTCTCTAAATATTTGAACCACAAAAACTGATTTAAAACTTGTTAAAGTTTAAACGCAAAATATAAGTAAAGTATTAATATTTATGAAGCTATTAAGTTTCACTTTGTACCGCGTTAGTTTAAGTTTAAAGCCTTGCTTTATTAATAGATTTTTTAACATTAAACATTTAGTCTTAAATATTAGCATACACAACATTTTTGATCTATTGTTTAACTTGATAACATTTTTTACGACATGCGAATACTTTTGCTGAAGAAGAAAATGAAGTATAATTTGTAGAAGAAAACAAGTGAGAACGCTATAGTCGGGTGCCCCGACTATCAGATACCCGTTACTCAGGTAAAGGGAGTGCGAGGGAGATTGAGATAGAAACTTTGATCACGCATAACTTTTTAACGAATGGTCCTATTTGAAAAATTTCTTCTACATTTCGATAGGTATTGATAAACACAATAAAACTGCATTTTTACTTTTCCGAAATATTTAAATTTTTAAAATCGTATATAAGCGATTGTGGGCGTTAAAGGGGGCGTGGCACCATTTTGAAACAAACTTGCGCTGCGTAGGAACTTCTTAAATCTACATGCAAAATGCCAATCTTCTAGCTTTTATAGTTTCCGAGATCTCAGCGTTCATACGGACAGACAGACAGACAGACAGACGGACAGACAGACGGACAGACGGACAGACGGACAGACGGACATGGCTAGATCGACTCGGCTAGTGATCCTGATCAAGAATATATATACTTTATAGGGTCGGAAACGCTTCCTTCTAGCTGTTACATACTTTTGCACGAATACAATATACCCTTTTACTCTACGAGTAACGGGTATAAATATGTATGAATTTTCAAACGTTCGTAAATATTATGGAATGGTTCAGGTGCATTATAAAAATTGATGTCGGGTTTATTTAAGTATAAAATATAATATTAATTATGACTCTGCTTTCCTAATATCTACCATGTTTATTTTTATGATTTTTTATATAAAAAGAGTTAATGTTTTATGTAGAAATTTCTCTTTCCAAAAAAATATCAACTTTTTTAAAATCAGTTAATAAATAGTAACTTATAAAAAAAAATAATGTCAATTTCAAAACAAAAACAAAAAACAACTTCAAACAAGAACAAGGGCTCATGTAATCCTATTTATTTCCTTTGCCTAATTTGTCTTCACATATTTCGCTTCGCGACTAAGTAGGGTATACAAAAGCATTTCCCCAAATAATTTACTTTGTTTAAATTCTCTTAACAAATTATTCCATTTCTTTTAAAACAATAATACGGCATGTAATTTTTTTTAAAGTATATCCTTACAATAATATAATTAATAAGTATTACACAAATTTTTAACAAAAAAAAAAACATTTTATAAGGAAAGAAGGTAGAATTTTTTCTAATTTCCTACAATCGTTGTCTGAGACTGCCTGCGTAGCAATCGGCTCTGCTGGTGTTGCTTTGTCTCTGCTGGCGTCGCTGTCGTCTATATTGGAGGGTCCACGCGAATCGGGACGTTTAAAAGTAAAGATGCCAGGGCCGGAAATGCTGTTTCTTGAATTTTACATGCAATAAAGACCCGGTGAACAAAAGGCTCACGTACGTTTTTCTGTCTTGAAACCCTCTTTTTAATATGTCCTAAAAAGCTAGCAGATACAGCTGAAAAAATTATAATTTGACAGATTTCGGGCAATTGTAAATTAGCCGAGCAGCAAAGAGACGAATAAGCTATTGTCTCTGTTCTCTCCAGATTGCGCCACGATGAGCTTTATGCCCAAGGAAAATCCCTGTCTTCACATTATGCCAAAACTGTTCAAGTGTACTGATTATTTTTAGATTGAGAAGATTATGCTTCATCTGAAAAAATTCAAGCTGAATTGCATTCTTTTTCCGTGGGTCGACTTGGTATACTCTTTATGCAAATTCAATTTAATCGTGTTGGTTGATTAAAAAAAATATAAATTTTATTTTTTAATTTCACTTTATTGGTGCAAACCTTAATTCACTAACTCCTTATTACATCAAGACACTTTCACTTATTATTATTTCTTATGACCGATCCCGGTTTCAATCCGAATAAGACTGACTCCTTAATTCTAAAATCTTCTCCAACGAACCTCGGCCAGAAGCTTTTCTTTTTAAGCTTCTAGAACTTTGATTTTTGTTTAAAATAAAAGCTTATGCTGAAACTGTCGAATCTCGTTGTGAAATTAAATTATGATGACCGATGCAATTTTGATTAAAAATTGGAACGCAATACTTTTGGCTTTGAACGTGAGAGTTTGGCTTCGAACGGAAGCTGTTGTTTACTTTACTATAGGTTTATTTATCTTAGCAGAGCGGTCAAGCGCGTCCCTCGAAGTTAATGAAAAAGGCGAAGGCAGAATCATAAACAAAGGCAAAGGCAATGTAGCTGAGATTGAATTTAAAAATTTGTTTATTAATTCCATAAGTGGAATCGTTTCACGGGTTGGATAATTGAATTTAAAAATTTGTTTATTAATTCCATAAGTGGAACCGTTTCACGGGTTGGATAATTCTCACCCTTCTAAAATGGATCGTCCCGATTCATTATGGATTTCGTTTAATCGATCTCTTAATTCTGTTAAAAATATTTCTTCGTTAATAGGTTCTTCTAATTCTGGCCGTTGTTTTTTGGTTACAAATATATTTCTGTATTTAATAATAGGTAGAGAAATCAAATATATAATGATTAAAATTAATAATATAAAGGATATAGATATTTTGGTATTATTAATTTTAATGAATGGATTTAAAATATTTATATTATCTAAAGAGAGTTCCGAGTTATTTGAAAATATATAATCGGATATTTCATAATTTTTGAAGTGGTTTGTAGTAATATAGTTAAAAATTTTGTTGTCTAAATTAGTATATGAAACGTTATTTATTGTGGCTGTACCGTTAAATGTAATTAAGAATGAACCACCTAATTAGGAGTTGTTGACAATGTTGTTACCATTTATTAAAATGGCACAATCTTGGATAATGTCTATTTTTTTTTTTTTCTCTTATTTTTTTACAAATTGATTGTTCACTGTTTAATAGTCGGGTAAACCTTTTTTTTCTAAACTTAGAGTGCAATAGTTATTAAAGAGTTCTTTCTTAAATTTAGACATTTCATAATATGTATTTTCGCATTTTGCGACTTGATTACTTATTAATAATTTTCCATCGATTTGGGAAATGGGTCGAGTGTAATATAATTCGCATCTATTATTTATTATTGGGTATTTTATATAAATTATTAAAAGTTCTTTGTGTAATGCGATTTTGAACACAGAGATGTCCATTAAGTCAGCGATAATTACTGGCTTTTGCTCGTGTTTTAATATTTCTTTTATAACTTCATTGTTTAAAATTTTTGTGTTGAAAACGGCAATTTTTGCAAGGGTGATAGCATTAATTAAATTTTGTTGATCAAATGTTATCAATCGTAAGCGATGTTTTCTTATTGGTAAATCTTGATCAATAAAAACCTTTTTAAAATCTTCAGAGAGAGATTCTATTTCTTTGAACAATTTGGAATTAACAATAGACTGTTTATTATAATTTTCAATTAAGTCATTGATTTTATTTTGTCCTTTAATGAAATCATCATGGTCCGGAGTTCCAGCTAACCATTTCCACACGGTGCCTAACTTATTTATTCCTCTTTTTATTCTAGCTGATATTAACTGGGATATGATTAATTCGATTACTTCTAAGTCGTACTTTATTTCCCATTGTGACCTTTTATTTTTTTATATTATCTGATTCTATATTAATTATTTCCTTATAAAAACTTAAATTAGTTACGTGGAATAAATCGTTGTAAGATTCATAAGTAAGTACATCCTTGATGTCTTTGAACAGAAAAAATTCATGGTTCGAGTAATCAATTATTTCTGAACTGGCCAATATTATAATTGATAAAATATGTATTAAAGAATACATTTTCTGTAAGTTAAAAAAAAAAGAATTTATTAATGCTTAATTTTTTTTTGTGAATAATTCTGTTTCTACTGTTGATTATTATTTTATTAGGCATAACATCTTTAACTATTTGCTTCTTATATCTTGGTTGAAGTTTATTACTTTCTCCATATTTCTTTTCATAAACAACTTGTCCTACGTGATATTGTTTTTCTTTTCTGTTTTTAATAATTGTGGAATATTATCGTGTTCGATTTTATTATAACGAATGTCAACAGTTTTTTGGTTTGTTGTGGAATGAATACTCTGATTATATTCCTGAGCGGCTCTTATTACGATTGCGGAATAGTCAGTTAAATTAAATTGTTCTTTCCTTTCCACTTGTCCGTTTGAGGTACTGTGCCTCGGGTCTGCGTAATGTAGAGTTACACCGCATCTTTGTGCAAAAGATTTAAATTGAGCCGAGGTAAAGCTCGGTTCATTATCGGTCATAATTACTTTGGCTAGGGGAAAATGTTGAAGTAGTTCCATTACTTTATTTTCGATATTTAATTTATTCTGAATTTATTTAACTACTAGGAATTTAGAGTACGCGTCAATACAAGTTATAAAAGTTAAACTTTGCGCATAATATATATCAATGTGTAAATTTTCGCCTTCTTTAGTTGGGACTGGGACTTCCCCAATTGAAATTTTAATAGGGTGTCTGTTATATTTGTTCACATTGCAAATTTTACAAGTTTAATAAATAGATTGGGCCAATAATATAATCAACTGATTTGTTTATGATTTTCGTCTAGTCCCCTATGAGCTCAATTGTGTGCTTCCTTCTTCGACGTTTTCTACGTCTTGTAGAAATAATCGCGTACCTTCCCGTTGTTAATAACAATTGTTGTTTAAATTGATTTAACGGTTTACGGGTCTCTTGTATTACATTTTCAAAACTACTTTCAGCTGAATGCTGTGTGTCTTGGTCTGAGTTTGACTGTTCAGAAACGTCTATTCGCTGTTTGTAATATTATTTATTTGTATTCGTGATAATGCATCGGCTACAACATTTGTTGTTCCGGGTTTGTATATAATTTTTGGGGTAAAATTTTCAATGAAAGAATACCATCTTTTCATCTCTACGTTTGGATTTTATTCGAAATTGTAAACGATAAGGATTGATGATCAGTTTGTATTTCTATGCCAATTACTCCATATAAATAATTCCGGAGATTTTTTAAAGCCCATACTATAGTTAACAATTCTTTTTTATTTGTGGCATAAAGTTGTTCCGTTTTATTTAATGTTTTTGAAATAAACGTAATTGGTTTATTATCTTGTGTTAGTACTGCCCCGATAGCTACGTCTGATGCGTCTGTAGTTAAAACGAATTTCCTACTATAATCTGGCTGAATTAATTCGACTTGTGCTATTAGATTCTCTTTTAGCTCGTTGAAAGCTTGTACAACTGATTCGTCAAACTGTATTGAAACTTTAGTAGACATTCTTTTAGAAACCTTTCCATTTCCCCTCCTAGATATTTTGTTAAAGGATTAGCAATTTTTGCATAGTTAAGGACAAATTTTCTGTAATACCCGGTTAAACCTAGAAAACTTCGGAGTTCTCTAATATTACGTGGAATCGGATATTTTTAATTTGTTGCAATTTTTTCGGGATGCGTTTTAATTACATTGAAGAGTTGGGGCGTCGCTGTTTGCTCGTCTTTGGAAGGCAGCTTCGTCGGCCGTTGCGGCTGTTGCACGTAGCCGGGTGGCAAGCTGTGGAAAGAATATGAGAAACACTCGACGATCGCGAAGCACGAGAGAAATGGAAAAAAAAACTTGTAACTTTTCGTGGTAATAGCGCGGACCGGCCGGGCAATGTATTTCAATCGTTTGACAATGAAAGACTAACTTAAGCCTAATTGAGCGCTGCGTTTCAAAGCGCAGTGGAGAGATTCTGGGAGCGGGAAGGCGGGAGAGCCTGGAATCGCAAGCGTCCAGTACGGGAGAGCGGGAGAGCCTGCAGTCGCGAGAGAGGGTAGAGCGGCGTAAACATTCCGCCCCCTTGCAATCGCTAGCGTTGCAAAAGAAAAAACCCACTCCTTTCGTCTAGGCTTGACTGCAGGCTCCTCTGGGCCACTGGGAGTCCCTCGTCGACCAAATAGAAGCCAGGTCGGATGACCTTGGCGTAGACATCCGCACCCAGGATAATCCTGCGTGCCGTGAGAATGCTGACGACACGGACATTGACGTCAGCCCCTGGAAAGACAGAGTCGATTCTGCCAAGGCGCCACTCATTCGAGGGCAGATTGTCCTCCTTGACGACTACCATGTTGCCAACGCAGAGATTTGCGTTCGGGGACTGCCACTTGTTACGCTTGTAGACCTCTTCGAGATACTCCTCTTTCCATCGAGCTTGGAATTGTTGATGGAGCGCCTTTAAGTGTTGCCACCGATTCACAATGGACTTGGATTCCCCTTTTAATTCGGGTTCCACTATGGACAGAAGAGGTCGACTAGAAAATGCTCTGGTGTCAACGCTAAGAGATCAGTGGGATCTTCAGACATAGGAGATAGCGGTCTGGAATTTAGACAGGCTTCAATTTTCGCTAGAAGGGTTGAAAGCTCTTCAAAAGTGTACTTTCACATACATATGGGGTGCCCCCGGAGGAATGAATTGCCAGTTGAGCTGCTGATGACTATACGCATCAGTCACAGACTCTTACGGCTTGTAGAAAATCTCGGGAGAGCAGGGTGGCAGCGCCGACAAAGGTTTTCCCATTGTCGGACTGTACTTGACGGGGACAACCTCTTCTAGATACGAACCGAGCGAAAGCGGTGAGAAATTTCTCGGTCGTCAGATCGGATGTAGGCTCTAGATGGATGGCCTTTGTAGAGAAACACACGGAAACCAACACATACCCTTTTGTAATTAGGCAAGCTCTGCCTGTGTAATTTTTTATGTCGAAAGGGCCAGTCCATCCCTGTGTACGTGAATGGCCGGGAAAAAGAGACTCGCTCTTTCGGAAAACTTCCCATCATCTGAACTTGCAATCGCTTCTTATGGATAACGCAGACCTCGCAGGAGTTAATAACGGCCTTTACCAAGTTCTTTATTTTCGGAACCCAGTGTCTTGACCGGGTGAGACGTACGACTAACTGGTTACCTCCGTGCAACGATATGAGATGCGTAAAATTTACCAGTAGTCGAGAGAGTGCACATTCGTACGGGAGGATTATAGGATGTCGTTCATCATATCCCAAATTTTCGGAGGCCGTTATTCGGCCGCACGCCCTTATAAGCCCTTTCTCATCTAGAAAGGGGTTCAAGGAGAGGATGGAACTTCTCGAGGGCACAGGGCGCTTTTGATTCAAGCAGCGATATTCATTAGCAAAATATCTGCGCTGAGTGCTAATGACCATGAGCCGTTCATCGGCGACAAGTTCTTGGGCTTCTAGATGGACTTCCGGAATCGGCAACTGTTTCCTACATCGCTGGACAAAACGGTGGACATACGCAAGGACCCGTAAACCTGTATTTAACTTGGAAAAGCGATCAAGGATGTCTTCTGTCGGAATGGACGCAACATGGCCTTGGCAGGACGCCTTTCCAATTCGGCCACCTGTAAGTCGGTGCTTTGGGCAGGCCACTGATCTCGTGGCTTTTGCAACCAAGTGGGCCCATGCCACCAAAGGGAGTTGTCGACCAGTTCTTGTAGGGACAATGGAGTTTCGAGGACAGCATCGGCATATGGGGGAGGATGGATTCGGCCATCTCGGATAGCAATAGAGCTCCACACAGCTTTAGTCTGGGAAGCGACACAGTTTTTACTGGCGACACGCGCGTCTTGGCCGTGAGAAGATGCACTAGCGTCGTGTGCCCCATCTCGACGCGCACATAGATCGCAGCACCGTACGCCTTTTGAGAGGCATCACAGAATCCGTGATGTTCCACTCGGAACTCTGGGCGGAAGAAAACCCATCTGGGAATTCGGACTTGATCTAGGACTGAGTAGCTTTGAAGGAAATCACGCCACTTTTGGCACAGTTCAATTGGAAGTTCATCATCCCACCCTAGATCATGCAGCCAGATCTCCTGCATGAAAATCTTGGCACAGACCACGAAAGGAGCGAGCCAGCCTGCTGGATCAAACAGCTTCGCAATTTGGGGAGAGAACATGTCGTTTTGTGAGTGTAGCTTCGGTGGATAGGTCGGGGAGGGCGAAGAAAAACTCATCGGATGTTGCTTTCCAACGGACTCCGAGAGTTTTCGCCGTGCTTTCTGTATCTATTTCGAGGAAATCGGCATTTAAAAGATGATCGGTTCCGATATGAGCCAGAACTTCTTTGTGGTTGGAGGTCCATTTCCTCAATGGAAAACCAGCCGAATCGAGGGCACTCAGCAACTCGCGAATGGTGAGGTGAGCCTCTTCTGCAGAGTCAGCTCCCGAAAGGACATCATCGACATACATGCAACCACGAATAACTTTACTCGCCCTCGGATGGGTTAGTTGCACGTCGGTCGCCAGCTGTTGCAGTACCCGAATTGCCAGGAACGGTGCACAAATGACCCCAAACGTAACAGTTTTTAGCTCAAAAATCTCGAATGTATCCTTCCCTATCGCGGAATAAGATACGTTGGAACGCTGTCTGCTTCGGATCTACCCAGATCTGCCGGTACATTTTTTCGATATCAGCACTATACACAAATCGGAAACATCGCCACTTCAGGATCTGGATGATTAGATCGGACTGTAGGACCGGGCCAGCATGAAGGATATCATTTAAGCTGACCCCATTGTCTGAAGGGCTGGAGGCGTTGAATACCACTCGAAGTTGTGGCAGGTAGTAACACGCTGAATCGTGGGTAGGAAGGACTTGTCTCATGTGATTGAGGTCGAGATATTCTTGAATAACTGAGTCGTACTTGGATTTTAACGTATTGTCCCTTTTTAGCCGCTGCACGTTTCTTAAGAATTGAGCCAGCGCCTGGGATCTGGAATGTCCTAGGGAGCAATTAATGTTCTCAGGATCTCGAAAAGGAAGACTCACGACATACCTGCCTGTCTCATCTTTTGTGGTGGTCCGAAGGAAATTGACCTCACAAATCACGTCGGATTCTTTTGCCACCTTTACTGGCAGATCCTCCACCTCCCAGAATTTGGTGAGGAGTTTATCGAGGGACGCTTCATACGTGTGTGCAACTTGCGTGGAAAAGGATGATCATGCCTCGGAGCGGGTAGTGGTCCTGTTAGAATCCAGCCGAAAATGGTCTCTTGACCGAGAAGCGAGCCACAGATGTTCGCTCGGGTACCGCTTAGTAGAATGGATGGAAGTATATCGGCCCCGATTAGAAGATCTATTTGTACGCTCTCATAAAACTTTGGATCCGCTAGCGGAAGTTCGGGAAGATCTCGCAGGAAATGTTGCGGAAGCGGACATGAAGAAGATTTCCGGCTATTTGTGGAAGCACGTAGGCAGTGGTGTTTAACTGCAAACTAGGCCGGGTCGGAGAACGGATCGTGAATAGACAGATCTTTTTGGTCTCAGCGGAGACCGTTTGATTAAGTCCTGAGACCTGTGCTCGGATAACCTGGAACGGTAGTTTAATCAGGTTGAAAAGGCGCTCAGTGATGAAGGTAGCCTCAGATCCGGAGTCTATTAAGGCTCGCGCTTTGAAATTGGAACCTCGATGGCATATATTAATTATAGCGGTGCCTATGAGGACTGACCTAGTGCCTGCTGCAAAATAATTCTGAAGCGTTGACTGCGTGCCACTGGCAGCCGAGGGACCGAGAGTATTTGGTCTGGATCTGGGCGTTGGATTTGCGCGCGCTGGGGATGGGCTGCCTCGGTGTAGGAGGATGTGATGGCGGCCGCTGCACGTGAAGCAGTTATGTGCGCTTTCGCAGTCGCGCAACTGATGTGTCCGCGCAAAGCAGTTTAAACACAGCTGTTTTCTTTTTATATATGCGATGCGTTGGTCGACCGTCATCTGGAGAAATTTGGCGCATGTGCGTACAGGATGGTTCTCTCTATTACAGAGATCGCACCCTCAATGTTGCCTAGGTGCTACCCTTGTCTCATATGAATTTATTCTTGGAGACGCCGAGTTGGAAGTGGATGCCCTAGGCTGAGTCTGACTAGAACCTGATGGTCGAACATCATCTATGGCTTCTAGTGTCCTGTGACGCTCCGTTAGGAAAACGTTCAGCTCGTGCCACGTAGGGATCTCGGCTTTGTTATGAAGGGACTGCTCCCATAGAGAAAGCGTAAGGTTTGGGAGTTTGGACGAGCACATATACACCAAGAGGCAATCCCAAGTTTAGACCTGAATACCGGACATTTCTAATGCAGTAAGGCAACCCTGGATGGTACTTTGAAGTTGTTTCAAAGCTGACCCAGACTCCTGTGTGACGGACGGTACATTGAAGAGTATCTTTAATTGACTGTTTACTAACAATCGCTTGTTTTCGAAACGCTTAGTGAGGTTATCCCACGCTGATCGAAAGCCATCATTAGTAAGGGGTGAATTTGAAACTATATTGTGAGCGTCGCCACTCGTCTTAGCATTAAGGTGAAATAATTTTTCGACAGGAGTGAGTCTGGGATTGTTGATATAAATTGCCGTGAATAGATCCCTAAAGGTTGGCCAACGAAGATAGTCGCCGGTAAAAACCTCGGTATCGCACGGCGGAAGCCGGCAGCCTGACGGAATGTATGTCTGAGAAGGATCAGCTGGCGTTGGGGAAGGTTGCGGAAGTTGCGGAGTTTGCGCTATCATATCTGCTATCTGGGCGCCGCACCTTTCGTACGCGCTGTAGCAATAACCGTACTTAGCCTTGAGGACTGGCAAGCTGTCAGCTGCACCTTCTCCGGCTGCGACAAGGCATGCGGTACATGCATCGTACTCTTTTTTGATGCGGACCCATACCTCTCGGATTTCGTCTCGGCGAATATTGAGGACGGCAGCCGTTGCAACCATTTTTGTGCTGGCTCGCGTTGTTCTTTCGATGGGAGAAGGAGCCTTTTGGGAGGTGGCGTCTTGACCTTTTTAGGTGTGGGCGTCCTTACCGTGATTTTTGGTATTTTCGGTGATGGAACAGGGGATAGTTTGTTGGAACTTTCCCTGGACATACCAAACTAGGATGCTGTTAGGATGGAATGTGCGCGCTGATATTTCGGACAAAAATCAGAGAAACAATTACGGACCCACTTATGGACCGGTGGAAATAGGGGTATCGACTATCTCAAAAATAGTCGATATGCGTGGCTGAATTATTGTTAAAATATTCCCCAGGCTTTTGGTGGAACGATGGAGCCAGAATGGAAAAAATACCAAAAAATACTACAAAATAAAAAATACTGAAAAATACTGTACTTGATGAGGTATTTGTCGTTTAGTATTTTATAGGGGGGTGGTTAGACGAATTAGGATGGGATTGGGTGTCCCCGGCAGTGTTTGGAGATTATAGGTTTTTGGTTTTCTTTATTTTAAAAAATATTCGGAGACAAACAAAAAAAATACCTTGCAGTGGTATGGTGGTTGTATTTTTTTTCAATTTTTTTTTTTATCCCCAAAAAAAAAATCGAGTATCGATATATATGTAGATTTACCAAGCTCAATAAATAAGAAAAAAAAATACTGGAATGGGAGTTTTTTGAAAAAATGTGAAACCGAAGAAACAATTTAATAAATCAATAAATTAATAAATTGATTCCACTAGTTCCGCGATGGCGACAGTATTTTATATTTCTCCTTTTTTTTTGTTGTTGGGGAATTGGCAGTAATTCTCAGTATTTGTTTAATTTTATTGGAGTTGAACTTGGTGTTTATTAATTTTGTTGGAATTTATTTATGGGATGATTGAAAAACAACTGCCCGAACTTTTGCGGGCTGTGTATTGGTGACGCTGCACTATGGGGTTTTTTACCTGTTTTTGTGGCATTAATTAATAACTCGGTCAGTTTTGGAGATATCGACATGAAACTTTACCAATCGTCATTATTTGTCCCTAGGCACATATAGTGTAAAAATCGTTTGGATCAGGAAACAATATCCTATAGCTCCCATAGGAACGATCGCTTAAAACTAAAAAAAAAATAATGAAATTTGTTCTTCCATGCCTATAAAAGTGGATGATAATAAGTGCAACAAAAGCAAAAAGAAAAAATTTCATCAAACACAAAACTCAACGGCAGCCACGGATACATATCGACTAACAATTCGCCAGTTTGTAGGCAAAATGATTCGAATTTGTCCAAATTGATGGGCAACTGACAGGACAAACATATCAAAATGATCCTCATATTATAAATAATTTGTTCATCAAACATTGTATAGCCTTTTCTTGCTCAAGCCGGCCCTTCTCGCTATTCCAAACAGCAACCAAGTCGGCGTTGGAGAAAGTGAGGTTATCTAAGAAAAATTCAAATTGCACCAATAGTGCGGAAAAGTGCACAATAAGACTAACAGATTTTTGCTCAGAATTGACAAGGCTACAACATACACTTGGACGCATTGAAAACTAATGCAAACTTCTATTTCAAAACTCTTCCCAAAGTTGAAATTTGTTCCTCAAAATTCAGCTTAAGGTGCATTTATAAAATTACAAAATATTAGTATAAACACGCATAATTTAAACAATTAATACATTTAACATATAGTACAAGCCTGTGAGATCAGTTTCCATTTGTTTTTTTCTATTCAAATGGTGTTTTACACGAATAAATTAATTTCAAAGAACGCTTTAAAAAAAATGCAAACTTAGCGCTGGTGCTTTCGGATGCAACAGCTGACTTTACAGCTGTTATGCTAACATATGCTGTTAAGTATTAACATTTTGAGTATGAGGCATAACAGTTTGATGTTCTGTTAATGCATTCCCATTTTTTTTTTTTAATTAAAGCACTTTTAAAAAATGACTAAATGCCACATAAAGTGGTCAAAAACCCTATAGTGCGCTGGAGTGCGCGGGAATATCGAGCTTTTTGCGGTACTGCAATTCGCGTGTATGTGTAGATGTATGGATGGATAGTGCCCAAAATATGTAAATAAGAAAAACACACTGAGACACAAAAGTTATTTCACGTCGGCTTTGGGAATTTATTTAATATATATTTATTGGATGGCCGACGGAAATACTTGAGCTTTCGGAATTGGGGTTTAGTTATGTAGAAAATTATGTATAAATGTATGTATGTATGTATGAATGTAATATGTAATATTTGTAATATGGATGTAATATATGTAATCAATATGGTGGAAAATTTTATTTTAAATTTGGCCGGCGGGTATGTGTTGTAAATTTTTGATTTATTGTGGACTGTATTTGGATTTTTAATAATGTAAGCAAATATTGTCACAGCGGATGTACAATAAAAAATTAATATCAAAAATATTTGTGGGCCGAAATTGGCGGAGCACTTAATTTTTGTTTCACTTTTTTGTGGGAAATTAATTTGAACTCAATTTTGAAATTAATTTATTTTTCACTGTACACTGAATTTTTTTGAAATTAATTTATTTTTCACTGTATGCTTGACTTTTTATTTGCACACTTTAATTTGGATTTATATTTTTTATTTTCTTCGATTTGATGTTGGATGCATATTTAATGGATGTACGGCCAAATGCGAATATGAAACTTGTACATCAATATGCAAATTAAATATTTAAATATCCCACGGGTCGTCCCTCGCAGTTGCAGCTTATCCAGGGGGGTGCGGGTGGCAAGGTTCGTCACTGTGGTAATTGGCCGGCTGGCCGAAGAATTCTCCAAGATGAATTACGAAGATTACGTTGGAAGGGTGACTGCCCTTCTTTACCTGCTGGCCTAGGGACTCAGACAGATTTTCAGTAATAAGATTTTAACGACGGTTGTCGGAGTATAATTTGTATGAGCGACAGCTCTTTATTCATATGAAGTCAAATATAAACTGAAACTTAAAGCTAACAAAAAGAGACTCATAGCGGCCACTCCAATGGGTAGTCTTTGCCGGCTATGCACGAGCTTCCGGCCAGACGCTTTGTCAGCAATTTGGCCGGAGCGAGCCTTCGGACGATCGGTCATTGCCGTCGCCCGGTTAACTTAGTAAACTACTCCCCCCTCAGAATTAAGGCCGCCCTCGGCCGACCCTATTTGGGCAATCACCTCCCTTAGTTGGGCCGTGGATCTCCTAGCCTGGGTGACTCGCCGATAAGTGAGGCCGACGGAGATCAACGCGCAGCAGATCGCTCCTGCGATTAGCATTATCTGGTGTGAACGATAGCCGTTGATATCTTCCCCGAATTGCTTAATATGTTCCAAGTTACGTTCACTCAAGCGGTGAAGGTATGGAAGGCTGAGGATGTTATGCTCTAGAGTGATGTTCAGGGAAGGCGAGCTAGCCACTCCTGGTACTCTTTTCCGGGCCACGTCGTGATTGACGTAACGGGTTTCGTTAACCATGGCACTCTCAATGAAGGTGATGAGGTGAGTTCCTCGCAAGTGGACGTAAGTGCCGTTGTCCACCCTCACACGAGCTGGGCGATCGTTTATGATGATAATGCCTTCATCTACGTGGGTGATAGGGAGCAAATCGCTATGTTGGATATCGCAGTGCGCAATACCCCCAGCGTGGAGTTCTTGGGCGCATGATCTTCTCAGCGCCAGTTGACAAAATGTAGCTCCAGGTGACACGGAGCAGTTTTTGACTGTGTGAATCTCCCCATTGCAATCTGCTATGACCTTGTCCTCCAACCTAAGTACTGTGTCATGGTGTGACACGGGAAAAACTGTGATCTTGACACATGCTGATTTAATTTTTGGAAATTTAATAATGAAATGTAAAATGTTAACGGATTGTAATATTTTGACAGACGCAACGGACAGTATATCTCTAATGGGGGTATCTGTGGGCTCCTCGATCCACACACTTTCCAGGTCTGCATGATCTAATATGCTGGGGCTAACTATATTGATTTTGGCAAGAGCTATTGCTAGCAATAAATTCTGCAGCTCCATTGCAATCATCCTATTCCGAGATAATAACATCTCGTATAGGTGTCCCGTATCAACTTGGGATTCTTTAGCCGACCTCAGAATTTGGTTGACAGTGGTGGTAATACTATTGATTTGTTCCTGTACTTTGTTGTTAATATTTATCTGTCTATTGTTTGCATTAATAAGTTGATATTCCGTAAGTTTAATGTTTTCAAGGTCCTCCGCGTCTGGCGTTCCCGCCACTACTTTTAACGCCGCTCCCAATAAGTCTAAACTCCTGGCTACCCTATGGTGGATGCTCAGTGATTCGAGAAGGTCACGCAGGTGACCGACATCTACGATCAAAAGCTTTTGCATGTGGGACTGGGGAAACATGTTAATCATGCCACCAGTTTCCTCCACCACGCGCCTATACTCTGAGAGATTCGCTGAGTGTCTCAAAAATGCGAATTCTTCCCATACTAAAATTCGTCCATCAATGATGGGAATGTATTTGGCTTGCGAGTAGTCCGTGACGTGCGCCGATGTCAGGGCAAAAAGGAATAGCAGAGGTATGGGTTTAAACCTGTAATTTTGGATTTGTTGTAGCATTTTATAAAATTTGGGTAGCCCACCACCAAAACATATGAGATAAAGCGTAAATGAGTTATAAGTAAAAATAATGGTAATAAACATGATAAGGACAAAAACTTATGCCAAGTGGCTAGAGATAAAAAATGGAAAAAATAGTAAAAAATGATCAAGCCAATGACAACATGTTTGTGTCTCGCCTACCTAAGGTTGTCCTTGTGGACCACCCTCCCCTTAATGAGGACTGTGGTCCCCATGTCCGCTTCCACAGTTTTTTCTTCGCATAACGGTGAAAGCTTGTTGCCTAGTCTCCTGTTGGATTTTACTAGGACCTTGTCGCCGACATTGAACACTCGGTTTTGTCGGGAGGTATTTTCCCTGCTTCTTAGCTTATTTTGGGCAAGTCTTATCTTATCCTGTATATCGCAATGCGGGTCACTTGCTTGTGTGACTACCACGTCGGCCGGTCTCCTATCGATGACCGAATGGATAGACTTGTTGTACTTAGACGTAGCCAGCAAGATCAACTCTACAGTGTCGCTAATGCCTTTGTCGATTTTAAGGCATCTGGCGAGCTCCACCAGAGTGCTGTGGAATTGAGTGGCGGTGCATTTGAAATGCTAACCCCGAAGTGATTTTCCAGCATGGCCCGAATAGTGTGCGAGTTCAATGAGTGTTCATTGTCGCAGTAAATGACTCTGGCTTTAGGGAAGACGTTAAGAAGTTGTAGTAAAGCCGGTTTGAGATCCTCTATTGTTCTAGAGGGAATTGGTTGGACCATTGCAAACTTTGAAAATTTGTCAATGCATGTGAGGAAGTATTTCTTATCAGTGGAGAAAATGTCTATGTGTAGCATTTCTCCCACATGCGACGGTACTGGTGTTTCGCCGAGTTCGTGTTTTTTAGGATGCCTGTCATATTTTGCTTTAGCGCAGGTCTTGCAGTTAGTGACGATTTCATTCGCTAACTTGGTCATTTTCGGGAAATAGTATTCCGAAAGTACCTGCTTGACATTCTCCTGTGCAGATTTGTGAGCCCTATTATGCTCAGTGGTGAGGATTACTCGTCTCTCAGCGACTGCGAAAATATCTGTAATACGGTTTTTACAGTGCCAGAATTTGGTGGCTGGGAATTGCCGGACCAATTCATCCTGTATCATTGCCAGCGTATGCAGATCGCAATGAATGGCGTTTACGCCTTTGGTGACTATAACGTCCGCGAGCTCCTCAAGCAGTGACTCCTTGCATATGAAGTCAATGCTGTGTCGTCTCTTGTTTCCGAAGAGCACGAAGCTGCGTTTAGACGGAAAGCGTGCTTCCTCCAGAGTTATCTGGTTCTGAAAGCAATTCAATGGCTTATCCGTGGTTTCGATGGTGTGTGTGAGCGACACTTCACTGTGAATAGTGGCCGCACACGTTAAGTTGCTGTCTGGAGAGGGCATCCGCAACGAGATTCTCTTTGCCGGGCTTATAAAACATTTTGGCGCCGGACTCGTCTATGCGAGCTTTCCATCGTTTGATTTTCGCATTCGGATTGGATTCCGATACTGCGAATGTCAATGGCTGGTGGTCAGTATAGATATTTATATCTTTTACTGCATATAAGTAGTGGCGTAATTTTGCCAGTGCCCAGACTATGGCTAACAGTTCACGCTCGTTTGTAGCGTAGTTAACTTCTCGGTCTTTTAGGGTCCTAGATATCATGGTGATGGGTCTTCCCTCTTGGGATAGTACCGCGCCAATGCCAAATGCCGAGGCATCCGTCGTTAGATCGAATGCCTTCTTGTAATCAGGGTAGTTGAGGATGACATCCTCTGAAGCCAGAATGTTACGCAACTTTTGGAAAGCAAGCCGTTGCTGTTCGCTAAATTGCACCTGGATATTTTTGGATCTGTGCCTACTGACACTTCCATGCTCCCCTTTCAGGATATCGGAGATGGGCCTAGCTATTGATGCAAAATCTTTAATGAAGCATCGGTAATAACTGGCCAGGCCAAGGAACGATCTCACCTCGAATATATTTTTGGGTTCGGGGAATTCCTGAATGGCCTTAATTTTTTCTGGGTCAGTTGTGGCACCGTTGCTGGTGACAATAAAGCCCAAAAAGTTAACGCTTTTCTTAAAAAAAGGCGATTTCTGCGTTGATACCCTCATGTTGGCGTCGTGCAGGCTCTTAAGAACCCAATCCACGTGCCGTATGTGGGCGTTTTCGTCTTCTGAGAAGACGATGACATCATCAACATAGACATAGCAAAATTTGCCAATCTGCTCACGTAGTATGTCGTCGATGGTTCTTTGGAAGATGCTGGCAGCATTCTTCAAACCAAACGGTAGCCGGCGAAACTCGTACTTTCCTCCGTTAACGGAAAAGGAAGTTTTTTCACGGTCACGCTCTGCCAGAGTGATCTGGTGGTAGCCAGACTTCAAATCGAGTGTTGTGAAGTATTTGGCTTTGCCTAAATTCCCTAGTATCATAGAGATATTTGGCATAGGATAGCGATCAGGTATCGTCCTCTCGTTCAATTTGCGAAAGTCCAATACGAGCCGCATTTTGCGGTTGCCCGCTTCGTCAGTGCCCTTTTTATCTACTACCCATATTGGGTTGTTGTAGGGGGACTTTGACTTTTGTATTATGCCATTTTTTAGCAACTCTTGGATTTCGTTATTGACAAAATCAGCTGCCCCCATTGGGTATGGGTAAAGCTTGGCATAAATGGGCTCCTCACTAACCGTCCTGATGGTAGCTACCACCGACGTGTTGTAAGGTAGAGCCTCGTTTGCGTTTGCAAAGGCTTTTTTTCGTTCGCTGAGCATTTTTATAAAGGCTTCTCTAGCTAGAGGCGGGGCGTCCGAGCAATCAATGTTGGTAAAATTGACGTCGGGGCACGATTGGAATTCTAACTGTTCTACTTCGGAGCCCCATTTGAGATGTCCGGAAGCTAGACAAAGCGATGCCCCTGCCTGTTTTAACAAGTCAAGGCCAATTATGGCATCGAAGGAAGACAAATCTGGTAATATGAAGAACGTGGCCTTCAAGTTGAATAGGGAGACAAAGCACTTTCTAGTGATGGTGGTGACGCCATGGATAGAATGTATCGTAAATGGCGATTCTACCGGGCGGATGCCTTTCAATCCTTCGTATGGACGGATGAAATTTTTTGATGCGCCCGTATCTACTAAAAGCTTTATATCTACTCCTGCTACTCTTCGTCTGATGACGGGTAGCAGGGATTTTCCCCTAAAAAATTAATAACGTCTGAATCATACTCATGAATGGCGTCGTCGTTGATTTCCTGGACCGCGCCTGAGGCTGCGGCGGTGTATTTGCCCTCGGTTTCGCCCTCGCTCTGCGCAATGTTGTTAACTCTCTGCCTCTTGTGCGGGCCAGATCGATCGGACACGGCCGGTTTCCTGTTTTGGTAAGCCGGCGCTTGAGATGGCTTGAACATCCTGGACAGCGAGGGGTCGATGTCCATGGGCTCGGGAGTATTCTCATGAGGCCTATCACCGCGTGGAGCAGAGTGGACTTGAACTTTGTGCTGCTTTGTGAAATACGGATTCTTGCTAGCACCTGTTTGCGAATTGTTTTGAGGAGTGGCCTGCTGGCGCTCCTGCGTCCTTGGATATTGTTTCTTTTCTTTATCCACCTGGCTTCTTGCAAACGAAGCCGCGAAGGAATACCTCTCGTGGTTTGCCTCCACCTCTTGGGCCAAAGCAAGCGCTGTTGGCATGTCCTTCGGCTTTGCCGAGAAGAGGACATCTGTGAGGCTGCGTTTTAATCCCGAGATGAATACTCGAAGGGCATCATCCCGGAATTTTTCGCATAGGACCCTTGCCGCCGAGGCGTCGTGCGACATGGTGGCTTTGTTTGTGAGGAGGGTCAATTTTTTCTCGACCTCATCATAATATTGTAGCAGAGAGAGATTTCCCTGCCTGAGGGTGCCCATCTCTTGTTCTATGACATGCATCGGTCGCTTGTCACTGTATGTGAAATCGAGGCGATTTATAATCGCATCAAAATTCAATACAGTGCCAAACGAAGATAGCACGGCATCAGCAGGGCCCCTAATTTTGCTCCTAATAATAATTACCGCCTGGTAATGGCGTGAGCTATTTACATAATTTCTAAATATATAATATGCAGCTACTGCCGCTTGCCGCCAAGAGACATATGTCTCTTGTGCCCCCGTAAATTCGGGAAGGCATTTAACGGCATCTAAGGGCTCGTTGCATTGAACATTGCCTGAGATATCAATGGGTTCATAAACTTTGATCTGGGGGGTTTCCATCTGGGCGGGTGATATCCGCGCCTCTGCCACCTGCCTAGCTAAGTTCTCTATAGTTTGGCGCATTTCATTCTCCCTGCGCTGGTCCTCGCCGGCCTTTTCTATTAGGGCGTTGGCGATAGCCGCCTGGATGACAGCCTGGAGCTGATCCGCGTTTATGGACATGTTTGTATTGGGAGCGGCACTGGTGGCCGCCTGCCTCGGTGTAGAAGTAATTAGAAGTCTCTCAGAGTCTGATTCTGAGTCGCTATTCTGTTTGGTATCCCTATAATTTAGGAATGACATGGACAGCAATGTTAAATTTCATCTACCAAGAGTTGCATGCCTAAGCAGCTTTACATAAACAAAATTGTACAGCAAAGGGGCCGTGGCAGCTGGGCTGCCGCTATGGTAAACAAAGAAGCGAAGCTAACAGAGTCGAAATGTGAATGCGCGGTGTCGGGTTCGCGGACCGGCGCGGAGCGGGGAAGCAGTAAAAAAACAAAAAAGAACCCCAAGATTGTTGCAAAGCTAATGCAGAGAATTTTAAGTATAAGCAAAAAACACAACGACACAAAACGGCCAAATTAAATGCCCACAATTCGATGAGACATCTCTGTCGCCAATAAAGTTATTTGAATAAATTAACAATTTATTTATTTCCCAGCGGCGCTCTTGCGCCGAGGCCGAGATATTTAATACTATATTTATATTTTATATGTCTGATATATTAATATTTTTTTTTATCAATTAAAAATGCAAACAACACACAGAAGCAAATATAATAATAATGCATATAATTCCACAATTTAAAATTCCACAATGTCATCAAATAATGAGTATGCTAATTAATATTGTATTTATTTTTTTTTTAATTAACACCAAACAAATTATGGAAGCGGAGCTGCAGAAAATATTCTGGCAGTGATTTACTTGTTTTATTTATTCGAGCTGCAGAAGAATGTTCTGGCCGCGATTTATTTCTTTTATTTATTATAAGTTACACACAAATGCAGATGCCGGGAAGTATAAGGACTGAGGTGCTCACTTACATGATCCCTATTATACCGCTGTGGGTACTTTTGCGTTGAGCGCCAATTAAATATTTAAATATCCCACGGGTCGTCCCTCGCAGTTGCAGTTTATCCAGGGGGGTGCGGGTGGCAAGGTTCGTCACTGTGGTAATTGGCCGGCTGGCCGAAGAATTCTCCAAGATGAATTACGAAGATTACGTTGGAAGGGTGACTGCCCTTCTTTACCTGCTGGCCTAGGGACTCAGACAGTTTTTCAGTAATAAGATTTTAACGACGGTTGTCGGAGTATAATTTGTATGAGCGACAGCTCTTTATTCATATGAAGTCAAATATAAACTGAAACTTAAAGCTAACAAAAAGAGACTCATAGCGGCCACTCCAATGGGTAGTCTTTGCCGGCTATGCACGAGCTTCCGGCCAGACGCTTTGTCAGCAATTTGGCCGGAGCGAGCCTTCGGACGATCGGTCATTGCCGTCGCCCGGTTAACTTAGTTAACTTGCACACGAAAAGGAATTAGAAAATAGGCAATATGGCCGCACGTTAAGAGAGAACGAAGAAATAAAAGACTGAATTGGAATTGTAATTTACTAACTGCCGTTGTCGGATTAAATCGGACTTGGATTTTAGACAAATCGTACAGAAAGTCAAACGAAATATGTTTTTCGGATGGCTGACTGTCGACCGGCAGTTAATAAAAAAATTAATAATATGGCACTTATCTGTTTGCTCGTCTTTGGAAGGCAGCTTCGTCGGGAGTTGCGGGAGTCGTCCATATGGCAAGTTTTTCCTACTTGTTCTCTTAAGATATCATCCATAGCTCTTTGAAAAATTATGGGTGCTTTTGTTAACCCAAAAGGCATTCGTAAGAATTCAAATTTTCCATTATTAATAGAAAATGCTGTTTTTTCAATATCTGAATCTTTCATTAAAATTTGCTGGAATCCAGATTCCAAATCAATTGTTGAGAAGTATTTAGCCTTTCCTAAATTAGCTAATATTACAGATGAGTCTTGCATCGGGTATCTGTCCGGTATAGTGTTTTCGTTTAGTTTTTGTAATTATGGAAATTATATAAATAATATTTATACAAACTCCAGGAACACACCAGCCAGATTTGCCAAATAGTAAAAACAGTTTTATTGTAGTTTAGTTAATTTTATTTTTCACAACCGCACGCTCTCGTTGTCTGCAACCAAGTAAGCTACGCATGTGCAAAATAGAAAAAGGAAACAAAATCGTTCTTAGACAGAGAGGAAGAAAACAAAAAGAAGAGAGAGCTTTGCCTCTCCCTGAGATCTTCATTGTTCATCCCCTTCCCATAAACACACAATGTGTATGCGTACAAGTGTGACTTTTGGTATTCTCAACACGCCACCTCAAAAGTTACACTGATACGAATTAAGATACAACAAAATATAATAATAAAAGATAACGAGTGTGCATATTTAAATGGTCTCTTTCTTTTATGATCCAGCATTTGCTGCAAAGAATTGGGGAAACCCAGTAAAACCGAATCAGATCAATTAAAAACAAGATTCGCTTATATAAACAGTAATGGTTAGACTAGAAATTATTTTGGTTTGATTATTGTTAAATATATATAGTAACATACCCACACCCACATATCTACCACATAAAGTAACATACACACACCCACATATCTACCACATAAACATTTTTACATTACGCATTTGTCACACCCAAAATCATCGGCTCCCAAGAGTCGCCAATTAATATAAACATCCTCATGAGTTATAAACAAATGAAAGAACCCCAAATTGTCGGCTCCCACGACTGACCAATTAATGTAAACATCCTCTTGCATTATATACAAATGTCCCCAAACTCCAAAAAGCTTTTATCCCCCAATACTGTAAAATTGCAGACGCAGCTCAAACCTAGATCGCTCTCTTGCTCAGTGCTCTCATTTTGGACAGTCTCAATTTATCAATAAAACCCAGACGCCCTGCGAAGAACTACTAAGACGTCTGTATAACACCCCCTTTCCAGGGTGTATACGTAAGTTTGTTGAGGACATTGAGTCCAAATCTTTTGTAATATTAAATAAATTAGCCTTAGAAAATAACGCTTCAAATACAATTTTATACACAAATGCTCTTAATAATACAGTTAAAGATGTTATTATGAAAAAATTGCCAGACAGACTTTTTATGACATTGGCTAGGTATGATATTACTAATGCTTATAAATTAAAATGTGTAGCACAGACAGACTTTTTATGACATTGGCTAGGTATGATATTACTAATGCTTATAAATTAAAATGTGTAGCACAACAAGAAGGTTGTTATGAAACATTTTATTCAGATCGAACAAAGAATTCACAAAGTCAAAACCAAGATAAGAGAAATTATGAACCCCAACAAAATACTAATAAACAAAAAAAATTATAATTCCCAAAACCAATACAGACAGCAGAATAATATTTCCCCAAATCAAAACAAGCAACAGGCCAGTACATCTCAAGGCCAACATAATCCTAATTATAATAAAAATAACAGCGAAACTTTTTATGAAAACCACCCATTATATGAAGCAACAAAACAAGAATTCCAACAAAAATTAAATTATAATCAGGTTAGGAATCCTATAAATTATCAATCACAACAAAATGGGGCTAATGCTCCTAATCGACCAATAAAAAGAAATCGCGAAAGTTCGAGTGGCCATATGAAAATGGATACCGAAAATTTTCATCAACAAGCCTCGGACACCGAACAGGAAATAGAAACCTTTACATACGAATCATCATGAATAACCAAGAGTTCCGATGTGTTGTAGACACAGGCTCTTCTATTAATTTAATTAAAGAAAATTACTTTCATTTTCCAACCAAAAATACACCTCTTAAAGTTCATACCATAAATGGTAATATTCAGCTAAATAAATCCGTGTCCTACCATGCAAGTAAGCTTTGTCCGACCAAAAAAACATTTTGGGTCCATAATTTTTCCGATAGATATGATATGCTCAAAGGAAGAGAATATCTCGAAGCTTGTAACGCAATTATTAATTATAAATCAAAAACAGTTAATTTAAACGGTTATCAATTCGGAATGAGATTTAATTATAACGATTTCGAATATAAACAAGGAGAAGCAGAAATTGATTGCTGCGATCCCCCATTTTCAACAGATACACCTTTTAATTTTGCAATAAATAACGACTTGCAAGAAACCAATAAGTTTAGTTTAGAACACCTTAATGACGAGGAAAAAGATAATCTTAAGAAAATTTTATATGAATTTGGCGACATACAGTACAAAGAAAGTGACAATTTGACTTTCACTAGTACTATCAAGCATGTCATTTATACAAAAAATGAGCAACCGGTTTACAAAAAACCATACAAATATCCTCAAGCTTACGACCAAGAACGATTCGCAAATGAGAGATATGATAAATCAGGGAATAATTCGAAAGTCAAATTCCCCTTATTGCTCACCCATTTGGATAGTACCTAAGAAAGGTGATGCATCTGGAACAAAAAAGTTCCGTATCGTAATTGACTATCGTAATTTAAATGAAATTACGGTAGATGACAAATACCCTATCCCGGTCATGGATGAAATATTGGACAAACTTGGTAGATGCCAATATTTTACCACTATTGACCTTGCAAAAGGTTTTCACCAAATACAAATGGATGAAAATTCTATTCCAAAGACAGCTTTTTCCACCAAAAATGGCCATTATGAATATACTCGAATGCCCTTTGGATTGAAAAATGCCCCTGCTACCTTTCAAAGGTGCATGAACAATCTCTTAGAAGATTTGATCTACAAGGATTGTTTGGTCTACATGGACGATATTATCGCGAAAGGTATTTGAAAATTACGAGAAGCTAATCTCAAGCTTCAACTCGACAAATGCGAGTTTATGAAGGTTAGGTTAGACCTCTGTGGGTCCATTGTGATACCGTATGATCTCTATTTTTGGGTCCCCTATCTGTTAAGAGTCAGCCTGTAGGTTGGTCGATCAGCAAGTCCCCCTTCCGGAGGATTTAATAAAAGAGCTTAGACTCTTCAGGTTAGTCTGCGATATTTCGGTCAGGTCATTTATGAAAGGATATCCTAAGTGTTTCAGTCTAAGCCTGCATAGGGCTGGGCATGAACAAAGTAGGTGTTCCACCGTTTCCTCTTCTTCCTCATCCCTGCAGCTTCTACAAAAATCATTTTTTGGGGCTTTTAGTCTGTCGGCGTGTGCGCCAACGAGCCAGAGGCCTGTGAGTACTCGAATTAGCATGGCGCTCTCAGTGCGGCTGAAATTGAGTAGTTCTGATGTTTTCTTATTGTTTATTGCAGGCCATTTCTGGTGAGAGATTCGGCATTGCCGTGTGTTTTGCCAATGAGTGTTGGCTAATTTGCTGAAATGGTTTTAATAATTAGCTTGCAAGTAGCCATAGGCATGCCAACATTCTCCTTTCCTGGAAGGAGAGGTATGGTGGTGCCTTGCCTGGCTCGTCTGCTATACAGTTGCCTACGATATCCCGGTGACCCGGAACCCATATAAGGCTGACAGTAAACTGACTAGCCATCTCGTGGAGAGATTTGCGACAGTCTGCTATTGTTCGGGATTTTGTATTCGTCGAGTAGATTGATTTAATAGCCGCTTGGCTATCACTATATATGTTTATGTGTCTGTTCTGGGTGTTTAAGTCCCTTAAACAGACAAGTGCTTCCATTATAGAGTACACTTCCGCTTGGAAGACACTGGTCAGGAAGTCTGAATGACCGCCTGATCTCTAATTGCTCGGAGTATATGCCTCCACCTCGAAGGGCGTGTGATTGTATTCACGGGTTTTACAAAGATCCGTTTTTGGCGGGATCAATTTGTCATGCTGAAGAATCTTAGCGTGACCATACAGTTGGGCTTTCCATTGCCCTGTATCCCTTAGTCGAATGGCTGCCGATTTCGCCCTTTCCATTCCTGCTAAGTCCAGGCTCTGGAGGTTCAAGATCGCATTCAGCGCTTCGTTTGGGGTAGTTCGAAGGGCTCCACTAATACACAAAGCCGCCATGCGCTGTACTTTGTTAAGGGGAGTTAAGATACATTGTTTGTGTAAAGCGGTCCACCACAGAGCCACTCCATATAGTAGGATTGGCTTGACTACCGCTGTGTATATCCCATTGACGATTTTAGGGGACATACCCCATCTTAGCCCGATTGCTTTTTTACAAGAGTAAAGTGCAATGGTCGCTTTCTTGGTTCTCTCTTGGTTGTTTAAGCCCCATTTAAGACGCTTATCTAATACTAACCCCAAGTATCTTGCGTACTCGCTAAAAGAGAGATTACAGTTGTTTAAAGTGGGTGGGTTAAGTTTTGGGATATTGTATCTATTTGTAAAAAGGACTAGTTCCGTTTTTGAGGGATTTACCCCAAGTCCGTTCTTTGTAGTCCATTCCGATAGTGTTTTTAGTTTTGCGGTCATAAGATCGCATAACGTTTGTGGATACTTACCATTAAAGATGATAGCGACATCGTCTGCGTATGCCACTATTTTACAGCCTCCTCCTTCAAAATCCGCAGTAGTTTATTTACCGCGATATTCCATAAGAGGGGTGATAGTACTGGTCGTGACCAGTCTGCTTATCAGCAATTTGTGGATCAGCCCCACCAGCGGTGGCTCAACCCCTAGTTCAGTGAGGGATTCTGTTATTGCCGTGGGGAGCACGTTGTTGAAAGCTCCTTCTATGTCAAGGAAGGCGATCAAGGTGTATTCTTGTATACTGAGTGATTTCTCGATGTTGCTTACTACCAAGTGTAGCGCCGATTCGGTAGACTTACCTTTGGTGTATGCGTGTTGCGCCTCTGATATCTGCGTCGGGTCAATGATGCCTCTAATGTGTAGACCTTTCTAGGATTTTTAGCAGGAATGATGTCAGACTTATCGGTCTGAAATATTTCGCTGTAGTATGGGTATCTTTCCCTGCCTTAGGGATGAAAACGACTTTCGTTTCCCGCCATGCTGTAGGTAGTTCTCCTACTGCAAGAATGGTCTGGAAAATTTTTCTCAGCCAGTTTATAGCTAGTTCTCCTGCTTGCTGAATATGTGCCGGTGTTATATTGTCCGGTCCCGGCGATTTGTATGGCTTAAAACTATGAATGGACCAGTTAATATTACGGTCTGATAGTAGGAGATTTAAGTTTATTCCTTCTCCAGTGTGTCTTCCTGGGGGATGTCCTGTTTGCAGGCTCCCTGGGAAGTGAGCGTCTAGGAGTAGGTTTAGGGATTTTTCACTAGAGTCCTTTCTCTTCTCTTTTCTGATGGCCTTTTTGTATGTGGCTAGTTCCTTTTTGTAGCTCTGCCAGTTTATGTCCTCATTTGCAGCTTTCGCTCTGTTAAACAGGTTTCTGCATTTGGCTCTGAGGATTGATAATTGCTGGGTCCACCAAGGAGGTTTTTTCCTTCCTCTTGGTTTCCCTAACGGGCATGCAGCTGTGAATGCCGCGTTGCATGCTTCTGTGAATGTGTTTACTATATTATCTAGCTCCTGAGTGCAAAGAGTCCTTTCTGGTGGCTTCCTGGGGAGGAAGTTCGATAGATTTTCTTTGCATTTATTCCAGTTTACCCGCCTGGGGTTGGCAAAGTTGTCTCTTTAAACCTGTGATCTGAAAATGAGTGCTCGTCGGAGACAGCCCAGTTTGTGACTGTGCTTATGAGTGAATCTGATGCCAGGGTTAGATCTATGATCGTTTGGCACGTTTTTGTTATAAAAGTAGGGGTATTGCCCCTATTAAAAAGAAATAAGTTCGAATTTAGAATGAAATCAAATAAAGACTCACCTCTGTCGTTGTTGATAGGGCAGCCCCACTGAGTATGGTGGGCATTTGCATCGCATCCTATCACCAAACCTTTATTAAGCTCTTCACATTCCTGTACCAGTCCTCTGACTAGCACGTCTGGGGGGTCTACCTTTTCAAAAGCCATGTAGGCCGATAGCAACCTAAAAGAGCTTTGCAGCTCCAGGCTTATTGCTGTGTTGTCTCCGTTGCTGTAGTTGCGAAGCAGAAATGTACTAAGATGCCGTTTGGCTAAAATGCAGGTTCGAATTTTACCTTGTTTGGGGTCAAGCATAAGCTTGTAGTCTTTTGTTCCCAGTCCAGCAACCCTGCCTCCTGCTACCCAGGGTTCCTGAACTAAGACCACGTCGGCTTCGCCTTTAGCCAGGCGAAGCAAAAGAGCAGCGGACGCTGCTTTACTGTGATGTAGGTTGATCTGCAGGAGTCTTAGCGACATCCCCAGCTGCAACCTCCACCACAGTAACGTCGGCCTCCGAATCGCTCAGGTCCACTTCATCGATTGCCGGTCCCATCGTTCGCATCTCTCTGCTCAGCGACGAGTCGGTTGAGTAGCCGTCCTCCGGCACACCAGGGGCCTCCACTTCCTCCGCAAGCACCTGCACAGCTGGGTTGCCGGCAGGACTTCCCCTTTATAAATCTTGATATGTATGGCAGTGAAACCATAGTTGAGCGTTCCCCGAGCAGCCTTTATGGGAGGGACCGACTCCTTATTTAGCACCACGATCGCTTGGTTCACGTCACCTGCGTGCTCCTCCACCTTAACGACTTTCCAGTCTTTTGTGCATTCTTGCAACATACAGAGGATGTCCTCCGGTGATGCGATTGCTGCTGAGAGCCAAATTCTGGCTCGTGGTCTACTGGGGACGTCACACCAATCTAGTGCGACTATGTTCGCCCCTACGTAAACTGCTCCGAGCTGAGCTACCGCCTGTTTTTATAGGTCAGCTGATCGCTGATTATCGCAGGCCACCACTTTTACCCTGCCCTGGTACCAGCCCGCGTCCATACAGCAAGGCGCTGAACCGGGCTTCTCGCGTACCATACGCAGGCAAATGAGAGACAGCTTGGACTCAACCGCCTTCCATTTATTTCTGGGGATCCTGTTCTCCGAATTTCCCCTATCTATAAGTCCAATTAGGACCCGATCTTTGGTAATCTCGGCAAAGGAGACCGACGGCTGGATCTTCGATCTCTTCGCCGACGGACCGGGCAGCTCTATGGAGCGTTGCCTCTTCGCCTGAGCACCTTCTTGTTGGGGCTTCTCTTGCCCATAGTTGGGAAACACCGTCCTTGCCCACTCAACCTTCTTTAGCCATTCGGGCGAAGGCGTGGCGACATTGCTTCTGGCATGCGAGCGGAGGGTTTGGGTGGCAGTCCGTCTCTCTGTGTATGTAAACTTCTTTGCACCAGCGGGTGACCCGATCGACTTTGCTGCGCCTACCGCTGGTTTTGGCGCAGATGCGCACATAGCGGAGGCGTTAGCGACAGTCTTTCTGTCCCCCGACATCCCTAGTTTGGGATAGGGCCCTTTCTGAGCCCTACTGGGGCTTGCAGTGGAACCATCGTTCATCTTTGCAGCGCCGGGTTTTTGTGGAGTTCCCGTCTCCGTTGTCTTGTTTGTTTTTTTATTTATTGTTTCCATAATTGGTCCCACGAGCTGCGGAGAAGGGGAAAGGTCCGCCCGGGCAGAGATCCGCGGTACCCGGGTAAGGCGGTAGATAGAACAGGGGGTCGCCATCTCTTTGAGCCCACCGTTTGGGCCCCCAGCTTCAGAACCACCTCACATTTTCCTCAGACCAAGCATCTGGAACAAAAAAGTTCCGTATCGTAATTGACTATCGTAATTTAAATGAAATTACGGTAGATGACAAATACCCTATCCCGGTCATGGATAAAATATTGGACAAACTTGGTAGATGCCAATATTTTACCACTATTGGCCTTGCAAAATGTTTTCACCAAATACAAATGGATGAAAATTCTATTCCAAAGACAGCTTTTTCCACCAAAAATGGCCATTATGAATATACTCGAATGCCCTTTGGATTGAAAAATGCCCCTGCTACCTTTCAAAGGTGCATGAACAATCTCTTAGAAGATTTGATCTACAAGGATTGTTTGGTCTACATGGACGATATTATCGTGTACTCCACTTCATTGGAGGAACATGTTTTATCTTTGCGAAAGGTATTTGAAAAATTACGAGAAGCTAATCTCAAGCTTCAACGCGACAAATGCGAGTTTATGAAAAAGGAAACAGAATTTGGTATAAAACCAAATCCTCTCCAAATAGAGGCAATACAAAATTTCCCTTTACCCAAATCCCCAAAACGAATAAAATCCTTTTTAGGTGTTTGTGGATTTTATAGGAAATTTATCCCAAACTTTGCTAAAATAGCAAAACCACAGACAGCAAAGCTTAAAAATGGCGTAACTTTAAATATAAAAGATAATGATTATGTACAAGCGTTTGAAAAACTTAAACTTTTAATATTGTCCGATCCAATACTTATATACCCAAATTTCGAAAAACCATTTTCATTAACAACAGATACAAGTAATATTGCTATAGGAGCAGTATTATCGCAAAATCATAAACCAATCTGTTATGCCAGCAGAACTCTTAATGAACACGAAATTAATTATTCGGCAATAAGAAAAGAACTTTTAGCTATTGTCTGGGCCACCAAATATTTCAGGTCCTATCTTTTTGGCAGAAAATTTCTGATTCTAAGTGATCACAGGCCTCTAGTTTAGCTCAATAATATCAAAGAACATAATATGAAATTACAACGCTGGAAAATCACACTAAATGAGTTTGATTATGAAATAAAATATTTGCCCGGTAAAGAAAACCATGTGGCAGACGCCTTATCTAGAATAAGAATAGAGGAAGCCTATTTAGGAGAGACTTCCAGTAATTCAAATACAATAACAACAGTAGCTACAGTGCATAGTGCACCAGAAGATAACCAAAACAACATTTCAATAACAGAAGGACCACTGAATTATTATAGCAGACAACTAGAATTTATAAGAGGAGACTTAAATGAAGTCGAAGTAATAAATTATTTTCATAAAACAAAAATTATAATAACATATAAAGAGATGACAATAGAATACGCAAAACATTTAATAATTGAATACTTTTCTAATAAGAAAAGCGTAATATACTTTCCTATTGAAACAGACTTTTTAATTTTTCAAAAAGCATACGTTGAAATTATTTCCCCAGATAACTTAACTAAAACAATGAAAACTAATAGTAAATTAATAGATATTAACACTTACGCAGAATTCAAAGAAATTATTATTAAAACACACAGAGAACTATTACATCTAGGAATAGAAAAACAAACAGCACTTTTTAAAGAAAAATATTATTTTCCCGATCACCAAAAATTAATTCAAAATTTTATTAATGAATGCGAAGTATGCAACATCGCAAAAACAGAACACAGAAATACTAAATTAGAATTCGAAATAACCCCAGAAATTTTTAATCCAAGAGAAAAATATGTCATTGATTTTTATATGATAGATAATAAACAATTTTTATCTTGTATAGACATTTATTCAAAATTTGACACCTTAATAGAAGTCAACAGTCGAGATTGGTTAGAAGCAAAAAGAGCATTAACTAAAGTTTTCAATGAAATGGGTAAACCAAACCAAATCAAAGCAGACAAAGATTCAGCTTTCATGTGCGCATCATTGCAACTTTGGTTAAAATCTGAAGATGTTGTTATTGAAAAAAACAACAAGCAAAAATGGAATTTCTGACGTTGAGAGATTTCATAAAACGGTAAATGAAAAGTTAAGAATCATAAACAGTGAAACAGACTTAGAAAATAAGCTAACAAAATTTGAAACTATTCTTTATGTCTATAATCATAAAACAAAACATAACACGACAGGCAGAACTCCTGCAGATATTTTTATTTTCGCTGGAACTCCAAAATATAATACACAGTCAAATAAAATCAATAAAATAGAAAAACTTAATGAATCACGAAATAAATTTGAATTTGATACTAGATATCGACAAGCTCCACTAGTAAAATCAAAAACCACTAATCCGTTTAAAAAGACAGGAAAAATCACAAAATTAGATGATAATCATTACAAAGAAGTTAACAGAGGAAGAAAAATAATACATTATAAGTCTAAATATAAGAAAACAAAGAAAATTAACGAAAATAAATACGATAATTCCAGATGCACGCCAGATGAAAACCAAACCTAACTTGTTGATCAACACCATCAACATCTTATTAATTTTAATACATTTTACAAAACTTACCAATGGCCAAAATTTGGAAATCAATCCCGTTCAAGCAAAAAACTGTTATTTAATATTTAAAACAGGAACCTTGGACTTACCAACTAATTACGAATATCATTGTTTAACCGTCAACTTAACCAAAACTGAATTAACGTATACTAATTTAATTAAACAATCAGAAGAATTTTCAGGTTTAAAAGAAATTATATACGTAACAGAGAAATTAAACAGAGAAATGAATGGAATTAGAATTGCAAAACGTAGCAAACGAGGTCTTATAATATTTTTTAGGCACAACATACAAATATCTATTTGGAACATCAGATGAACAAGATAAAGAAGAATTAATAAATAAAATTGAAAATTTAGAACAAAACACAATTCAAGTTAATGAACTTAATAAATTAATAGATGCGGTAAACAAAGGTATTGAAACAATAAATCATTTAAGCTTGGTCTATGATGTAGACGAAAGGCTAGCATTACTTATTTTTAATTTATAAGAACTTACTGAATATATAGAGGACATAGAACTAGGAATGCAACTTACTAGACTAGGCATTTTTAACCCTAAATTACTTAAGCATGATACTTTAACACATGTTAATTCAGAAAAATTATTAATAATAAAAACCTCTACTTGGTTAGAAACCAATACTAATCAAATATTGATAATTTCTCATATCCCAAAAGACATTATAAAAACTTCAATATTCAAAATTTTGCCTTACCCAAATGAATTTAATGACATATTAACAGAACCTTTAGAAGACAAATACTATTTTCAAAATAATCAAATATTTTCATTTAACACAAAAGAAAGAGTTACAAATAAATGCATTATAGGAATATTAAACCAAGCCAATGCCGAATGAAAATACACAAAAATGTATAAAAAATATGAAACAAATTATATAGAGCCAAATATTATAATTACTTGGAACTTACCGAAAACTATTTTAAACCAAACATGTATAAATCAAGCAATAGTTGTCGAAGGAAATAAAATCGTAAAAGCGTTTAATTGTTCTGTACAAATCTAAGAAATCTTAATAACAAATACTATAATGGATTACACACACTCTATTTATGTTAACAATAATGTAACAATGATAGAACACTGTCAATAATTGAAGCAAAAGATATAATAAGAATACATACAAGAGAAACATTGTAATTAAATATAAAAATCAAAACAAAAACTATACTAAGAACCCAGAAAACCCAGAATTAAACAATATTGCACCAAATGAAAATACCCTACAATTAAACGAAAATACTACACAAACAAATATACCCACTCACATATACCCTAATATATCCGCCTGAGGACAGGCGTTTTTCTAATGGATGGGGAAGTAACATACCAACACCCACATATCTACCACATAAAGTAACATACACACACACACATTTCTACCACATAAACATTACATTACAAACATTTACATTACGCATTTGTCACACCCAAAATCATCGGCTCCCAAGAGTCGCCAATTAATATAAACATCCTCTTGAGTTATAAACAAATGAAAGAACCCCAAATTGCCGGCTCCCACGACTGACCAATTAATGTAAACATCCTCTTGCATTATAAACAAATGTCCCCAAACTCCAAAAAGCTTTTATCCCCCAATACTGTAAAATTGCAGACGCAGCTCAAACCTAGATCGTTCTCTTGCTCAGTGCTCTCATTTTGGACACTCTCAATTTATCAATAAACTTCTTTCTCCCAATCGACGTGTACACAACATTATGTACATTAAGCAGCCAATCAAATTCCTACATGGTGCTTCACATGATTCTTTAGATTGCAAGTCCTCATAATTTAGTTTGCTTGGGAGAGGGGTACTAACTGGATTACAATCTTCCATATTGAATTTTTTTAAAACATTTTTATACCAATAAAATGTCGTATTTCACATAAGTCAGTCATTTGAAACGTATTTGAAAGATTAGTTTTAAATTTAGACATACTTTCGGAATTACTGGTGGCAATTACCACATCGTCAACATAATAGTATATATATATTTTTACTTATATATCCCTTTTTTAAAATATATATACATCGGTCTACTTCTAGATTCTGAAATCCAAAATTTTTAAGTGCACTTTCGAAAATCTCAAACCAGCATCGTGCAGCTTGCTTAAGGTCATAAATAGCTTTATTTAGTTTACATACTTTATTTCCATCGTACTGGTTTAAACATTTTGGAACCTTCATATAAATTTCATACTTTAAAGTTCCATTTAAATTGCTGTTTTTACATCCATATGATGGATCTGTAATTTATATTGATTCGAGAATGATAAAAGAAATCTGAAACTAGAAATTCGTGCAACTGGTGCAAAAGTCTCATCATGATCCATCATATATTCTTGGGTGAAGCCCCTTGCTACCAGTCTTGCCTTATATTTTAATAAATTACCATTTTCGTCTTGCTTTAAACTAAAAACCCACTTGCAATCTACTATGTTTTTATCCATAGGCCTTTGCACTAAGCACCATGTATTATTTACAGAATGAGAATTTAGTTCGTCTTGAATGGCTTCCTCCCACAAGGTTCTGTCATCGCGAAATTTAATTTCCTCATATGTATTGATCTTTAATCCTCTCACATTATTACCAGTTTCAACTACTGGATCGGTATTCTCGAGACAAGTGGAATTTTTATTTAAGTCTTCACCAGACTTTGAATCCATTGATTCATTCATTTCCTGTAATGGAAAACCTGACTCTTCATTCTCTTCAATTGGAGAATCATGACTTCTGCTAACATCATTATGTTTTACCACAGAGTCATTTTCATTTAAAGTCATAGATTTTATGCTTTTTTCGTCCACCACTACATATCTAGCTATCATAAATTTTCTCGATCTTGATCGATTTCTCATCAAATTTTCGCTTTCGCACTTTATTTAGTGCATATACCGTCGATCCAAATATTTTCAAATATTTTAATATTGGCTTCCTTTTATGCCACATCTCATGTGGTGTTTTTCTTATATTTTCCAAAGCTCTACTTGGGAACCTATTAGCTAAATAGGTTGCTGTTAAAACAGCTTCACCCCAAAAACTTTTATAAAGTTTAGTACAGTTAATCATAGAGCGAGCTTTTTCGGTGATTGTTCTAATCATCCGCTCTGCAACACCATTCAATTGTGGAACCGTTAAATGATAACTGAAACCTTTTTCGACACAAAATTCACGCATTTCATTAGAGCGATATTCCCTGCCATTATCAATATATAGATTTACCATTTTTAAGTTGAAATGAGCCTCACTTTTCGCCACAAAGTCTTTGAATACAAAAAACACGTCAGATTTATAAGTTATTAAATATGACACACTATAATGTGTAAACTGATCAATAAATACTACATAGTAGTTTACGCCCTCAACTATTGATAATAAAAACTACTATGTAGTATTTATTATCAATAGTTGAGGGCGTAATCGGACCACATACATCAGAATGATCTACGAACAATGGGCGGTCAATATTTTCTTTGTTTTTAGATTTTTCAAATTTTAGTCTAGATTGTTTTCCGTTAATACATCCCTCACATAATTCATTTCTATTTTCTTGTACGTTTTTTATAAGTTCAACATCTTCAAACAAGCTGTTTCGTTTAATTTCTAAGAATTTTCCAACACTAAAATGGCCCAATCTTTAATGCCACAAGGGATATTCTGCATCATTTGAAATTAACGATGTATATACTTTACTTTTTAAATAAAATTTCACAATCGGTACATTATACTTACATATCCCTTCAAATGCAATGTTACCATTTTTGATTATTTTAATACCATCCGGATTAAATTCGACGGACATTCCACCATCTACCATCTTCTTCACGGATAGTAAATTGTGCGGGATTTCCTTGCAATACAGCACATTTTGTAATGCATTGTTTTTCCCCGAACTGTTAAGAGTAACTAGTCCTTTCGCAGTAGCATACACAAATTCTCCACGCTTTGCAATCTCAATCGCAACACTTGGATTTAAATTCTCATACTCGGAAAATAAGTTTATATCATTTACTAAGTGATCTGATGCCCCTGAATCTAATATAGAACAAGAGAGAACGCTATAGTCAAGTGCCTCGACTATTAGATACCCGTTACTTAGCTAAAAAAGTTCAAACTATCAATTTGAATTCGGCGATCTCTTAGTGCTGGCAGCTTTACAGCACGAGCATCAGCACCAGCGCTGGTTTAGCGCAGGCAGCTTTTGTCCTGCACCAGCAGCTGTGTTTATGTTTATGTTATTGAGTGCAATAAATTGACTAGAAATATTAAACATACATACTTATATTGGCTAAACACATACATTCTTAAATAATATTATGTATATTAAAGTCTAAATGTTTGCACAACACGAGTAACGGGTATAGCGAATAGCTTTCTTTGAAAGGAGTTATCTTTGCCGGAATATTGCAACTGTGTACAATGTAAATACATACATATGTTTATGCTTACATACATACACACATACGCCATTGTTTGACTCAGACCTCCAATTTGGCTAACTTGATTTGATTTCATAGCTCGTAAATAACTATTGACCGTTTTTCTTCCTGCGCTCTCGTTGCGAGCACAACCGAAAAAGTTCATACTGTCTCGCTCTCGCTCTGAGCAAGAGAGTCTTGCTGTCTTCATTTATGTTTTCTGTTAAGCGCTTTTCGTTGAGTTTTTTTATATCGCTCTTTCAATGAGCAGTGCGTAAAGAGCGGAACGAGAAACGGTCGCAAAATGAGAGTCAGCAAAAGACCGATTGACCGAAAAACTCAACGCAAACGGTCTTCACATTTACTCTCGTTGTTGTGAAAAAGAAATAATATGATTTGTTTAATTTAAATTTATTTTCAAATATTTTTGTTATAAAGTTCCATTTTGATTTCATATTTCTTATACATATTTCAAAAGCAAAAAAAAGTTTCAGAAAATGTTTTTAATTTAATTTTAAATTTTTATCTTATTATATATTATATTATGTGTTAAGCTTTATAACTAGTAAGCCGTTAAGATTCTCTGCACTAATCGAACTTCTTCGTTCACTTAATATAAAGTGTAGGGTTGAGAATGCTCGTTCGACGGAAACTTGCGTTGCAGGTGTAGCCAGCACAACCTGCGCTAGTGCACTTATATTAGGAAACTTAAGCTGCAAGTCATTAAAAAATTCCAATATATTTGAATTTAATGGCAAGCGACCAAATGTGACGTCGAAGTTTTCGATGTCAGCATAGATTTGTACAAGTTTTTCAGAAACAGGATCTTTTTTGCTTTCTGACACTGTCTGAAAATCGTCCAAAAATGCCGAGAACAGCGTCTTCTTTTCAGATGAGGATGCGGTTGAAAGGATTGACGTGAATGAGGAATCAAACATCTCTTCACACACAGGAGTTTCGAGCTCTGGAACATTTCGTGTTTGTGCCTTAAATAATAAAGCGATAATAAGTATAAAATGTTTTTTGGATTATAGTTTAGGACAAGTATTAGTTTTTGACGAAGACAATTTGAATTATTAACATAGTTTCTCAAAATTACAACGTAAACAAAACAGGACCCAAATTTCAAGCATTCTACGACATACAGCTTACTTGTTTTAACTCAAATAAACGAAAAGTTTTTTTTTTTAAATTAGCCTTTGCTAACAGTTTCTGATAATTCGTCAACATACAATTTACCCGAGGGTCAATGTAAATCGCTGCCAACAATGCTTCATTTTCTAACAATTTCCCTTCTCTTATTTTTATCTGTGAAGCTAGTTATACCCGTTACTCGTAGAGTAAAAGGGTATATTGTATTCGTGCAAAAGTATGTAACAGCTAGAAGGAAGCGTTTCCGACCCTATAAAGTATATATATTCTTGATCAGGGTCACTAGCCGAGTCGATATAGCCATGTCCGTCTGTCCGTCTGTCAGTCTGTCCGTCTGTCTGTCCGTCCGTATGAACGCTGAGATCTCGGAAACTATAAAAGCTAGAAGATTCTAGGAGTTCCTACGCAGTGCAAGTTTGTTTCAAAAAGGTGCCACGCCCCCTTTAACGCCCACAATCGCTTATATACGATTTTAAAATTTTAAATATTTCGGAAAAGTAAAAATGCAGTTTTATTGTGTTTATTAATACCTATCGAAATGTAAAAGAAATTTTTCAAATCGGACCATTCGTTAAAAAGTTATGCGTGATCAAAGTTTCTATCTCCATCTCCCCCGCACTCCCTTTACCAGAGAAACGGGTATCTGATAGTCGGGGCACCCGACTATAGCGTTATCTCCTTTTTTTTTTAATCAAGTTGTGGCTGTTCTCGCATTTCAATTTTAGTTCCATCCATACTATGAAGAACTCACTATAACTCAAATCGGACCATTCGTTAAAAAGTTATGCGTGATCAAAGTTTCTATCTCCATCTCCCTCGCACTCCCTTTACCTGAGAAACGGGTATCTGATAGTCGGGGCACCCGACTATAGCGTTATCTCCTTTTTTTTTTTAATCAAGTTGTGGCTGTTCTCGCATTTCAATTTTAGTTCCATCCATACTATGAAGAACTCACTGTAAACTAAATTTTTGTCTTGTAGCTTTAGGGTTGCCTCGTATGTATCACTGAAAGCGTCAATGTACGTCTCGATCCAATTCCAATCGGCAACTACACAAATATAAGACTGCGTAGCCAGGAAATCCTTTAGGTCCAATAATTTTTTAAGCATTAAGTAGGTTGAATTCCACCTTGTAGCAACGTCGAGCGATGGTATGTTTCTTTGGTTCTCAATTAAGATACGTCTGCATAGATTTTATAAATTATATAATAGTATAGTATATATATATATATATATATATATATATATATGTAAGACTGTTTAGGCGAAATAGAGAATAATAACAGCAGTAGTAGCAGAATATCTGCAGAATAACAGCAGTAGTACCGATAACAGCAGGAACAGCAGTAGTAGCAGTAACAGCAGGAACATCAGAACAGCAGAAGAACAGCAGAACAGCAGAAGAACAGGAGATTAACAGGGGCCATTCAGCGGAGACGACAACAGCAGAACGGAAGCAGATAAACGACGCAGAATAAGCAGAATAGAGAAACTACGCAGTTATCTTGTATTCTTCCACCATATACTTATAATCTATACTTAATATTAATAATAAAACCAAGGTGACTTAATAACCCACCTTACATCGCAAGTGAAAAGTGACGCCGTCCCGAGAAGTCTCAAACAAGAAAGGAAAGCTAACTTCGGGCGGAGCCGAAGTTGATATACCCTTGCAGAATACTCTGTAAATTATATTCTCCAAAATTATTCATATAATGCATGCTTAATACTCATAAAAATCCCAACTTCCTAACTTTAAAAACACCAAAGTTATGGCATTTCCAATCGTTCAGTTATATGGCAGCTACAGGATATAGTCGGCCGATCCTTATGAAATTTGGTAGGTCGGATTGATTGGCCAAATATAAAACCCATAGGAAATCCCAGCTTCCTAACTTTACAAGCACCAAAGTTATGGCATTTCCGATCAATCAGTTATATGGCAGCTATAGGATATAGTCGGCCGATTCCGGCCGTTCCGACATATATACTGCGTGCAAAGGAAAGAAGGGTGTGTGCAAAGTTTCAATTCGATATCTTTAAAACTGAGAGACGAGTTTGCGTAGAAAAAGGCAGACGGACAGACGGACAGACAGACGGACAGACAGACGGACAGACAGACGTACAGACAGACGGACAGACGGACAGACGGACATGGCTATATCAACTCAGGAGGTGATCCTGATCAAGAATATATATACTTTATATGGTCGGAGATGTCTCCTTCACTGCGTTGCACACTTTTGACCAAAATTATAATACCCTCTGCAAGGGTATAAAAAGTTTAACTGACGCCGAGAAGTTTGATCGTAAAGGGAATAAGCAGATGAGGGAGACGCCAATAAAGAAGGAACATTCTAAAATTCCGATTGCGAAAAGGAGACAGCCGTATTACACAAGATCAGTTGCCGCAGTAGAGAAAAAACACAGCATGAGTGAACCCGAAAAAAGCGAGCAGAATCTGGTCGAAGCAGGTGTGGGGCAAAATACCGCAGCCGGAACAACCGAAGTGTCTTTAATCGAAGAGAATACAAAAACACTGAAGGAGCTTGTCCAGCTTCTGGCCATGAAGATGGGAGCAGAAGAGCAAAGCAGTGGTTGCTCAATAACGGCGGAAAGCTTCGCGAAAATCATTCCGGAGTTTGACGGAGAATCCATGCCGGTCAAGAATTGGTTTGACAATTTCAAGCTAAATGCTGCAGCTTATGGTCTGAACATAAAGCAAATGTATGTACAGGCACGTGCCAAAATGACGAACACTGCAAAATTGTTTTTGGACTCTACTTACGTACATCAATACACATGAGATTGCTGCAGACAGAATTTAGTCGTCAATATGTGTGCAGCGCGGATGTTCATGAGCAGCTCCGTGATCGCAAGAAACGCAAGCAGGAATCGTTTCACGAGTACCTTCTGCAGATGAGGAAGATTGCAGCTCTTGGCAGTATAGATGCACGTTCTGTAATCCGCTACATCGTGGATGGTTTAAACTTAAGGAGTGACTTCAAATACACTCTCTACAGTTGCAAGTCCTTTAAAGAGCAGTATGAGGTGTTTGAACGCGTCGGCGAAAAGGGAAATAAGCCGTTTCAGCCGAACGATGAAAAATAGACGCCGAATCAGAAGAAGCAGCACGAGTTCAACGACAGAAAGAGTCATTGTTTCAATTGTGGATCTGCTGATCACCTCCGCAAGGACTGCAAAGCTGCCACGAAATGCTTAAGGTGCAATAAAGAGGGCCACATGTCTAGAGATTGCCCTGGGTTAGCTGCTGGTGTCCAAGTTGTGTGCAGTGCAAGTCGCATGAAGATGGTTACTATCAACGATGTCGAAGTGGAGTGCTTAGTGGATACTGGAGCCGATGTATCTATATTGAGAAAGTTCATCTTTAACAAAATACACAATATTATTTTGGAGAGATGTGCTTCGAAGCTTCGTGGACTAGGAAAGAAGACCACGTGCCCAGTTGGATGCTTTTTGGCTGAGGTAGCAGTAGATGAGAAGATGACGCCACACAAGTTCGTTGTCGTAGAGGACGAAGACATCGAGTATGACGCGCTGCTTGGATTTGATTTCGTTTCGAAGTACAATTTTTCATTGTCGGCAGAAGGATACAAGTTTTCTTCCCCGCTGGGGGAAAAAGCTTGTGAAGAACATAACCAGATGAGTATTTATAATATTATTAATACAAATGATGAAATCGATGCTCCCCCCCAGTATGCAAAGGAGGTATCGATGCTAATTAGGAACTACAAGGCGGTGGATGCAGTAGCAGAGGTTCCAGTCAAGCTACGAATTGTTCCGGATGGCGAGATCGTTCCATTTCGTCAGTCACCGAGTCGATTCGCAATTGCCGAAGAGAAGGATGTCGAAAAGCAGATCGACGAATGGTTAGCTGCTGGAATTATACGCCCATCTACATCAAACTTTGCCAGCCGTCTGGTGCTGGTAAACAAAAAGGATGGCACACGCCGTATCTGCGTTGATTTCTGAATTACTCGCAGATTGCACGCCCGTTGACTGACCTGCTGCGAAAAGAGGTCCATTTTGAAATGGCTGAGCCTCAGATGAATGCGTTCCAGAGTCTGAAGGATGCCTTGACTAAGGAACCCGTTTTGAAATTGTATAGCAGAGGGGCCAAAACTGAGTTACATACGGATGCATCAAAAGACGGATTTGCCGCGGTATTAATGCAGTGGTTCGATGGCAGACTCCACCCAATCCAGTATTGGAGCAAGAAGACAAAAGAAGCTGAGTCTCGCCAGCACAGTTACATCCTGGAAGCAAAAGCCGTGTATCTGGCGGTAAAGAAATTCAGACATTATCTGCTGGGATCGCCGTTTAAGTTGATAACAGATTGCTCGGCTTTCAAGCAAACTTTACAGAAGACAGATGTACCAAGAGCAGTCACGCAGTGGATTGTTTATCTGCAGAATTTCGAGTTTGCAGTGGAACATCGCCCTGGAGAACGATTAAAGCATGTTGACTGTCTCAGTCGCTATCCCGACCGCGTTATGCTTGTGTCGTTGGAGATCACTGCGCGCATCAAAAAAGCTCAAGGAAAAGTTGAGATGCTGAAGGCAATTACGGCAATTTTAGCCAGCTGTCCATATGAGGGGTACAAGATGAAAGCGGGACTGGTCTATAAGGAGGTGAACGGCAATGATCTTCTCGTAATCCCGAAAGCGATGGAAAAATAAGTTATTGTTGACGCCCACAGTGCGGGTCATTTTGCGCTACAAAAAACAATTCATGCTGTGCAACAATCCTATTGGATTCCTCAGTTGGAGCAAAAAGTTCAGCAGGTTGTGAACAACTGTGTAAGATGCATCATTTACAACAAGAAGCTTGGCAAGAAAGAAGGATTTTTAAACTGCATCGATAAAGGTGATCAGCCTCTTCATACGCTGCACGTTGATCATCTGGACCCCATGGATGCCACTGGGAAGCAATATAAGTACATATTTGCGATGGTGGATTCACTTTCGAAGTTTATATAGCTTTTCCCTACAAAGACTTCCAGCTGCGAGGAAACGCTGAAGAAAATAGAGATGTGGACCGATATTTTTGACAACCCAGTGCGGATGGTTTCGGACAGAGGCTCCGCTTTTACTGCCAACTTGTTTGCAGAGCACAAGGAGAAAAACAGTATCGAGCACGTGTGGAGCACAACCGGAGTTCCCCGTGAATATGGTCAAATCGAGAGGGTAAATCGCACGATCTTGTCAATCATTTCTAAGATTTCGGCAGATGATCCAGCCAAGTGGTTTAAGGCAGTACCAGAGGTGCAGAGAGCTGTTAATTCCCACTTACACGCTTCAACGAAAAAGTCACCGTTTGAGATAATGTTTGGCGTGAAGATGAACAATAAGCCAACTGATCGTATTATTCAGCTTTTAGAGGAAGAGATGTATTTAAGCTTTGACAAGCAACGGCAGCAACTTAGAGTAGATGCAAAGATTGAGATTCAACGTGCACAGGAGTCATACAAGAAGCACTTTGACCAAAAGCGGAAACCGGAGGTCAACTATCAAGTTGGAGATTTAGTCGCTATACGCCGGACACAGTTTGTTGCAGGAAAAAAGCTCGCTGGAACATATTTGGGACCGTATGAAATAACAAGAGTCAAGAGAAATGGCAGATATGAGGTTCGGAAGGCAGCGGATGTAGAAAGTCCATCTAACACTTCCACCAGCTGTGATTACATGAAGTTGTGGCGTTACGTGAAGGACAATGAGGATGCTTGGTCATCCGGGATAGATGAGTAATCAGGAATGGCCGAATGTAAGACTGTGTAGGCGAAATAGAGAATAATAACAGCAGTAGTAGCAGAATATCAGCAGAATAACAGCAGTAGTACCGATAACAGCAGGAACAGCAGTAGTAGCAGTAACAGCAGGAACAGCAGAACAGCAGAAGAACAGCAGAACAGCAGAAGAACAGGAGATTAACAGGGGCCATTCAGCGGAGACGACAGCAGCAGAACGGAAGCAGAAAAACGACGCAGAATAAGCAGAATAGAGAAACTACGCAGTTATCTTGTATTCTTCTACCATATACTTATAATCTATACTTAATATTAATAATAAAACCGAGGTGACTTAATAACCAACCTTACATATATGATACATATAATAATAACAAATTCGGGATTTAACACTTTGAAAAAAATATAATTTTTATTTATCAAAATAGTGTAAACGCGAACTGGGAGAGATAGGTTTGCTCCTTACAAGATTCAACTTAAAACTCAAACTTATAAACTAAGCTGGCGCTTATCAAACCTTCGATTGGGAGAAAGAACTTTATTAATAAATTAAGAGTGTCCAAAATGAGAGCACTGAGCGAGAGAGCGATCTAGGTTTGAGCTGCGTCTGCAATTTTACAGTATTGGGGGATAAAAGCTTTTTGGAGTTTGGGGACATTTGTATATAATGCAAGAGGATGTTTACATTAATTGGTCAGTCGTGGGAGCCGACAATTTGGGGTTCTTTCATTTGTTTATAACTCAAGAGGATGTTTATATTTATTGGCGACTCTTGGGAGCCGATGATTTTGGGTGTGATAAATGCGTAATGTAAATATGTTTATGTAGTAGATATGTGGGTGTGTGTTACTTTATGTGGTAGATATGTGGGTGTGGGTATGTTACTTCCCCATCCATTAGAAAAAAGCCTGTCCTCAGGCGGATATATTAGGGTATATGTGAGTGGGTATATTAGTTTGTGTAGTATTTTCGTTTAATTGCAGGGTATTTTCATTTGGTGCAATATTGTTTATTTCTGTTAGATTTTCTGGGTTTATAGTATGGTTTTTGTTTTGATTTTTATATTTAATTACAATGTTTCTCGGAATACTCTTAAATTTGGACCAGGAAATCCTTTAGGTCCAATAATTTTTTAAGCATTAAGTAGGTTGAATTCCACCTTGTAAGACTGTGTAGGCGAATTAGAGAATAATAACAGCAGTAGTAGCAGAATATCAGCAGAATAACAGCAGTAGTACCGATAACAGCAGGAACAGCAGTAGTAGCAGTAACAGCAGGAACATCAGAACAGCAGAAGAACAGCAGAACAGCAGAAGAACAGGAGATTAACAGGGGCCATTCAGCGGAGACGACAACAGCAGAACGGAAGCAGAAAAACGACGCAGAATAAGCAGAATAGAGAAACTACGCAGTTATCTTGTATTCTTCCACCATATACTTATAATCTATACTTAATATTAATAATAAAACCAAGGTGACTTAATAACCCACCTTACATTTGGGGGCTCGTCCTAACGTGGAAATCGCAAGTGAAAAGTGACGCCGTCCCGAGAAGTCTCAAAAAAGTTTAACTGACGCCGAGAAGTTTGATCGTAAAGGGAATAAGCAGATGAGGGAGACGCCAATAAAGAAGGAACATTCTAAAATTCCGATTGCGAAAAGGAGACAGCCGTATTACACAAGATCAGTTGCCGCAGCAGAGAAAAAACACAGCATGAGTGAACCCGAAAAAAGCGAGCAGAATCTGGTCGAAGCAGGTGTGGGGCAAAATACCGCAGCCGGAACAACCGAAGTGTCTTCAATCGAAGAGAATACAAAAACACTGAAGGAGCTTGTCCAGCTTCTGGCCATGAAGATGGGAGCAGAAGAGCAAAGCAGTGGTTGCTCAATAACGGCGGAAAGCTTCGCGAAAATCATTCCGGAGTTTGACGGAGAATCCATGCCGGTCAAGAATTGGTTTGACAATTTCAAGCTAAATGCTGCAGCTTATGGTCTGAACATAAAGCAGATGTATGTACAGGCACGTGCCAAAATGACGAACACAGCAAAATTGTTTTTGGACTCTACTTACGTACATCAATAGACAAAGATGCGTTTGTTGATGCAGACAGAATTTAGTCGTCAATATGTGTGCAGCGCGGATGTTCATGAGCAGCTCCGTGATCGCAAGAAACGCAAGCAGGAATCGTTTCACGAGTACCTTCTGCAGATGAGGAAGATTGCAGCTCTTGGCAGTATAGATGCACGTTCTGTAATCCGCTACATTGTGGACGGTTTAAACTTAAGGAGTGACTTCAAATACACTCTCTACTGTTGCAAGTCCTTTAAAGAGCAGTATGAGGTGTTTGAACGCGTTGGCGAAAGGGGAAATAAGCCGTTTCAGCCGAACGATGAAAAATGGACGCCGAATCAGAAGAAGCAGCACGAGTTCAACGACAGAAAGAGTCATTGTTTCAATTGTGGATCTGCTGATCACCTCCGCAAGGACTGCAAAGCTGCCACGAAATGCTTAAGGTGCAATAAAGAGGGCCACATGTCTAGAGATTGCCCTGGGTTAGCTGCTGGTGTCCAAGTTGTGTGCAGTGCAAGTCACATGAAGAAGGTTACTATCAACGATGTCGAAGTGGAGTGCTTAGTGGATACTGGAGCCGATGTATCTATATTGAGAAAGTTCATCTTTAACAAAATACCCAATATTATTTTGGAGAGATGTGCTTCGAAGCTTCGTGGACTAGGAAAGAAGACCACGTGCCCAGTTGGATGCTTTTTGGCTGAGGTAGCAGTAGATGAGAAGATGACGCCACACAAGTTCGTTGTCGTAGAGGACGGATTTGATTTCGTTTCGAACTTCAATTTTTCATTGTCGGCAGAAGGATACAAGTTTTCTTCCCCGCTGGGGGAAAAAGCTTGTGAAGAACCTAACCAGATGAGTATTTATAATATTATTAATACAAATGATGAAATCGATGCTCCCCCCCAGTATGCAAAGGAGGTATCGATGCTAATTAGGAACTACAAGGCGGTGGATGCAGTAGCAGAGGTTCCAGTCAAGCTACGAATTGTTCCGGATGGCGAGATCGTTCCATTTCGTCAGTCACCGAGTCGATTCGCAATTGCCGAAGAGAAGGATGTCGAAAAGCAGATCGACGAATGGTTAGCTGCTGGAATTATACGCCCATCTACATCAAACTTTGCCAGCCGTCTGGTGCTGGTAAACAAAAAGGATGGCACACGCCGTATCTGCGTTGATTTCTGAATTACTCGCAGATTGCACGCCCGTTGACTGACCTGCTGCGAAAAGAGGTCCATTTTGAAATGGCTGAGCCTCAGATGAATGCGTTCCAGAGTCTAAAGGATGCCTTGACTAAGGAACCCGTTTTGAAATTGTATAGCAGAGGGGCCAAAACTGAGTTACATACGGATGCATCAAAAGACGGATTTGCCGCGGTATTAATGCAGTGGTTCGATGGCAGACTCCACCCAATCCAGTATTGGAGCAAGAAGACAACAGAAGCTGAGTCTCGCCAACACAGTTACATCCTGGAAGCAAAAGCCGTGTATCTGGCGGTAAAGAAATTCATTATCTGCTGGGATCGCCGTTTAAGTTGATAACAGATTGCTCGGCTTTCAAGCAAACTTTACAGAAGACAGATGTACCAAGAGCAGTCACGCAGTGGATTGTTTATCTGCAGGATTTCGAGTTTGCAGTGGAACATCGCCCTGGAGAACGATTAAAGCATGTTGACTGTCTCAGTCGCTATCCCGACCGCGTTATGCTTGTGTCGTTGGAGATCACTGCGCGCATCAAAAAAGCTCAAGGAAAAGTTGAGATGCTGAAGGCAATTACGGCAATTTTAGCCAGCTGTCCATATGAGGGGTACAAGATGAAAGCGGGACTGGTCTATAAGGAGGTGAACGGCAATGATCTTCTCGTAATCCCGAAAGCGATGGAAAAAGAAGTTATTGTTGACGCCCACAGTGCGGGTCATTTTGCGCTACAAAAAACAATTCATGCTGTGCAACAATCCTATTGGATTCCTCATTTGGAGCAAAAAGTTCAGCAGGTTGTGAACAACTGTGTAAGATGCATCATTTACAACAAGAAGCTTGGCAAGAAAGAAGGATTTTTAAACTGCATCGATAAAGGTGATCAGCCTCTTCATACGCTGCACGTTGATCATCTGGGCCCCATGGATGCCACTGGGAAGCAATATTGCGATGGTGGATTCATTTTCGAAGTTTATATAGCTTTTCCCTACAAAGACTACCAGCTGCGAGGAAACGCTGAAGAAAATCGAGATGTGGTTTCGGACAGAGGCTCTGCTTTTACTGCCAACTTGTTTGCAGAGCACAAGGAGAAAAACAGTATCGAGCACGTGTGGAGCACAACCGGAGTTCCCCGTGGAAATGGTCAAATCGAGAGGGTAAATCGCACGATCTTGTCAATCATTTCTAAGATTTCGGCAGATGATCCAGCCAAGTGGTTTAAGGCAGTACCAGAGGTGCAGAGAGCTGTTAATTCCCACTTACACGCTTCAACGAAAAAGTCACCGTTTGAGATAATGTTTGGCGTGAAGATGAACAATAAGCCAACTGATCGTATTATTCAGCTTTTAGAGGAAGAGATGTATTTAAGCTTTGACAAGCAACGGCAGCAACTTAGAGTAGATGCAAAGATTGAGATTCAACGTGCACAGGAGTCATACAAGAAGCACTTTGACCAAAAGCGGAAACCGGAGGTCAACTATCAAGTTGGAGATTTAGTCGCTATACGCCGGACACAGTTTGTTGCAGGAAAAAAGCTCGCTGGAACATATTTGGGACCGTATGAAATAACAAGAGTCAAGAGAAATGGCAGATATGAGGTTCGGAAGGCAGCGGATGTAGAAGGTCCATCTAACACTTCCACCAGCTGTGATTACATGAAGTTGTGGCGTTACGTGAAGGACAATGAGGATGCTTGGTCATCCGGGACAGATGAGTAATCAGGAATGGCCGAATGTAAGACTGTGTAGGCGAAATAGAGAATAATAACAGCAGTAGTAGCAGATTATCAGCAGAATAACAGCAGTAGTACCGATAACAGCAGGAACAGCAGTAGTAGCAGTAACAGCAGGAACAGCAGAACAGCAGAAGAACAGGAGATTAACAGGTGCCATTCAGCGGAGACGACAGCAGCAGAACGGAAGCAGAAAAACGACGCAGAATAAGCAGAATAGAGAAACTACGCAGTTATCTTGTATTCTTCTACCATATACTTATAATCTATACTTAATATTAATAATAAAACCGAGGTGTCTTAATAACCCACCTTACATATATGATACATATAATAATAACAAATTCGGGATTTAACACTTTGAAAAAAATATAATTTTTATTTATCAAAATAGTGTAAACGCGAACTGGGAGAGATAGGTCTGCTCCTTACAAGATTCAACTTAAAACTCAAACTTATAAACTAAGCTGGCGCTTATCAAACCTTCGATTGGGAGAAAGAACTTTATTGATAAATTGAGAGTGTCCAAAATGAGAGCACTGAGCGAGAGAGCGATCTAGGTTTGAGCTGCGTCTGCAATTTTACAGTATTGGGGGATAAAAGCTTTTTGGAGTTTGGGGACATTTGTATATAATGCAAGAGGATGTTTACATTAATTGGTCAGTCGTGGGAGCCGACAATTTGGGGTTCTTTCATTTGTTTATAACTCATGAGGATGTTTATATTAATTGGCGACTCTTGGGAGCCGATGATTTTGGGTGTGACAAATGCGTAATGTAAATATGTTTATGTGGTAGATATGTGGGTGTGTGTGCATGTTACTTTATGTGGTAGATATGTGTGTGTGGGTATGTTACTTCCCCATCCATTAGAAAAAAGCCTGTCCTCAGGCGGATATATTAGGGTATATGTGAGTGGGTATATTAGTTTGTGTAGTATTTTCGTTTAATTGTAGGGTATTTTCATTTGGTGCAATATTGTTTATTTCTGTTAGATTTTCTGGGTTCTTAGTATTGTTTTTGAAAATTTAATACTATTTTGTATTAACTAAAACGCGACGAAAAGGAGTGTGGTGATGATCAGATTCGATTTAACACTGGCTTTTAATTTCAATATAAAAATGCTTAAGCCTAACTTAACGACGGGGGCGAGAGACGGGGCGAATTCGCGAGAGCGTTTAGATCTTTATTGCGCTCCCGCTCCCGCCTTACACTATAACAACAAATTTTAAAACACGCAAAGTGCGCGAACACCGCCCCCTCTGAAGGACCGCCGTCTTCAGCATGCCATAGGAAGCACCGCCAGCCTATGCACCGCTCGCCGATACGTCCCATCCTTCGTCTTCACGTCCGCCACTCGGACCTTGCCGTCAGCGCCGACGTGCACCGCCACGATCCGCCCGGTCATCCATTGCTGCGGCGGAAGGTTGTCCTCGACGACGACGACGAGAGCTCCCACGTCGACGTTTTGGACCTCCTGGTGCCACTTGTTTTTTGCCTGGAGGCTCGAGACGTACTCCCGGGACCAACGCTGCCAAAACCTGTGCCTGAGAGACGAGACACTGCGCCATCGTCGTAAGCAGGTTGGGCTGACTTGGTCCGGGAGCGCTGCTGAGGGTGGAGCCAGGAGGGGCCCGCCGATCAGGAGATGGCCTGGGCTTAGGGCTTCGCCGTCGTTGGGATCCGTGCTGATCGCTCCGAGGGGCCTGGAGTTGAGCACGGCCTCCACGCTGATGAGGAGAGTTCCGAGCTCCTCCGCGGTCAGAATGTCTTCGCCGACCGTCCGAAGGAACAGGTGCTTTGCAGACTTCACACCTGCCTCCCATAGTCCGCCGAAGTGAGGTGCTCTGGGCGGTATGAACGCAAACTCGCATCCTTTTCTTAACGAGAATGTTGCGATACCGCCCCCCTGCTCCTCCAGACGGGCCCGGAACTCTCTCATGTGGCGATCGGCTCCGACGAAGTTCGTCGCGTTGTCGCACCACACCTTCTCCGGAATCCCGCGTCGACTCACGAACCTTTGGAATGCCAACAAAAACGCATCAGTGGTGAGGTCAGACACTAACTCTAAGTGGACCGCTTTGGACGCAAAACATACAAACAATGCCACGTATGATTTGTACGGTGGCTTGCCACGGATACGATACGTTGTGTTAAATGGGCCACAAAAATCAACACCACAGATATTAAAAGGGCGGAGAGCTCGAAGTCTGTCTGATTTCAAGTTTCCCATGATTTGCGTCAAGAGTTGCGGCTTGCACCGAAAGCAACGAATGCAAGAACGAACTGTTCTGCGGCAAACTTCCTGCGCATTAACCAACCATATCTTTTCTCGCAACAGACTTACAAGAGCTCGAGGGCCAGCGTGACAATTTGTAACGTGCAGGTAGGACACGTACGTTTTAACAAACTGTGAGCCTTTCGACAACAACAACGGGAATTTGGCTTCGTACGGGATAGGAACATTCAATAACCGACCCCCAACTCGCAGCAATGTCGAGGAACACCAATCTAATTTTTTCTCCTGAAGAAAAGGGCTTAGTTTTTGTATATTCGTTGCTACCGGTTTATTTTTTCGAATTTTACCCATGTCGTCACTGAACTCGTGAGATTGGATCACTTCCACTATTTTCTCGAACGCAAAATTCAGTTCTCTTGGTGTTATACTTTTTTCAAAGGGCTGCGACACTTTTTTACACCTTTGAATAAACCGTAAGACCCACACGAAAACCCTTAGAAGCCTTATGTGCGACGAAAAGGATTCTATTTTCTGAAGCACATAATTGGGCTCTGGAATTACCACAAGCGCCAATGCTGATTTGCGTAATTCCATCGACACGACATCAGCAGGTACTTCGAAGTGTCGATTTACAGGCCAATCTTTTTCTGCATCGAGCAAAAACGACGGCCCAGCGAACCAAATGGAAGCTGTAAGTTCCTCAACGTCACATCCCCGTGACACAATGTCCGCTGGGTTTACTTTCGTGGGGACAAGTCTCCAGATTGCTTTTTCCGACCACTCTTGAATCTCCGCCACTCGGTTTGAGACAAAATCTGACAACGACGAAGGATGCGTTTTGATCCAATGCAAAGTGATCTCCGAATCCGTCCAGAGGAACACTTTTGTAATCGGAAAATTGAGCAATGGTCTTACATGATTATAAAGATCCGCAAGAAGGTGAGCTGCGCACAACTCAAGGCTACTTTGGATTTTGCTGTCAATAAAGATACTTTTAAACCTTCAGCGGTACTAGTGCGAACGTAGATGCACGCTCCATATGCTCGCATGGAAGCGTCAGCGAAACCATGTATTTCTGCCGGGACTTTGGCGTCTGTATGAACGAATCGCGATACCTTGATCTTGGGCAGCTGCAATAGCGTTCTCTTAAAGGCTTCCCAAGATGTCTGCAGTTGCATCGGCAGCGACTCGTCCCAGTCTAACTTTCGAAGCCACAGTTCCTGCAACAACATTTTTGCCCTAGTCACTAGAGGACACAATAGGCCGCACGAAGATCCAGGAAAGAGTCATCCAACCGAAATTGAAAGTAATCTTTACCCGGCAAACAAACCACGCCAAGGGTTTTAGTTATGTCTGAGTCTGCCGTTAGCGGCATGACAGCGCTTTCAGATGCGGACAACTCTGGGCAGTTAGAAAACCACTTTGCCAATTCAAATCCTGCCTCTTGCAATACCTGAGAAACTTCGTCTTAGCAGGTCCCCAACGCATCTGGCGCCAGTCAACAAATCGTCAACATAAAAGTCATTCTGAATGACCTTAGCGGCTTTTGGACACGAATCCTGCGCGATCTCTCCAAGCCGCATTAAACACCGAATCGCCAGATAGGGTGCTGGCGAAGTTCCATAAGTCACGGTGTTCAGCTTGAAGATTTTTAGAGACTCAGATGGATCTCGTCTCCACACTATGAGCTGAAAGTTTTGGTCAGCTTCGTCAACCATTACTTGACGATACATCTTTTTTACGTCTGCTGCAAGCGCAAACTTGTGCAGTCTGAACCGAAGAAGGGTCGAATACAGCTCCTCTTGAATGGTGGGGCCAACCATCAAGATGTCATTCAACGCGACCTGCGTCGATGTACGGCTCGAGGCGTCGAATACCACTCTCAACTTTGTCGAGGTGCTTTGAGGTCGCAGCACGCATTGGTGCGGAATGAAATAGTGCGAACTGTCTGGAATTTTATTGTCAGTGGAAGACATGTGGCCCATGGCTTCATATTCTTCCATGAATTCCAGATACATCTTTTTTAAAGAAGGATCTTTGAATAATCTTCTTTCAAGCGACAAAAATCTACGTTTCGCAACTTCATATGATGAACCAAGAGTGTTCGGGTCAGATTTGAACGGCAAACGAACCGAAAATCTTCCGGACGACAATCTTTGGACCTTGGCCTTGGGCGGCAAGTTCTCCACAGACCAAAATTTCTGCAGGGTTGTGTCTATTGACTCCAACACTTCCTCCTGGCAGCTGAGATGTACCAACTTTTCAGAATTTCTTATTTTTTCTGAGGCACATCTCCCTGACACTATCCAGCCGAGAACTGTTTTCTGCAAAATGGGAAACTCATGCCCTTGCTTTATCTGGCCGACTGACAATAGTTCAAAGAACGAGTCTGCGCCTATAAGCATGTCTATTTTTTGGGGCTTGAAGAAGAATTGATCTGCCAATTGAATATTTTCAGGCACCCTCCAGCAATGCCCCGCAAGCTCAAACACACGTCCTCTCTCTTAATCTGAAGTCTCTGAGCGAGCTCGTCGGTCACAAAATTTACTTTGGCTTACACGCTTCTTCGGCAACCATATGCTGATAGCGCTTGTTCAGGGCCGACTCACACTCGCTCCAAAGAGGAAGCGAGGTATAATCCAATTGTTCTTCCCATTTTCTTTTAGTTCCTGCATCGACTTTGCCCATTACTAGATGGATGAGGATGGCATTCGTAATACGTTTGTCATCCCCAATGGACAAAAGAGAATCGTGCAGCGCTGTGACTGTGTCGATCAGGTTTCTCAAGGCGGTAGCTGATGGCTGGGCAATCTTTGGCAGATTAAACAGTGTCGATATATTGTCAAAGAAAATTAAACAATCATTATCGTACACCCGCCTTAGGCTAGCCAGAGCTTTTGGATAATTATCCGCGGTAACTTGGAATGCCCTGACTGTTCCTAGCGCGTCTCCAGCCAAACACGATATTAGATGGTTGAATTTTTCGATATCGTGCAGAGTGTCATCTTTGTCAACAAAAGTTTCGAAAAGGCTTATAAAATTTTTAAATTCGGAATGCTTTCCGCTGAAGGTTGGAAGAGCGACGCTCGGCAAACGGCATTGGGGAGTGCGCGTTGCCGGCGGAGCGGAATTGTCAACGCTCTTACGCTTTGTTTCCGCAATTATCGCAGTCTCTTCGAACTCTTCGCGGTACTCATCATCTCCATCTTTCGCTTCAATTTTATTTTGTATAAGCGAAGCATTTTCGATGTGCGTATTTAGGATTTCCAATCGACATTCTAACTCAACCGTATTTAAAGAGAATCGACCCTCATTTAAATATCTTTGCGTTCGCTCTATACTCCTCATATAGCCATCTCGTTGGTTTTTCAACTCTTCGATTTCCTGGTTGTTGCTTTCTGATTTTGGCATTTTTTTTTTTTTTTTTTTTGGTTGTGAGGACGCTTAAAGGCGCCTCTCAATAATCTCTCTTATATAATCTCAGCCATTGGAGGCCAAAACTTAAGTCACAGTCACTGAAGGACTGACTAGTTATTAAGTTTCTAAAATATATATATTTAAGTCTAAAAACCTAAGTAATCCTAGTTTTCAAATAAGCGCGCGCGAGGGCACCAGTATTGATCAGCAGGATCAGTCCGCTGGCCAGTCGGGGCGAATGGCCAACAGTATCGATGAGTTATCGCCAATCACCCGTGAATAAGCGCGCGGGCTGTTAAGCGCAAAGCGTGCGACTAAGGGCAAGCTTAGTGCTGTTAATAATAAAACGCGGACTGTTAAGCGCAAAGCGTGCGACTAAGGACAAGCTTCGTGCTGTTAATAATAAAACGCGTGCCACAAGGACCACACCAGCAGCAGAGACTCCCGAGGACGGCAACGTCATATCAAAGGCATAGAGTAAGATTAGAAAGGTTAAGGTAAGGTTAGAAACCCAGATACTGAGTGCGAAGGTTAGGGAGAAAGACCAAGTGAATAAAATAAACATAAAGTTGTGAAACTCAAACCCCAAGCCTGGCTACTAAAATTTAGTGAACTTCGCTGAGTGTTTTCCGGGTCGGCTAGGTTACTGTATTGCGTTTCCGAGGTTTATTATCTCTTCGCAACGCGGATACCAAAGCTACCCACGTGCTACTCCAGGTCGGGCAAGTTCTCGTATTGCGTTTCAGAGGTTTATTTTCTCTGCGCAATACGAACGTTTACCAGACTAGAGAAAAACGCGGGAAACTATCGCCGGCCTTTTCTGCACACGCTCAGTTTAGGGAGAGGCTAATATGATTTAGTGCATCTCGCGGAGGGGCTTTCGGGTCAGTGAGGCTTCTGAGTTGCGTTTTCTGAGGTTTATTTTCTCCGCGCAACGCGGACGCCAAAGCTGCCCGCGGGCCAATTCACGTCGGACAAGTTACCGTATTGCGCTTCCTCTGTGCAATACGGACGCTTGCCGGACCGGAAAAGCTATCGCCGATCGCCCACGCTCAGGCCCAGTCGAACATCCCTCTCGAGTTAATTTGTGACGGCCCTGTTTTTCGTGTTACGTTTCCGAGGTTCTTTTCTCTACGCAACACGGACGACGAGGCTGTACGCGTGCTCCTTCGCGTCGGACAAGTCCCCGTATTGCGCTTCCGAGGTTTTCTCTGTGCAATACGGACGCATGCCGGACCGGAACAGCTAACCCCGGGTGCTGATTGGTGTCGGCCAGTTGACATTACGCCTCCGAGCGATCTACGCCACGTAGAGGTGGAGACCCAGAGCAGGTGATCCCGTAAACAAAATCCCGGCGGCAACTCCCAGTCCCGTTTCGTCTCCTGTGTTTCTACAAATTTAACTGTAGAGGACTCTGGCCGGACTGAAGTCTATCCCAGCCTAAGAAAAGTCCTTACAGTTTGGCGCCCGAACAGGGACGACTCAGGGACGACCTAGGTATCCTGTAGGAGTTGGGTTTTCAGTATCAACCGCATGGCTTAAAGACCCATGCCCAGCCGTGGGAAATTTTTTTGATTAGGAACACCCAAGTTTAAAAAAAAAAAGCCTAGTTAGAGAGCAAATAGGGGAATCCGTACTGCCACTTACGACAACGCCGATCTACTCCGCAACTGCGCCGCTTACTATGAGCACCCCGAGCGCCTATCCGCCCCATCAGGAGCACTCTGGAGTCCATCCGCGCCGTCGCCTGAGCGCCGCCTGCTGAGGGCCCTACAGCATCCCAGTGGGCCACCTGCGCCGCTTACCGAGAGCACTCCCAGAGGCCGCTCACATCAGGAACGAGTCCAAAGCTCAGCAGAGCCACACCACGAGCAGCCCAGCGATCAGCCGCGCTCGCCTTCGGGAACGACCCTAGAGACCGCTTCGTCGCCCGGCTTGCGCCCCCCAGCAGCGCCACCTACCGTGCCGACTACAGCACGCACCGCGACGAGGAAAACAGTCGCCACGCTCACCGTGGACCCCGGATCACTCGCCGCCAGGAGAGTCGCTCCTGCGCCACCACCATTCGCTAGTCGGGAGACCCAGCCACTCCCACATCAGCATCCGCGTGACGCCCACTCAGAGGCCCAACATCAGCGGGCACCCAGCCACACCGTTCACCGGGTCGACCGATGAAAACGAACCGGGAACAGAAAGCGTCGGAGGACGCCGAACAAAAACCCGCTACATCAGCCGCCAGACAGATCGAGGAGGGGAGCTTCTCCGAATCCGACGACGCATCCACGACCCGAGCCATGGGGGTCAGGTGGATTTCCTACCGGCGGAAGGACGAACTCTAAGCTATCCTCAAGGAGTTCGGTTTGAACACCCAGGGCCAGGTGGACGAACTGCGACCCAGGCTTGCATCGTTCATCGGAGGGTCCAACCACAGTCCGGCGCTCCGGGAACGCTTTGCCGCATTGGAGGCCATCTACCCAGAGGCTCCCACATCAAAGGTAGTGACCAACCGGTCCACCTCACCGATGCCCGGCGCAGGGGACACCCTTCTCTCCGTGCCACCCCCAGAACACCGTCACACGAGCCCAGGACGTGGAGTCCAAGGCTCCCACCCCGCTGCCCAATCGCCATCCCAGCACATGTCCGCAGCCGCATTCGCCGAGAAGCTTCGGGGATGGGGCGTCCATTTCGATGGACAAGCCGACCCCCTGCACTTCATGGAACGAGTCGAGGAAGGCGCTACGTCATACAGCGTACGGAACAGCGACATCCCACGAGCCATCGCCGGATTACTGTCGGGCCGCGCCGAAGGCTGGTACCGAGCCTACCAGATGCACGCCGTGCCCTGGGAAACTTTCAAGCGGGAGTTCTTGGAATTTTTTCTACCTCCACGGTACTACCAGCGCCTGGAGGATGCGATCAGGACACGACACCAACAAGGCGGCGAGCCTTTCAAGTTCTATGTGGTAGAACTACGCCTGATGATGCAGCGGGCAAATTACTCGTTCGAACAGGAGCTCGAAAGGATTTACGAGAATCTGCTACCGGAGTATCACCTCTTCATAAGGCGTCACGAATTCTCCTCGCTGGAAGGGTTGACCCAACTAGCCACCGCTTTCGAAATTGCTCGGGACCGAGACCCAGTCCGACAAGCAGCACTAGTTCCACCCGCCAGTGGAAACTACACTACGAGGAGCAGCCCTCCGCCCGGCCCTCGCAGACGAGAGCCCATACGACCAGCGGCGACGCCTTTCGGCACATCGAATCCAGCGATTACAAACCGGATGATTTCCCAGGAGGCCGAAACACCTGTCGACGTGACCCGAGCCGGTAGTCGCTGCGCTGAGGTGGGACACTTCGTTCGGGAATGCCAGAATCCGCCAGTCCTATACTGCTGGGACTGCGGGAAACGTGGTACTCGCACCATTGACTGCTGCCGGCAGTCGGGAAACAACCGGGGTCCTCGCACACACAGGGAGCAGGCGGCGACCCACTCAGCGCTCCCCCATCATTAAATCCACCGCTCCGCTCGACGGGAGGCCGGATCGTCGCCACGGTTACCATCGAGGGGCAACTCTTCGCGGCAACCATCGACACGGGGGCCTCCAGAAGCTTTGTCAGCGAAGCGCTGGCCAACCGGCTCGATTCGGGTCGAAACATCAAAGAGGTTCGCACCCAAATATCCCTGGCGGACGGATCCCCGAAGGAGGTCACCAAGGCCCTGCACGCACAAGTGCGCCTGGACAAACAACATGTCGGCATGACCCTCCTGGTCCTGCCAACGATCTTGGACGAGGTGATCCTCGGGATCGACTTTCTCTGTGGCATCCGGGCAACCCTAATCTGCGGCCAGGTGTGCCTCCAACTAGCTCCGCCCACCACACGAAGAGCCGAACCAGGCCCAGCCACCCGAACGGCGCCAACAGCGGCGGTCGCCCACCTTTCGGACCCACCGACTCCTACCCGGCGGACAACAAGGACCAACAAGGAGGCCACAACGGGTCCCATACCCGCCCCAAGACAGCACATCACCGCGGGACGGAACCCAGCTCCAGTTCCATCGGAACGCTCGCCACCACAGGTTCCTCCCGCCACTACCACGGGAATCACGAAGGCCGATGTCACCGTCAAGGAAGGCAGGTACAGCCTCCAGCCACTACCGGATGCCGCCGTGGCCAAGAAAAGGAGCCCTTTTCGGAGGTATCTCGCGGGTCAGGACCGTTTAGCCAGTACAACAACAGGAACGTCCCCCGACGACCCGGATACGCCACGTTCTTCCCCGGGAAGCCCGATAAGAATCGGGAAGTACCAGCTACTCGCCCAGCCGGATACAAAGGACGCTTAGAGGCGTAATCCGTTCCGGAGGCATTGCCCTCACGGACACCTGGCCACAGTCGCGGAATCCCCGCCGGGATCGCTAGTGTCTGAGGAACCTCTCGACGCAGTAACCCTCCGTTTCCTTCAAGAGGAGCTTAGGTATTTCGACCAGCTGCAAGGAACGACGGATATAGCCGAGCACACCATCACCCTTCGGGGAGATAAACCGCTGAAACAGCGGTATTATCCCAAGAACCCGGCCATGCAGCGTATCATCAACGAGCAGGTGGACGAACTGCTGCAGGATGGACGAATCGAACCCTCTCGAAGTCCGCACAGCGCACCGCTGGTGCTAGTCCGAAAGAAGACGGGGGACATGCGGATGTGCGTTGACTATCGTCAACTCAACGCACACTCCATACCCGACGCGTACCCGCTTCCACGCATCAACCATATCCTGGAACGCCTACGGTATGCCCGGTTCATCTCCACGTTGGACCTTAAAAACGGGTATTGGCAGATTCCCATGGCAAAAGGCAGTCGAGAATGCACCGCATTCACTGTCCCCGGACGTGGACTCTTCCACTGGAAGGTCATGCCGTTTGGGCTCCACTCCGCCCCAGCGACTTTCCAACGAGCTCTGGACAGCGTCATCGGCCCCGATATGAAACCCCACGCCTTCGCCTATTTAGACGACATCATCGTCATCGGGGCAACGTGGGAGGACCATGCGCGCAATCTGAGGGAAGTCTTCCGGCGCCTTCGAGAAGCGAATCTACGCTTAAATCGGGGTAAGTGCAAGTTCTTCCAAAGAAAACTAGTGTATTTGGGTCACCTGATCAGCGGGGAAGGCTTCAGGACAGACCCCGACTAATGTCAAGGAACTTCGACGCCAACTCGGAATCGCATCCTGGTACAGACGTTTTGTCCCAGACTTTGCTTCACTCGTACAACCAATGTCACGACTCCTGAGGAAGGGAGTAAAGTGGACCTGGGAAGGCGTTTGATTCGCTTAAGGCTCGACTGACGTCCGCTACTGTATTGGCCTGCCCAAACTTCGAGTATAACTTCCAACTTCAGACGGACCCCAGCGACAAAGGACTCGGCGCGGTCCTCACCCAGAATATTGAGGGCGACGAACGGGTAATCGCCTACGTGAGCCGTCGACTCGAGCGGGCGGAGAAAAATTACTCGGCCACTGAAAAGGAGTGCCTCGCCATTGTGTGGGCCACCCGAAAGCTACGTTGCTACCTGGAGGGTTACAAGTTCGACGTTATCACGGATCACCTGGCCCTTAAATGGTTGAACTCCATTAACAACCCCACGGGACGTATAGCACGGTGGGCACTGGAGCTCCAGCAGTACCAGTTCGACGTACTCTACCGGAAGGGCAAATACAACGCGATCGCCGACGCCCTCTCCCGGCAACCACTTGGAAGACTCCAGTTACTCGCAGAACTTAAGTGCCACTGCAAATGGGTACGAAAGATGCAGGAGCAGGTCCAAAGACATCCCGAGAAGTTTCCGGATTACTCCCTGGATAATGGACAGCTCTATAAACGCATAGGGCATCCCGTAGGCATCAGAGTAGGCAACCCCTGGAAGTTGTGCGTGCCGCGAGAACAGCGTCAACGCGTGCTGGGAGAATGCCACGACCACCCCGCCGCCGGACACCTAGGTATCCGGAAGACGTTCAGGAGGATCGCCCAGCGTTACTTCTGGCCTGGACTTCATCGGGACGTGGTACGCTACGTTACTAGCTGTCTGACCTGCCAACAGTACAAGGTTAGTCAGTATAAACCAGCCGGCAAGATGCTCACTCGCCAACCTACAGAGCCGTTCGCGCTCGCCGGAGCCGACTTCCCCGGACCCGGCGAGGAAACACCATGCTCTTGGTTTTCATAGATGTATTCTCCAAGTGGGTAGAGCTCATCCCATTGAGGAAAGCCACCTCCGCCCAACTGGAGTTCGGATTCCGAGAAAGGATTCTCTCTCGCTTTGGAGCCTCCAGAAGGTTGATTTGCGACAATGGCACGCAGTTCACCAGCCGAAGCTTCTGGGTGTTCTGCAGGAACAACGGCATTCAACTGGAATACACCGCGCCGTACTCTCCCCAGCAAAATCCGACGGAACGCGCCAACCGCACTATCAAGACCATGATAGCACAATATGTGAACCAGGATCACCGGTCGTGGGACCAGATACTGCCCGAGATCTCCCTCGCCATCAACACTAGCATCTCAGATAGCACGGGGTTTAGTCCGGCTTACCTAGTACAGGGTCGGGAGCCTAGGTTGCCAGGTGCCCTCTTCGATGCGGTCGCACCCGACTTACAGGCCTAGCCATTGGATCCAACGGAACGAGCCAGAAGGCTTCAAGAAGCGTTCCGCATCGCCCTAGAAACCAACCAGATAGCTTCTCAGGAACAAAGTCGACACTACAACCTGAGGCGACGTGAGTGGCGACCCCAACTAGGCTCACAGGTGCTTGTCCGCCTTCACCATCTGTCCAAAGCCAGCGAGGGCTTTAACGCAAAACTTGCGCCGAAGTACGCGGGCCCGTTTAAGGTGGTGAAATTTCTATCATCAATCGTCGTGCGGCTACAACAGATAGACGGCCGGAAAAGGCGTACAGCTGGCATAGGCGATCTAAAAGAGTATCATCAGCGAGAAGAACAACTAGACGACTCTTCAGAAAGCCCCAGAAGGAGCGATTCGCACCACGCACCTGATGACGTGCCCGTTACACCACTGCAAGGGTAAACATAAGTGGCGTACTCGTCAGCAAGTTATTTTAAGCGGGAAAATTTTATCGAATAGGCTAATTAAAGACAGTTGATCTTCGCACTCAGGTTAGGCAAGTTAGGAAAACGTAGTACTAGGCTAACTATTTGGACACCTTTCAGAAAAAGACAACAGCGTGCAACAAATGGATCCCTATCATGTGGAGGGAGAGTACAGACTCGTCGACCACCGAGGAGGCTCTACGGCCAGCAATAGCGGAGAGTCCCAAGGCGACGACTCGGTGTTATCCACCCACAGCCCGACTCCACCCCCGTTCAGCCCATGGCAAGGCATGAGATCGCCCGAAGGTCCCGCTAGTCTTAATCCACCGGACAACGCCGACTCCGTGTCGACCGAGGTTCGGTCTCCAGACGTCAGCATGGTCGTCAGCGGAGACGTGCCGGAAGTATTTGAGCCCCTACCCGGAGACGACGAGGAGGAGGAGCCAACCACCCCCACGATTGCACGCCTCGCCCGGCTACAGGTGGACGACGAGGACGAGCCCGGGGCATCGACCACCCACATCCTGGTGGGCGCATGGCTGCAAGGTCAGGACCATCACGCCTTCGCTCCTGGACACCTGCAACGATGCCTCTGGGAGGCCCACCGGAGTTCCCCAGCGAGCCCAACGTCCACCGACGACTCGGACGTCGGAGTCGACGGGCGATTTTGGAGGGACCGCCCGCAAGCCCAGGTCGAGCGCGCCATAGCCGAGGCGAACCGGGCCTGGGACGGCTACGCTGGCGACGTCGCACCAGCTCCGGAGGGATCCGAGCCTGAGAGTGGCCTCTGCTCCAGCCAGGGGGACAGCGACGACGAGGGAGAGGATGTGCTGGACATCCACGCAAGGGAGGTCGGCCCCGACTTGGCCGTACCCGAGGAGCACGTTCCCGTTATAGCCGAGAACCCGCAGGACCAAACTCCACCCGGAACTCCAGCACGCTCCAACCCCCCGTCCACACCGAGACGCTGCCAAACGGAGTCCCCGCGGACCCCCACCAACGCGGTACGTCCGCGCCTGGAGCTGTCGTCGCCCGCGCTGTCACCCGGCCTCGGACCCTCTCAGCGGGAAGCACCACCCACACCCGGTCGATCCATCCCCCCCCCCCCCAGGATCGCCGACGCGTTCGGTATCTACGCCACTTCGACGCGGCCAAATTCCGAGTCAGCGTGACCGCACGAGGCGAAGTCTCCGTGACCCTCCGCCCGTCTCAATAACCACCCCGAAGTAATCTCAGCCATTGCACACTGGTCCCAATGACCAATATTTTTGCATAAACTAGAAAAATGAAGCTACAGACTTGAAACTTGGCACACTATATAGTTACTATATATGCAAAGTCTGGACAAAATTTTGTGCCGATCGGGCCACGCCTTCCTTTCCGCCCCATAGAAATGCACCCCGGGACAAAAATGTACAAAACATTCATGAAAATTGGGCCAATATATCCAATAAATTTTAAATATTTATAAAAAAACTTTAGTAAAGCCAATAGCCAATATATCCAATAAATTTTAAATATATATAAAATAACTTTAGTAAATATCCTTTCAATCCCCTCCCGCCCTACCAATTTTTAACTTCCAAACTAAATAATGCATCTTGAAAAATTATTATATATTTACTTAATTAATTTTTAATCACTTTCAACATCTAAATCAAAGGAATAGGCATCGTTACATTCAAATGTATCCAAGTCATCTTCATCATTATCTGTAGTAGGATAACTATTAAGGAAATCGACATTTGGTGGTGTTAAAAGATCAATAACTTCTAATGGGTAACTGCTGCCTTTTTTGTTTTGATGAACTCTTTCCTTGATGTGGATGCTGGAAACCATCGGATCTGATGAATCAAGTGCTCTACAAAAAACGTCAGTCATGGTGTTTAAGCGACTATTTTGTCTTGCATGCGAACGTCTATCATTTTTATAAATTTTGTTCCGAGCTTCGGATGCATTTTCGCCTAGGCAAACAAGTGGAAGGGACGATGCGGCAACGATCTGGGCCCCATGAGCTAGTACTTTATGTACAGTAGCTGACATTGGGTACCAGGGATACTTGCCTATATATAAAAATGCAGTTTTTGCGCAGAAACTTTTAAATTTTGAAGCATCTATTTCAAAGTTGCTTGAAATTGCTATTAAAATAAAATAGAAATTTTTCAAAATCTCCTGGTCGAACCCAAGAGCATTTGCAAATTTGTCGGTATGGAAAAATGCTCTCCTCGCTGTGTTACCGTCGTTGGTATTGCCGCTTCCATTTGCTTTGGGCTTATCGACATGGAGCCCAAGCTCCTCCCATAATTTGTGCTGAATTTCTTTTTTCCGGGCAGCCACTTTTTCTTTGTCTTGAGGGCCACGTACTTGCCACTTGTGAATACCAATTCTGTATGACACTTTTAAAACAAATTCGAAAAAACGAATCCACGCGTGTAGAGGACTTACTCCATACTCGAGCACTTGGGAGTTCTTCGGCGTAAATTTGTCCGATTGAACATCAGCGACAGTCATGAAGTCCAGGGGCTTCGCTCCACAGATTGGGCAAGACTGGGTCGAATTGGTTTCTGTCAAAGTATTAAGAACTTTCCCATCAATTAATGTCATTTTCAGTTTAAAATTTATGGGGAAAACGCTGTTGCTCTCATCTGTGAAAACAAACGGCACTAAATTTTCAATTTCCGAGTCCAGTCGTTTTTTCTCTGCTCTGATATGACTTTGTGTTTCTTTTATGAATTCAATTTTAGAGGCCTGCAAAATCGAACAGACTGCGGAGACCGATTCATCCAAATAACTCGACCTATTGAATCCACTAACTTAAGCGGAATTAGTGTTGTCACAAACAGAGACTGATCGAATGTGTCTGTAGCTTCCAGGGCGAAATTTTGCTTGTAAAGGCATTGCCCAGTTGAACCGTCAAATCCATAACTGGCAATTATTGTCAAACCGGAAATATCTTTATAAACATTGAACACGTCTTTTTGTAACAGCATAATACGCTCGGCTGTGTGGTTTAATAAGTTCTGTAATGAGACAGACGCGACAGATTCTGTAATATGTAGACCTTTAGGTCTGCATTTATCTTTTGCACCGATAATTTGCTTGTAACTTGGGTAAATGTCACAATTTCTCTTTTTACCTTCCAGTCTAATGCTCATGTACTGTTTTTTGGTAAATCCATTCTCCATCAAAAAATCAAAAAGCTTCTTCTGGAGTTAATGGCATATTTTTCTCTTGGATTAAAAATTTCTGGGGTTATTTCGAATTCTAATTTAGTATTTCTGTGTTCTGTTTTTGCGATGTTGCATACTTCGCATTCATTAATAAAATTTTGAATTAATTTTTGGTGATCGGGAAAATAATATTTTTCTTTAAAAAGTGCTGTTTGTTTTTCTATTCCTGGATGTAATAGTTCTCTGTGTGTTTTAATAATAATTTCTTTGAATTCTGCGTAAGTGTTAATATCTATTAATTTACTATTAGTTTTCATTGTTTTAGTTAAGTTATCTGGGGAAATAATTTCAACGTATGCTTTTTGAAAAATTAAAAAGTCTGTTTCAATAGGAAAGTATATTACGCTTTTCTTATTAGAAAAGTATTCAATTATTAAATGTTTTGCGTATTCTATTGTCATCTCTTTATATGTTATTATAATTTTTGTTTTATGAAAATAATTTATTTAAGTCTCCCTTTATAAATTCTAGTTGTCTGCTATAATAATTCAGTGGTCCTTCTGTTATTGAAATGTGGTTTTGGTTATCTTCTGGTGCACTATGCACTGTAGCTACTGTTGTTATTGTATTTGAATTACTGGAAGTCTCTCCTAACTAGGCTTCCTCTATTCTTATTCTAGATAAGTCTCTCCAAAATAGGCTTCCTCTATTCTTATTCTAGATAAGGCGTCTGCCACATGGTTTTCTTTACCGGGCAAATATTTTATTTCAAAATCAAACTCATTTAGTTTGATTTTCCAGCGTTGTAATTTCATATTAGGTTCTTTAATATTATTGAGCCATACTAGAGGCCTGTGATCACTTAGGATCAGAAATTTTCTGCCAAAAAGATAGGACCTGAAATATTTGGTGGACCAGACAATAGTTAAAAGTTCTTTTTCTATTGCCGAATAATTAATTTCGTGTTCATTAAGAGTTCTGCTGGCATAACAGATTGGTTTATGATTTTGCGATAATACTGCTCCTATTGCAATATTACTTGCATCTGTTGTTAATGCAAATGGTTTTTCGAAATTTGGGTATATAAGTATTGGATCGGACATTATTATTATTTTATTTTTTTTTTTTTTTTTTTTTATTAAAGTTTTTCAAACGCTTGTACATAATCATTATCTTTTATATTTAAAGTTACGCCTTTTTTAAGGTTTGCTGTCATTGGTTTTGCTATTTTAGCAAAGTTTGGGATAAATTTCCTATAAAATCCACAAAGACCTAAAAAGGATTTTATTTGTTTTGGGGATTTGGGTATATGGAAATTTTGTATTGCCTCTATTCTGAGAGGATTTGGTTTTATACCAGTTGTTGTTATAATATGTCCAAGGAATTCTGTTTCCTTTTTCATAAACTCGCATTTGTCGAGTTGAAGCTTGAGATTAGCTTCTCGTTATTTTTCAAATACCTTTCGTAAAGATAAGACATGTTCCTCCAATGAAGTGGAGTACACGATAATATCGTCCATGTAGACCAAACAATCCTTGTAGATCAAATCTTCTAAGATATTGTTCATGCACCTTTGAAAGGTAGCAGGGGCATTTTTCAATCCAAAGGGCATTCGAGTATATTCATAATGGCCATTTTTGGTGGAAAAAGCTTGTCTTTGGAATAGAATTTTCATCCATTTGTATTTGGTGAAAACCTTTTGCAAGGTCAATAGTGGTAAAATATTGGCATCTACCAAGTTTGTCCAATATTTCATCCATGACCGGGATAGGGTATTTGTCATCTACCGTAATTTCATTTAAATTACGATAGTCAATTACGATACGGAACTTTTTTGTTCCAGATGCATCACCTTTCTTAGGTACTATCCAAATGGGTGAGCAATAAGGGGAATTTGACTTTCGAATTATTCCCTGTTTTATAATATCTCTCATTTGCGAATCGACTTCTTGGTCGTAAGCTTGAGGATATTTGTATGGTTTTTTGTTAACCGATTGCTCATTTTTTGTATGAATGACATGCTTTATAGTACTAGTGAAAGTCAAATTGTCACTTTCTTTGTACTGTATGTCGCTAAATTCATATAAAATTTTCTTAAGATTATCTTTTTCCTTGTCATTAAGGTGTTCTAATCTAAACTTATTAGTTTCTTGCAAGTCGTTATTTATTGCAAAATTAAAAGGTGTATCTGTTGAAAATGGGGGATCGCAGAAATCAATTTCTGCTTCTCCTTGTTTATATTCGAAATCGTTATAATTAAATCTCATTCCGAATTGATAACCGTTTAAATTAACTGTTTTTGATTTATAATTAATAATTGCGTTACAAGCTTCGAGATATTCTCTTCCTATGAGCATATCATATCTATCGGAAAAATTATGGACCCAAAATGTTTGTTTGGTCGGACAAAGCTTACTTGAATGGTAGGACACGGATTTATTTAACTGAATATCACCATTAATGGTATGAACTTTAAGAGGTGTATTTTTGGTTGGAAAATGAAAGTAATTTTCTTTAATCCCTAAAGATTATAAAATGAAAGACTGATTTTTAACGGGATACGGCCACAGCCCAAACCGTAAGAGCAAGAGCAGACAAATTTTTTCACAGTGTTCCATTGGGGGCGTGGGCGCCCACTAAGATCCGATATGTCCCCCCAGTGGCCCCAAACAGCTCCAACATCCATTATTCTGACCAAAAAAAAGTTGATGTATTTAAGCTTAACTTCTAAAGTGGTTGGAATTTCGATATTTGGTTTTTTCCGAATTTTAGGTTTTGAAAATGCCTAATTAGAAATCTAAAAGAAATTTCGATATCCCCCATAATTTGGGGGCTACATTTAAAATTAACTTTTCGATTTAAAAAATATAAACCGCTGCTCCGATCAAGATGATTTTTCGCTCAATAGTTATTCTATGGCCCAAATGCTTAAGTTTAATTTTTCAAGTTTTTAACATTTTTTTAAGTATTTTTAACGAATTTATTTAGATTTTCTAAGTTATTGCGTTGCATTTTGCGGGAGCCTGTCGAGAGAACGAAACCCAGAGAGCGGATGCCAAGAGAGCGACGGCCGAGAGAGCAACAGCCAAGAAAACTGATGAGGGGGAGGGGTAGTGCTGCAGGAAAAGGGGAGGGGAAGAGGCAATTTAAGTTAAATTTGTTTTTGATTTTAAAAACTTAAACTGCTGCCTCCGATCAATATGATTTTCGATCAATAGTCAGTCCTGTGGATCAAATGCTTAGGTTTTATTTTTCATTTTGTAGCAGAAGTAAGAGCCTTATTTAATTTCCACCATGGAAGAAAATAGAAAATTACTACAAATTCTGTAAGCAAAGCCAAAATGTTTCCAAGTTAAATATTAATCTTAAGATGTATATTTGGATATGTTTTGATTTGCTTATATGTACGATACATAAACATACATACAATGTGTGTGTATGTTTCTATTCGAAAGTAGATAATGTGCTCAAATACAAATAAAACAAGAGCGAACGCTATAGTCGGGTGCCCCGTCTATCAGATACCCGTTACGCAGGTAAAGGGAGTGCGAGGGAGATGGAGATAGAAACTTTGATCACGCATAACTTTTTAACGAATGGTCCGATTTGAAAAATTTCTTTTACAATTCGATAGGTATTGATAAACACAATAAAACTGCATTTTTACTTTTCCGAAATATTTAAATTTTTAAAATCGTATATAAGCGATTGTGGGCGTTAAAAGGGGCGTGGCACCATTTTGAAACAAACTTGCGCTGCGTAGGAACTTCTAAAATCTACATGCAAAATGCCAATCTTCTAGCTTTTATAGTTTCCGAGATCTCAGCGTTCATACGGACAGACAGACAGACAGACGGACAGACAGACGGACAGACGGACATGGCTAGATCGACTCGGCTAGTGATCCTGATCAAGAATATATATACTTTATAGGGTCGGAAACGCTTCCTTCTAGCTGTTACATACTTTTGCACGAATACAATATACCCTTTTACTCTACGAGTAACGGGTATAACAAGAGAGAACGCTATAGTCGGGTGGCCCGACTATCAGATACCCGTTACTCAGGTAAAGGGAGTGCGAGGGAGATGGAGATAGAAACTTTGATCACGCATAACTTTTTAACGAATGGTCCGATTTGAAAAATTTCGATAGGTATTGATAAACACAATTAAACTACATTTTTACTTTTCCGAAATATTTAAATTTTTAAAATCGTATATAAGCGATTGTGGGCGTTAAAGGGGGCGTGGCACCTTTTTGAAACAAACTTGCGCTGCGTAGGAACTCCTAGAATCTGCATGCAAAATGCCAATCTTCTAGCTTTTATAGTTTCCGAGATCTCAGCGTTCATACGGACAGACAGACAGACAGACGGACAGACAGACGGACAGACGGACATGGCTATATCGACTCGGCTAGTGACCCTGATCAAGAATATATATACTTTATAGGGTCGGAAACGCTTCCTTCTAGCTGTTACATACTTTTGCACGAATACAATATACCCTTTTACTCTACGAGTAACGGGTATAATGATTTATTACACCCGTTTATCGATCAAATGTGGAATCTGAAAATAATACGTTACTTTGCTGTTTTTGTATTGGATGCAAATCTTTTACTGTGTGTACAAAGGTTTTCGTTTCATTCAGAACAAGAAATTTGAAAACAACAAATTCCAATTTACAAACAAGTATACATATTTGTGCGCAAATTAAAATTGCATTGATAACATTGTAACTGATAAAAAGTATACGAGCTCACGACTTTTACTTGGATCACTTTCATTTATTATATAGCTCTGCCAGAATCCTTCTGATTCTCTCTCTTGAAGGATCTTCTACAAAGGTTGTTTACACAAAGGTTTTCAAAAAACGCGCAAATAAGAAATAAGAAAGTCCTGACAACCCAATTTCCTAACTCCAAACTAATATTAAGCGAACGAGCAAAAAGTCGTATACAATAAAATTTTACAAAGCGTTGGGGCTGAGATGGGTGAAATTTTTTTTGGATGCACCTGGAGGGACAGGTAAAACCTTCTTGACAAACTTATTGTTGGCAAAAGTTCGAAGTTAAAAAAAAATAGCTCTAGCTGTAGCATCTTCCGGTATAGCTGCTACCCTGCTCAATGGAGGTCGAACTGCTCATTCTACATTTAAACTTCCTTTGGATTTAGTTAATTTAGAAAGACCTCATTGCTCTATTTCAAAGCAATGTAATATGGCTGCGGTGTTTAAAGATTGTAAGTTAATTGTTTGGGATGAGTGCACAATGTCACTTAAAGGTGGGCTTGAAGCCATAAATAGAACCCTGCAAGATATTAATGAGAATACTATGTTGATGGGTGGTATTACAGTCCTGCTAGCTGGAGACTTTCGCCAAACCCTTCCTGTTGTGCCAAGAGGTACAAGAGCTGACGAAATAAAGGCCTGTTTAAAATCTTCATTTTTATGGCCACAGATAAAAAAACTAGCGCTCACGATAAATATGCGAGTGCACTTAAAAGGAGACAGTTCTGCAGGAATTTTTGCCGAAACTCTTTTAAAAATTGGGAAAGGCGTCCATCCAACAGTTGATGGAAAAATAGTTATAACATCACGCTTAGGAAATGTAGTCAAAAACGTTCAAGACCTTACATCCAAAATATTTCCTGACATTTCCAACATATCATGTAAAAGCTTAGTTTGGCTATCTGAGCGCGCCATTTTGACAACGAAAAATGAAAGAGCAACCACTATTAATAATTTATTGCTAAACTCATTTGATGGTTTAGAAGTCTCCTATAAATCGGTCGACTCTGTTCCTGATGCTGATAATGCTGTTCATTACCCTGTTGAATTTTTAAATTCTTTGAATCCTCCAGGAATTCCTCAGCATAATCTGTCTCTTAGGATTGGAGCACCCGTAATGTTATTGCGAAATTTAAGTCCACCAAAGTTATGCAATGGGACACGATTGCAGATAAAAGGTCTTCATAAGAATGTAATCGAAGCAACAGTATTTACGGGGTGCGCGAAGGGGGAAACAGTGTTTATACCCAGGATCCCATTAATACCATCCAGTCTGCCGTTTCAGATTAAAAGGCTACAATTCCCTCTAAAAGTTTGCTTTGCAATAACTATAAATAAATCGCAGGGGCAGACTTTGAAGCTGGTTGGACTAGATCTTAGAGAAGATTGCTTCTCTCATGGACAATTTTATGTCGCATGCTCTAGAGTTAGCTCTGCCAGTAGCCTTATTATTCTCGCTCCTGAAGGATCTTCTAAAAATGTTGTTTACACAGAGGTTTTAAAGTAATCATATTAATTAACATTATTAAACCTAGAAAGTTTCTGTGGAATAGGTCTAATTGGAGATACCACATTAAAAAAACGCGCAAATTTCTCTACCTCAGGGGTGGTGTGGAAATGGGAAAGTCTTGACAACCGTACTCAAAACTAATTTTAAGCGAACGAAGTCGCGCCGGGTACAGCTAGTTAAATTAATTGAAGAGCCTGTGTCTACAACACATCGGAACTCTTGGTTATTCATGGTGATTCGTATGTAAGGGTTTCTATTTCCTGTTCGGTGTCCAAGGCTTGTTGATGAAAATTTTCGGTATCCATCTTCATAGGGCCACTCGTACTTTCGCGATTTCTTTTTATTGGTCGATTAGGAGCATTAGCCCCATTTTGTTGTGATTGATAATTTATAGGATTCTTAACCTGATTATAATTTAATTTTTGTTGGAATGGGTGGTTTTCATAAAAAGTTTCGTTGTTATTATACCCTTGCAGGGGGTATTATAATTTTGGTCAAAAGTGTGCAACGCAGTGAAGGAGACATCTCCGACCCTATAAAGTATATATATTCTTGGTCAGGATCACCTCCTGAGTTGATATAGCCATGTCCGTCTGTCCGTCTGTCCGTCTGTCTGTCCGTCTTTCTGTCCGTCTGTCTGTTTCTACGCGAACTAGTTTTAAAGATATCGAATTGAAACTTTGCACACACCCTTCTTTCCTTTGCACGCAGTATATATGTCGGAACGGCCGGGATCGGTCGACTATATCCTATAGCTGCCATATAACTGATTAATCGGAAATGCCATAACTTTGGTGTTTGTAAAGTTAGGAGGCTGGGATTTCCTATGGGTTTTATATTTGGCCAATCAATCCGACCTACCAAATTTAATAAGGATCAGCCGACTATATTTTATAGCTGCCATATAACTGATTGATCGGAAATGCCATAACTTTGGTGTTTGTAATGTTAGAAAGTTGGGATTTTTGATGGGTTTTATTTTTGGCCAATTAATCCGACCTAAAAAATTTCATATGGATCAGCCGACTATATCCTATAGCTGCCATATAACTGAACGATTGGAAATGCCATAACTTTGGTGTTTTTAAAGTTAGGAAGTTGGGATTTTTATGAGTATTAAGAATGCATCATATTAATAATTTTGGAGAATATAATTTACAGGGTATTCTGCAAGGGTATATCAACTACGGCTCCGCCCGAAGTTAGCTTTCCTTTCTTGTTTTTATTATAATTAGGCTTATGTTGGCCTTGAGATGTACTAGCCTGTTGCTTATATTGATTTGGGGAAATATAATTCTACTGTCTGTATTGGTTTTGGGGATTATAGTTTTGTTGTTTATTAGTATTTTGTTGGGGTTGATAATTTCTCTTATCTTGGTTTTGACTTTGTGAATTCTTTGTTCGATCTGAATAAAATGTTTCATAACAACCTTCTTGTTGTGCTACACATTTTAGTTTATTAGCATTAGTAATATCATACCTAGCCAATGTCATAAAAAGTCTGTCTGGCAAGTTTTTCATAATAACATTTTTAACTGTATTATTAAGAGCATTTGTGTATAAGATTGTATTTGAAGCGTTATTTTCTAAGACTAATTTATTTAATATTACAAAAGATTTGGACTCAATGTCCTCAACAAACTTACTTATACACCCAGGAAAGGGGGTGTTATACAGACGTCTTAGTAGTTCTTCGCAGGGCGTCTGGGTTTTATATTCGTTGATAAGGGCGTTCCTTAAATCCTTCCAGCATCTGGCTGTTGATAGTTGAGATATCCTCTGGGCATCTCCGTGAAGCTGCATTTCAATCGCACTGAAGAATACGCTCGACTGGCGTATACATGTTGTGGGGTACAACTCCAGGATAAAATCTATCCTCCTGATGAACGGGCTGAGTTCGAGCGGGTTGCCTCCAAATTGCGGCACTTGTCTGATTTGGTTCAGGGCTTGATTTAGATGGTTTTCTGACAATAATAGCACTGGTTCTGCCATTTTTGTTTTTTTATTTAGTTTTATAAATTTTTCACAATTTTAAAAGTTTTGTATTATGAATTTGATTTTAAAATTGTTATACCTTGTCTCTTACCACTGGTGAGGGAGAACTAAGGTGTTTTATTTTTTAGTAACCCTTGTGTTACGAACAAAGGCACTAACTTTTACAATAAAACGGGTTTTTGCAAAAAATTTGTTTTAGTTACTTGACAGTCACACGGGTCAAGATTTATGTTTTTAAAAAAAACCTCGCAACCTGAGCTTCGATAGCGTGTTGCAAAAATTGAGGTTTCCGTTCGTATATTAGCGACACAAACCGACACTGCGATAGCTGGTTTATAATTGCACTGGGACGAACGACGTTTGGGTTCTTTAAGGATATAACCGTATAAAAAGTTATATCCTACCGGCTGCGCCAATAACAAATTCGGGATTTAACACTTTGAAAAAAATATAATTTTTATTTATCAAAATAGTGTAAACGCGAACTGGGAGAGATAGGTCTGCTCCTTACAAGATTCAACTTAAAACTCAAACTTATAAACTAAGCTGGCGCTTATCAAACCTTCGATTGGGAGAAAGAACTTTATTGATAAATTGAGTGTCCAAAATGAGAGCACTGAGCAAGAGAGCGATCTAGGTTTGAGCTGCGTCTGCAATTTTACAGTATTGGGGGATAAAAGCTTTTTGGAGTTTGGGGACATTTGTATATAATGCAAGAGGATGTTTACATTAATTGGTCAGTCGTGGGAGCCGACAATTTGGGGTTCTTTCATTTATTTATAACTCAAGAGGATGTTTATATTAATTGGCGACTCTTGGGAGCCGATGATTTTGGGTGTGACAAATGCGTAATGTAAATATGTTTATGTGGTAGATATGTGGCTGTGTGTGTATGTTACTTTATGTGGTAGATATGTGGGTGTGGGTATGTTACTATATATATATTTATTTATTTATATTTATCTTAATTTTTATATTCTTATATTTATATATATATATAACTTATCATTACTTACCTATATGTTTCTGTGCGAAGCGATTTGCATAATGTGTGACAGGATCTTATTTTGTCGGCGATCTCCTTCATCTTGTTCACATCGAATACGCACAGTTGCAGAGTGTGTGCTGCACATCTCACAAGGTGTATATTAGCAAGTTCAATGCCATCCAGTTCATTCAGAAGATTCTCACTTTCTGTGTCATCTTCAAAAAGGGACTCCTCTGTGGCATCATTTAAAAGTTGGACGGCTTTTATCATGTTTCGCCCATTGTCCGACGTAATGCTGTTAATGCTGTTGCTAACATTTTAAAAATGTTATGTGGTTCAATATTTATCTGTAGATTTGATCTAGTGATATTCCATAATCATCTAAGATTTCAAGAATTTTGTTCTTCATGTATATTCCCGTGTGAGATTCCCCGAGCTCAATCATGCCTAATGTCTTTACAATAACCTCGGTTTTAGCCAGGCTTGCGTGGACCATTTGCAAATTTACTCCTACAATGGCTTTATCCATTCTGGTGGCAACATCAATTTTCAGCGACACCAGCTTTCCCTTAACAAGAGCCCTTATATTTTGTTTGACAAGCTGCTCTTTGACTGACACAAAGTTCATAATATTTCTAGACGTTACAGGGTTCATGCCAAGTGCATTATATATTGGATCCATAATTTCTTTGAACCCTTCACTGTCTAGAAATATAAATGGTTTTCCGTCCGTAGTTACTATTTTAATTAAAGAAGAAACAATTGCTTCTTCGCTCGTTTGATACGATATTCTTCTTTTTTCTTCGGTTGGTTTTGAACTTCCAGAATTGTTCCAGTCATTGAAAATGTCCATATGTTTCGTTGTCAAATGCCGTTTTAAGTTTGTTGAATGATTGCCGGACAATTTAATACCGCAAACACTACAAATTGACTTCTTCTCTTCCAAATTAAATTTAAAGAATTGATGCACATTTTTATTAATTTCTCTTCCCATTTTACACGACAATTATTTCACAACTTGACACACTCGATTCCCGTTCACAATTGATATATTTCGTCTGCAGAAAAATAACGATTTGCTTGCCTATGCGTGTGAAACCAATACATACGCAAAAGACCTTTTGCTTCACTCAACACGACAAAACGGTCTTGGAACAACCAGAACCAAACAGAATAGGAAAAAAAGGTCTCGCTCTGAGCGCGAGCGAGCTCATTCAAGAACCCATAAATCTGTTGCTCTCTGAGTCTTTTCGTAAAGAGTCAGGAGAAGACACTTATTTGAAGACAACGAGTAACGGTCGACAGTTATTTGCGAGCTCTGTTTGATTTGCATAGTTCTTGGGATATAGTTCGGTATTGACAAATGAAAACCATCGCAATTTCCTTTAATAGAAATCCTTATCGAGAATTAACGTTGACTCTGTTTAGCACCTTGGCCAGCTGTTCCAAAGTCATCCGTTAGATGGCATGAAAGGCGGAAATGTAGGCGCTAGCCAGGCTTAAGCGTTTAATAGGTTTTTGGGCGTTAGAGTGGGGCGTGGCAAACTTTTATTAGGCAAATCGATAGGTATTGACGAAACAAATACATATCAATTAAAATTTTCATAATAGCATCAAAACTGTGGCCACAGCTTGTGGCTTGTGGGCGTCAGAGGGGGCGTGGCACCATTTTGAAACAAACTTGCGCTGCGTAGGAACTCCTCAAATCTACATGCAAAATGCCAATCTTCTAGCTTTTATAGTTTCCGAGATCTCAGCGTTCATACGGACAGACAGACGGACAGACGGACATGGCTAGATCGACTCGGCTAGTGATCCTGAACAAGAATATAAATACTTTATAGGGTCGGAAACGCTTCCTTCTACCTGTTGCATACTTTTGCACGAATACAATATACCCTTTTACTCTACGAGTAACGGGTATAATCAACGCCATCTGTCTTTTCGGTGGAATTAGCTAATTTCATCATAAATGCAGTAGCACAATTCGGCTGCGTTGCTGCCATCTCTGTCTGCCTCTCTCTAACAGCTACGTTCATCATAAATGCAAACGAGCGTTCTGGCTGCGTTACTTTTGCCATCTGAGCTGGTCTCTCTCTAACATTATTCTGGAGAGGGACATTCTGGTTGCCACCTGCCTGCCTTTTTAAGAAGAAACAGTCTTTCTTCATATGGCCTAATTTGCCACAAGCTTAGGCTTTGACTTATTCTGAAATTGTTTCTTTACAAATTTTGATATTTTGTTTTTGTATGAGCCTAGGGATAGCTCTCGATTGCCTATAGCCTGTAACACTTTAGCACTTGTATCCTTGCTAACTCCTTTTAGTTTTATTTCATGATCGAGAAGCCGTTGTCTTTACAAAAGCTATTGTTAAATTGCTCTCTGAGAGAGTTTCTATCGCTGTTATTACTCCATAATAGCTAGTTGGAAGTGTTAGAAGCAAATGAGACACTTTGTCCATTTCATCTATCTTGGCTCCTGCCGCAACTAATTCAGTAACCAAATCATCAAATAAATGGAAGTGGTTCTATAGCGGAGTATCACCCTTCAATTTTAGAGACAATAATTGTTTGCGTAATGAAAGTTGAGATGCCAGGCTTTTACGCTCGTAAATAGTATCCAAATTATCAAAATCTCCTTAGCCGAGTTCCCATTCTTTGCAAAACCCTAAAAACGAGTCACTCAAATATTCGATTATAAGGCTCTTTGTATTTCTTTCTGCTCGCTTCACTTCCTCACTTTCCTTATTACTGTGTTCCTCATCAATTACACTTATCAAGTCGTTTTCCGCTAACAAAGCCCTGACTCTAAATTTCCATATGGAATATTTTTCCCCATTAAAAGGTTTTATATTTATCTTTCCTTTTTCCATCTGTTCTTTATTTTTATACCCGTTACTCGTAGAGTAAAAGGGTACATTGTATTCGTGCAAAAGTATGTAACAGCTAGAAGGAAGCGTTTCCGACCCTATAAAGTATATATATTCTTGATCAGGGTCACTAGCCGAGTCGATATAGCCATGTCCGTCTGTCCGTCTGTCCGTCTGTCTGTCCGTCTGTCTGTCCGTCTGTCTGTCCGTCTGTCTGTCCGTCTGTCTGTCCGTATGAACGCTGAGATCTCGGAAACTATAAAAGCTAGAAGATTGGCATTTTGCATGCAGATTTTAGGAGTTCCTACGCAGCGCAAGTTTGTTTCAAAAAGGTGCCACGCCCCCTTTAACGCCCACAATCGCTTATATACGATTTTAAAAATTTAAATATTCGGAAAGTAAAAATGCAGTTTTATTGTGTTTATCAATACCTATCGAAATGTAGAAGAAATTTTTCAAATCGGACCATTCGTTAAAAAGTTATGCGTGATCAAAGTTTCTATCTCCATCTCCCTCGCACTCCCTTTACCTGAGTAACGGGTATCTGATAGTCGGGGCACCCGACTATAGCGTTCTCTCTTGTTTTTTTCGATTGCTATGCGCTTCTCAGAATTTTCAGAATTCTCCGAATTCTCAGAATTTAGATTTTATGTTGTTGCTAGTCTGCTCTTACACCCGCACAGTAAATGAAAAATTATGTCAATTATTTTCTTCTCCAGTACTTCTATTCTATTTGTACTGGTCATATTAATATTGTTCATTTTATTTCACTTGGGCTCATTAGTTTCATTATTTTCTATTCTTTTGTTGACGGAAAAATCGACGTCGGGCTGTTTAGGATTTTTAGATCCTAAACCAATAATTTTTTTGTTGACGGAAACTTCATATTCGGCGTGCTCAGGATTGGTGATCCCAAACTGTTTAATTTTTTGTTGACGGAAATTTCATCGTCCGCACGTTCAGGATTTATTGATCCCAAACTATTTAATTTTTTGTTGACGGAAATTTCATCGTCGGCGCGTTCAGGATTTATTGATCCCAAACTATTTAATTTTTTGTTGACGGAAATCAACAAATATAGAATCTGTGTTTTCGAAACTTATTTTATCAAAATATTTTTTTTTTAAATAAATTCTTTTAATGGAAGAATATTATTGACTTCCATTAAACTTGTTTCATTTTTTTCCTCACTATCGTAATATATTAACTTTTCTGTATTCCTTTTATACTCCAACACTCTCTTCTCAATATTTATAATTGCTCCGATTTTTCTTAATAAATTAAACCCAATTAATTGGTCAGATTCCATTCCTTCTATTTCATAGAACAAATGTCTTGTTCCAAATATATTTAGATAATGGTAATATTTAATAATTGAATACCATGAACTGTCGATACTTTTTTGTAAATTGATAATTCATTTTTATTCTCAAAAATTCCCTTCTTTATATAGCAAGCCGTAGCTCCCGTGTCTGTTAAAATATTTAACTCTTTCTTAGTTTTTCTGTCCACTCTTTTTAGATAAGGCATTCCCCTGTAGGGGTCTGATCTAAAAAATGATCTTCATTGATTTTATTTAATCTTGTTACCTTATTAGCAGGTTGATTAACTGTTCCTTCTAGTTCCCTTTTTTGAACTTGAGTTTGGTCTTTGGTTTGATTTGGACGATTATTGTTCGATTATTGTTTTGATAATAATTATTATTATATCTACCTCGATTATTATTTGACTGCCAATTATTTCTGGGCTTATTTTGAAATTGGAGCGATAAATCTACATCCACTGGCTCGACAGGTTGTTCTTTTTGTTGGTATTCTGATTATTATTTTGCCAAAAATTCTTATTCTGTGGCCAATTATTATTTTGATTATAATTCCAATTATTTCCGTTCCCTTTAGTATTAGTGTGTTGTTTAGAATTAAATCTTAAATTATTTCCCTGATTTTTATTTTAATTTTTAAAGCCATAGTATCTGTTTGCAGATTGAGCTCGAAAATTGTTTGACTCTAATTCCTGGACATTTGCCAACGCATTGGGCAAGTCCGGTGGATTTAATGAGAAAAGGGTTTCTGCTATCGGACCATTTAATCCAGAGATAAAAATTCGTAGAGCATTGCTCCTTATTGTTTTGTTTGTTTCTTTGTTAATTACGTTATCTTTTCCGTATGTCATTATAGTTTTGTTTATTAGTAAAGTCATTTTTTTATTGACTTCATTATAGTATTCAGTAACTGTCATTCTACCTTGTCTAAGGATACTTAATTCGGACTCAAGAATATGGATTGGTCGTTTATCACTATATATAAAATTCAATCTAGATAAAATTCCTTGAAAATTTAGAACAGTGCCATGATTGGTAAGAGCGTCGTGGGCTGATCCCATGATTTTATTTCGTTAAATTGTTAACGCGATAAAATACTGCTGACTCTGAATTTTATAAAGGCTCATTCACATTTTATATTTGGGTCAACTTCTTGAATTTTATAGTCCTCTACTATGTTTGCTTCTGTTGCTAACTTTTTTTCCAAACCATCTATTTATACCCGATACTCGTAGAGTAAAAGGGTATATTGTATTCGTGCAAAAGTATGTAACAGCTAGAAGGAAACGTTTCCGACCCTATAAAGTATATATATTCTTGATCAGGGTCACTAGCCGAGTCGATATAGCCATGTCCGTCTGTCCGTCTGTCTGTCTGTCCGTATGAACGCTGAGATCTCGGAAACTATAAAAGCTAGAAGATTGGCATTTTGCATGCAGATTTTAGGAGTTCCTACGCAGCGCAAGTTTGTTTCAAAAAGGTGCCACGCCCCCTTTAACGCCCACAATCGCTTATATACGATTTTAAAATTTTAAATATTTCGGAAAAGTAAAAATGCAGTTTTATTGTGTTTATCAATACCTATCGAAATGTAGAAGAAATTTTTCAAATCGGACCATTCGTTAAAAAGTTATGCGTGATCAAAGTTTCTATCTCCATCTCCCTCGCATTCCCTTTACCTGAGTAACGGGTATCTGATAGTCGGGGCACCCGACTATAGCGTTCTCTCTTGTTTTTTGCTTACTTCGCTCAATTGAACATTAATTAATCTGTTAATTAATTCCACAGTTAGGTTACTGGCTGTGGCTAAGCCACCTGCAGAAAAATTAGCTGAACTTCCAGTTGCCAATTTAACAATCACCGAAACTATCTATTAAATTTTCTAGATTGTTCTCTTTTATTCTCACTGTTATTTCATTCAAAATTTGCTTGTCTTAAATTAATTTTCTTTTTAAGCTCCTTATTTAAAAAAAAATTATATTTATCCTCACGATACTCTCCGATGGGTCTTCTTTCAATTTATGCGATGTTCTTCTTGTTGTCGATAGAGATTAAAAATTTTACCAGTGTTGGCGAGGGATTGCCCTACAGCCCTTCCTTCCTTTCAATTTTTCTTTGGTTGGTTATTGGTTGTCTGATTATTTGCTTGTTGTTTTTTGTTGGTTTTGTAGTTTTATTTGTTTTAGCGGTTTTCGGATTTATTTTATTTTTATAGAGTTCTTGATGTTTGAGATTTAGATCTTCAGTCCACCAACTTAATTCACTTAATGGATTATTTCATTTATTGATTTCCATTACACGATCACTGTTTGGTGTTGGATGTTTTAATTTTTCCAATAAAAATTTGAGTTCTTGGCTGCGCGAGTTCCATTGTAAATTTAACTTTGTTTTTCATTAAATTTTTATTTTTGGAACATTTTAATAACACAGCCCCACGTTGGGCGCCAATTAAATTTGATCGTGTTGGTTGATTAAAAAAAATATAAATTTTATTTTTTAATTTCACTTTATTGGTGCAGACCTCAATTCACTCCTAACTCCTTCTTACATCAAGACACTTTCACTTATTACTATTTCTTATGACCGATCCCGGTTTCAATCCGAATAAGACTGACTCCTTAATTCTAAAATCTTCTCCAACGAACCTCGGCCAGAAGCTTTTCTTTTTTAAGCTTCTAGAACTTTGATTTTTGTTTAAAATAAAAGCTTATGCTGAAACTGTCGCATCTCGTTGTAAAATTAAATTATGCTGACCGATGCAATTTTGATTAAAAATTGGAACGCAATACTTTTGGCTTTGAACGTGAGAGCTTGGCTTCGAACGGAAGCTGTTGTTTACTTTACTATAGGTTTATTTATCTTAGCAGACGGTCAAGCGCGGCCCTCGAAGTTAATGAAAAAGGCGAAGGCAGAATCATAAACAAAGGCAAAGGCAATGTAGCTGAGATTGAATTTAAAAATTTGTTTATTAATTCCATAATTGGAATCGTTTCACGGGTTGGATAATTGAATTTAAAAATTTGTTTATTAATTCCATAAGTGGAACCGTTTCACGGGTTGGATAACTTGCATGCCTTGATCAGGGACGATCGGACGTCTATATCCTATAGCTCCCATAGGGTGAAATCGGTTTAAAATTTTATGATTTTCAGGATATTTTTCACAGTATATATATATATATGCTCCCATAGGAACAATATGATGAAATCGGTCCAAATTTGATGGTTTTCAGAATATTTCGCGAAGTGTATAAGCTATTGACATAAATTTGTCCAAATCTTATTTATTTACGCTTATGTTGATGAGGGTAAAAGCGCTTGCCGATCGGACGTCTGTATCTTATAGCTTCGTGGTAATAGTTGTTAAAGGCGGCGAAAATATCCCTATTTTTCTATTTTTATATGACGTTGTTGCAGTATAAAAGCTATCGACATGAAACTATGCAAAGCTAATTTATTTATGCATACCATATTCTTTTCGGGACTTTATCAATTTTAGCAATTTCGGCAAAGTCTACAAGGGTATTAAAACTTAGGCTTCCGTCCACGTTAATCATAATTTCCTGACAGTCAGGACATAACCAAACTAAGTGGTTTACATAGGATCTAAAAAGGACCTGAAAGCCAATGCATTTTTGAAATACGTTTTGGTTCCTTGGATTAAAAGGTTCTTAACAGCTTTAAATATTTTGATGTATTAAAAACTATCTCTACTACTAAGAGATATACAATTATTCGTATAAACACATTTCTTAAAATGAATTTTGTTATTGATGACATTGATGAAATTCGGAAGACAAGTCTACAGTCCCCTGCCATATTATTAGACTCATGCTGCAAATCTTCTTTTACATACTTGATATTTCTTGTTGTTAATATGATCTTTTTATACCCTTGCAGAGGGTATTATAATTTTGGTCAAAAGTGTGCAACGCAGTGAAGGAGACATCTCCGACCCTATAAAGTACATATATTCTTGATCAGGATCACCTCCTGAGTTGATATAGCCATGTCCGTCTGTCCGTCTGTCTGTCCGTCTGTCCGTCTGTCTGTTTCTACGCAAACTAGTCTCTCAGTTTTAAAGCTATCGAATTGAAACCTTGCACACACCCTTCTTTCCTTTGCACGCAGTATATATGTCGGAACGGCCGGGATCGGTCGACTATATCCTATAGCTGCCATATAACTGATTGATCGGAAATGCCATAACTTTGGTGTTTGTAAAGTTAGGAAGTTGGGATTTTCTATGGGTTTTATATTTGGCCAATCAATCGGCCGACTATATCCTATTGCCGCCATATAACTGATTGATAGGAAATGCCATAACTTTGGTGTTTGTAAAGTTAGGAAGTTGGAATTTTCTATGGGTTTTATTTTTAGCCAATTAATCCGACCTACCAAACTTCATAAGGATCGGCCGACTATATCCTATAGCTGCCATATAACTGAACGATTGGAAATGCCATAACTTTGGTCTTTTTAAAGTTAGGAAGTTGGGATTTTTTATGAGTATTAAGTTGCATCATATGAATAATTTTGGAGAATATAATTTACAGAGTATTCTGCAAGGGTATATCAACTTCGGCTCCGCCCGAAGTTAGCTTTCCTTTCTTGTTGTAGATATGTTGGTAGAACTTGGGTTTTTGAATATCGCGGGCACTTTTATCGTTTGTTTTATAAAACAAAAAATAGACCTCGGTGAAGATCTGAGAGCCAAACGTTAAGATGCGTGCGGTCGTCGGAGAATCACGACAGTGAGAAGTGACCGAAAAATTCGCAATATTTGTGTTGAAAATCGAAAACTGCCGATAAAAATTCTTGCAAAAAAGTTGTTGAAGCCGACATTAAAGTTTCGCAAAGAACAGTGGTTAGCAGAAGAGGGTCTTATTGGACGTAGACCAGTTGAAGCGTTGAAGCTGGGTTGGCTGCAACAGGTGGTTACAAAATACTGATTTTTGAAAAAAAATGTATTTTCATCTAAAAAGATTTCATTTCGATGTAAATTTCTAATTTTCTATGTGACATTTATTGTATTTACTACTGACGTGTTTAAGCCAGAAAAACTTCATTTTTAAGCATGAGTCTAATAATATGGCAAGGGATTGTACAAAAAATGTACCTCACCAAGAGATTTCTCCACCAGAAAACGCACAGGAAAAATGTTAGGGAATTTTTGAGTCTGACAGTCATTTTAATAACTTTTTTCCATCTTGAGCTTTGACAAAAAAAAATGATGAAATTAACCAGGCCATTAATTTGCAATCAAAACGGTGCGAATGGCAAAATATTTTGTTAAATATTTTATTTTGTATTGACGTTTAACGATAACGAGCGACTTGTGGCTGAGGGGGCGTAGTCACACTCTCCCTTCGCTGATTTTAGTTCTGTAAAAAGCTTTACATTGATTAACAAAAAACAAAAAAACAAAACTAACAAAATCTATTATTGCTCCCAAGAGAAAACGATGAAAAATAGCAACAAAACAGACTGCTGTTTGGTGAAAATTCTTCTTTTTAGTATAAATACACGGTATTCTCTCATATATAGGTTTATAAATTATTTTTCAGCTTTTTATAGCTGTTAATGAAGTTACCAACTTTCTTTGCAGAAAAAAAGTTTTCGTGCTCGATTTCTTTTAGTTTTCTTGTAAGCCTTTGCTGCTTTTCAGTTATTTGGACACAGCTAGGAAATGTTCTTTGGATTTTTTCTGAAGTTTGTTTTCGTGAGTATTCACTTAAGTGAGCGGAACAACATGAAAATTTCCGGCCCTGAGCAGCGAAACATTTTTATTGACAAGGGCGTTCGAGCTTTTCTCCCTAATGTAAATAAATGGGGCTTTGCTTTTGGTTGGGTCTCTTGGCCCAGTTCTGGTTCAATTTCAGATATGAAAGCAAATCTGTTGTTGTTGGACCCTCACAAGAGTAATTCTTTGTCTCTTTGGACATGGTCTATTTTTGGCATATTACCCACCGCGGTGTTCTGCGGGCTAAGCTTACGCTTAATTTGAATGTAGCGATCCATGCCGGTCTGCTTGTTGAAAATTGTTCTGGATTTGTTGTCATATTTTTAGTTGACGTTGTATTAGGCTCTGCAGTCGACGACATTGCAAGAGATTCCGGGATAAGAGCCGTTGCTGTGGATGTTGTTGGATTTACTGCCGTTGCTGTAGTTGTTGCTGTGCGATTGTTTGGTGCGATTGCAAAAGATTTAGCGCTGCATGTTGCTGAAGTGCCAAGGGTCGAATCCGATGGTGGAGGGGTTTTAGAATGAGAACTCCACGCCGTAGGAGTAAGAGTAAGAGTGAGTAGACAGGGTGAGCAGATCCTGCTCTTTTGGTATCGACTGTCAGTAGAGTCGGACTCTTCCTAGACGCGTAGACTACAACTTCCAAGCCCTTGCTGCTTTTATAGTTGGTACGCGTAAAGGTTTTTCTTGGCTTATTTGGACACAGATATTTGGTTCGTGGCACTGTTATAAAATAATTTTCACTTGTTTTAATCATATCCACGATTTTTTGTTTTAACATCTATTCGCCTATTTTGTAATACACCAAATTAGTTTTTATATTTTATTTGTCTTTAATACATCCTTTTCTTTCAAAAACCGTCGTCGCATGCAGACGTGTATTTATTGTGCTCCGGAAAAAAAGTATTCAATAAAATCACAAAAGTGCAGTGACCGATTTAATAAATCTACTATAACGCGAAAAGACGCTTTCTGCGATGAAATCGCGAATGTTTATATTGATTTGTCATTTAATTAATATAAAACTTAACACTTAAAACTCTAATTAACTTTACCACGAATACAATGAGTCTGAACGACGTTCGCACACAACGTCAACGTGAGCAAGACGAGAGACGGCTCTCAGTGCAAAGAAATAACGCGTACTTCTCTTTTAAAGCAACCGAAAATAATGCAAGCTCTGATCCAGCTCTAAATTCTCAACGCAAAATAACCCGTAACAATGCTAGCCTAGCTGGAATAGAAACGCCCACGAACTCAAACCGATTTAAAATCTTGGAAGACGCCTATGACGTTGAGGCGGCCGAATCCACTGAAGTGGAGAAAAGGAAGCCAAAACCTCCGCCTATTTATATTCGAGAAAAAAGTTCCAATGTTCTTGTCAACAAAATTATCGAGCTTATTGGAAAGGATAACTTCCACATAATACCTCTAGTAAAGGGCAACATCCAGGAAACAAAGGTTCAAATGAAGTCTGAAGATAATTACAGAGTATTATCGAAATATCTTTCCGAAAATAAAAAGAACTTTTACACGTATCAGCTAAAAAGTAGCAAGGGCCTGCAAGTCGTACTTAAGGGCATAGAGTCCGACGTAACGCCTGCAGAGATAACAAAGGCGCTTTAAGAGAAGGGATTTAACGCTAAGACAGTCTTTAAGGTTGAGCTCGAACCAGAAAGAAAGCCCCTAAAGAAATACGAAGTGCACCCCATTTACAATCTTCAGTTCCTGCTGCACCGCAGAATTACAGTTAAGGAACCGCACAAACGCAATGGACCGGTACAATGTGCGAACTGCCAAGAATATGGCCATACAAGGTCATACTGTAAACTGCGCCCGGTGTGTGTAGTTTGTGGAGATCTTCATGACTCCGCACACTGCCCAGCGAGCAAAGATGACTGCAACTCGAAAAAGTGCGGCAACTGCGGTGGCAATCACACTGCTAACTACAGAGGCTGTCCTGTTTATAAGGAGCTGAAAAGTCGCATCCACCAGAGAGGAACTGCCGCCCGCACCCAAAATAAACAGATGACAGCTTCCAGATCAAACCCTGAAGTCTTCTTCTCGACTGCAGCCAGATCCTCACTAGGACCCTTAAACTCTGATAGAAATGTGACTTACGCAAGCGCTTTAAAATCAGGACTGGCTAACCCTGTCTCAAAAAGTCCATTTCTGCAATCAGCATACCAAGAACCGAACATGGCTCAGCAGCAACAATTCCCGGAGCAGTCAAAAAGCAACTTTGAAGATATGATATACAGCCTGCAGCAAAGCCTTACGGAGTTTATGTCGTTTATGCGCACAACTATGCAAGATTTAATGCGAAACCAAAATCTATTGATTCAAATGCTGGTTTCACAACAATCCAAATAATGACTTCCCTAAGGATATCTACGTGGAACGCTAACAGCATAAACTTGAGTTAGCTCAATTCCTACTCGACAACCATATCGACGTAATGCTGCTTTCAGAAACACACCTTACAAACAAATACAATTTTCAACTACGAGGTTATTCATTCTACGGAACAAATCATCCAGATGGTAAAGCACATGGTGGGACTGGAATTTTAATCAGAAGCCGTATTAAGCACCACTACCATAACAAATTTGCTAAAAATTACCTACAGGCCACATCCATAAATATACAAACAAATACTGGCAACCAACTTACACTAGCCGCTGTATACTGCCCCCCTCGCTTCACCATAGCTGAAGATGAGTTTATGCAGTTTTTCAACTCGCTAGGAGACCACTTCATAGCAGCAGGGGACTACAACGCCAAGCACACACACTGGGGATCACGTCTCGTGACTCCAAAAGGAAAACAGCTCTATAATGCTGTTATAAAAGCCAAGAACAAGCTGGACCATGTATCTCCTGGCAGACCAACATACTGGCCGGCAGACCCAAGGAAACTACCCGATTTAATAGACTTTGCAATTACCAAAAACATTCCTAAAAATCTGATGAGCGCCGAAAGCCTCTCGGATCTTTCATCGGATCACTCGCCTGTCCTGTTTATTCTACTCCGACATAAAGGCGCATTGGAGCAATCGTTTAAATTGACATCTCAGAAAACCAATTGGGTTAAGTACAAGAAATACATTAGCTCACACATTGAGCTAAGTCCTCATCTCAACGATGAAGCCAACGTAGACAGATTTGTTAATACACTGGAGTCTGTACTCGTCTCTGCAGCTCGAGTTTCCACACCCCAAACTACAAGTACACAAAGCAACCAAAAGAAGACAAATCTACAAATAGAACAGCTCGTCCTCGAAAAGCGACGCTTACGTCGAGAGTGGCAACTCCACAGATCACCATCTGCTAGGCAAAGCTTAAAATATGCCTCACGTCAACTCACAAAAGCTTTACAGCAAGAAGAAGCACAGGTCCACCGACGCTACATAGAACAATTGTCAACATCTAGTACAAAACACTCACTATGGAGAGCTCACCCTACTCTAAGCTCACCGAAAGTAACCGTGATGCCTATTAGAAATCCCACAGGCGGCTGGGCGCGCAGCGATGCAGACAGAGCCAGCACGTTTGCCAACCACCTTAAAAATGTCTTCCAACCAAATCCTGCCACTAGTGCGTTCACCTTGCCGACTTTACCACATGAGCCTCAGCTTCAACATGAACCAATTGAGTTTCGCCCAAACGAAATCGTTAACATCATCAAAAATCAGCTGAAACCGAAAAAATCCCCGGGCTGCGACCTCATAACTCCCAAAATGATTATTGAGCTCCCATATTGCGCCGTTTGCACTATCACCCAGCTTTTGAATGCCATCGCAAAACTTGGCCACTTTCCAGTGAGATGGAAAAAGTCGATTATAATAATGATAGCAAAGCCAGGAAAAGACCACACAATTCCCACGTCGTATAGACCTATAAGCCTACTCCCATGCTTATCTAAACTCTTTGAAAAATGCGTATTGACTCGGATAAACACATACCTAAGAATCCAGGAAGGAATTCCGTCACATCAATTTGGGTTTCGTGAAAAGCACGGAACAATTGAGCAGGTAAACCGGATAACATCAGAAATTCGGAACGCGTTCGAAAAACGAGAGTACTGTACTGCCATATTTTTAGACGTCTCTCAAGCATTTGATAGAGTTTGGCTAGAAGGTCTAATGTACAAGATCAAGACAATGCTCCCCTACAACACCCATAAGCTTTTAGAGTCTTACCTCTACGACAGAAAATTTGCTGTTCGATGCAACACTGCTATAACTGACGACTTCACTATTGGAGCTGGAGTTCCTCAAGGAAGCGTGCTCGGGCCAACATTATATGTCCTCTACACAGCAGACATCCCAACAAGCACACGACTAACAACATCTACGTTTGCTGATGATACAGCCATTCTCAGCCGCTCAAAATGCCCGATGCAAGCAACTGCGCAGCTCGCTCTTCATCTGGTCGATGTAGAAAAGTGGCTTTCAGATTGGCGAATTAAAGTGAACGAACAAAAATGCAAGCACGTTACGTTCACCCTGAACAGGCAAAACTGCCCGCCGCTCATGTTAAACCATACTCTACTCCCGCAAGCAAACGAAGTGACATATCTAGGAGTACACCTCGACAGAAGACTCACATGGCGCCGGCACATTGAAGCCAAAAGAACACACCTAAAGCTAAAAGCCAGTAGCCTTCATTGGCTTATCAACGCTCGGTCTCCCCTTAGTCTTGAATATAAAGTCCTGCTGTATAACTCGGTACTAAAACCTATATGGATGTACGGCTCTCAGTTATGGGGGAATGCCAGCAATAGCAATATTGACATAGTCCAGCGAGCTCAGTCGAAGATCTTGAGAACAATCACCGGGGCACCGTGGTACGTTCGCAACGAAAACATACATCGCGACTTAAACATTCTACCAGTCAAAGAAGTGATCGCAGAACAGAAGGAAAAGTACTTTACCAAGCTATCGTTGCACCCTAACCACCTGGCGAGAGGTCTTACAAGGTTGATCAACCAATCACGCCTTCGTCACAATGACTTACCCACCCAGCGACCGACTTGAGGCACGCGCAACCAGAATGCAGTCTTATTATACTGTTAGTTAAATTTTAATGTTAAGATTCGTAAACTTATTGTTAGTCTCAAAATTAAGAGAAGATTCAATAAATAAAAGCAAAGTTAAATAAAAAAAAAAAAAAAAAAAATACATCCTCAAAAATTAGTTTTTTAATTATAAAACAAAGAGACCGAAAACTTGTGGTGGCTTTAATTTTAATTTGCAAGAAAACAAACTAAACGAAAATTAAAACGTCTGTGCGGCCTAACTCAATTTCAACGAATATCATTCTATATAAAGATAAATTACTTAGCCAAAACGAATTTAGAGAGAAATTTATTTTCCTTCCGCCTTCGCCCCAAATGACGAGATCTTCCTCGAGGATGTTCGGCTGATGCTGGTGCCACTTGCCCCGAATTTGCAGGCCCAGAACATATTCCCGGAACCATCTCCGCCAGATCGATTGCCTGACTGACGAGACAAGCCGCCATCGCCACAAGTAACTGAGACCCTCCTGGTCCGGGGTCCGGAGTGCTGATGCGGGGAGCAGCGGCCCGCCTGTTAGCAGGTGCCCGGGAGTCAGCGCCTCTCCGTCGCTTGGGTCTGTGTTGATCGCTCCGAGCGGCCGGGAGTTCATCACTGCCTCGATTCCCACGAGGGCTGTCCCCAGCTCTTCTGCGCTTAGGAGATCGCTGCGACTGTTCGACGAAGTTCGTCCCATTGTCGCCTTCTTGGGGACATCCTCGGAGCCCAACGAATTTTTGAAAAGCCAACTTCTAGATGAACCGCTTTGGGCGCAAAACAAACGAAGAGCGCAATGTAGGACTTATACGGAGGCCTACCACGAATTTCCAAAGTCAAAGTCAAGGTCAACCGAACTATCTGACTACAGAGCTCCTGAACGTTTACGATCCAAAGACGCTTGAAAATGAAAATAGGAATGGTGAAGATGTCTAACATAGCTCTGCACAAATTGCGATCGTTTTGCGAACAATAATGGAAATTTGGCAACTCGCAACAACGAAAAGTCACACCAAGTCCCCTTGCCTTCTTGGATGAACGGATTCAATCGCTGAAGACTTGGGCCAACTCTGGAGCATTTACGAAGTTTTTCCCTTCCCTCATGATACTCGTGCTTTTTTTTTTGGTTTTTTTTATATTCCGACGTTGATGCACTATGTTCAGCGCAAACAAGTGGCTCTTAGGACACCAAGCAGTGCTTGTTACGCGCGGAGTCCAATAGGCGTAGACGCGGACAGACTAAGTTAGAAATACGTACGAGACTAATACTAATACTAATTTTGTGCTAAGTAAGATAAAGTTAAAAAATTTTAGGCTTGGCAAAAGGAGTCAGTAGTAGAAATAATATGGTTATAGTTGTTACTCTAAACGGTTCATGCATATCATAGTTAGATCTACAAATATTTAAAGTAAGAGGAACATAGTTTCTAGTTATTCTATTAGGCACGGTTTATGCGACCCAGTAACTCGGGACTCTCCACATCCCCGTGAATAAGTTTATAAATAAAAGTTGTGCCAAGTATCGTTCTACGGTTTAATAAAGATAGTAGAGTAGGGTGGTAAAATAATGCTTGCATGGCCCCGTAAAGCAAATAATAAAAAGTGCTTTTGCACAGACTCTATCCGGTCTATATGTACACCAAACTGCTGAACAGTACTCCAGAATTGGACGGACTAGTGAAACGAACAGAGTCTTTGTAACATAGGGATCATCGAATTCCTTTTACCACCTTTTAATAAATCCAAGTACTCCCCTGGTTTTATTCACCATAGAAGTAATATGGTCAAAAAGGACGCAAAGGTTATCAACATCCGTAATTCTAGACAACGCACAGCCACCCAGCGTATACGTGGCATATTGTGGGTTCACCCTACAAAATGTCATTACAGCGCTATTAAAATCCAACAGGTTTTCACAACACCATGTTTGAAAAGCATTTAGGTCCGATTGAACTGCTGGAAATTTCATTATATTGCAGGCATATTTTAACGTTATCTGCGCATATAAGGACACGCGACCTTGTCAAGATTAGAGGGAGATCTTTTAAAAAAAAATTGGCCAAGATGGCTTCCTTGTGGGACGCCTGAAGTAACTCGGGCTCCGCGGCTATCCTCGTCAGCATCTTGGTTATCCAGGTGCACTTTTGCTGTCCCTTGACTGCTTGTTGTAGTCGTTCTAGCGGTTGTCTCGAGAGCGCGTGGCTACAACGTTTTGGTTCCCTCGGCGGTAGTGTACGTCAAAGCGATACTGTTGAAGTTCTAAGGCCCAGCGGGCTATTCGTCCTGTGGGATTCTCAATGGCGTTGAGCCACTTTAGCGGCAAATGATCTGGGATTACATCGAAGTGGTGTCCCTCGTGGTAGCATCGGAATTTTCGCACTGCCCACACAATTGCCAGGCATTCTTTTTCACTTGTGGAATAATGGCCCTCTGCGGTCGATAGACGCCGACTGACGTAAGCGATGACTCGTTCCTGGCCTTCAATCTGTTGCGTCAACACTGCTCCGAGGCCAAAGTCACTGGCGTCGGTCTGAACTGTGAATTTTTCCTCGAAGTCCGGATGCTTGTTGCTGGTCTTCGCCCCACGTCCATTTTTGGCTCTTCTTGGGCAGCTTATTCATTGGTTGCACAATGTCTGTGAAGTTTGGTACAAATCTGCGGCCCAGGCATCGTCTCAGTTCCTTGATCGTTGACGGTGGTTGGAGTTCCTTAATAGCGGCTATCTTCTCCGGGTCTGTATGGATCCATTCTCGCTGATCTGGTGTCCCAGGTATACGATACTCCTCTGAAAGAATTTACATTTATCCCGGTTGAGCTTCAGATTTGCGGCTCGCAGTCGGTGGAGTATTTCCCGTAGATGCTGCATATAATAATAATATCGTCAAGATACGCAAAAGCGTGTGGGTCCATTTCTGGTCGAATGACTCGATCCAGGGCCCGCTTAAATGTCGCTGGCGCTGAGTGGAGTCCAAACGGCATTACTTTCCAATGATACAAGCTTCGACCTGACACTGTAAAAGCAGTGTATTCTCTGCTGCCGGCCGCCATCGGAATTTGCCAATATCCACTCTTTAAATCTAGAGTAGATATGTATTTAGCGTTCCTTAGTTTTTCTAGAATGTGATTGTTCCGCGGTAGTGGATACGCATCGGGAACAGAGCGGGCGTTCAGTTGCCGGTAGTCAACGCAAATTCGCTTGGTGCGCTGTGTGGACTCTTCGATGGCTCTATCCTACCGCCGGGAAAAAGTTCATCAACCTGGTCATCAATGATCCGTTGCTTCGCTGGGTTCTTGGTGAAATAACGCTGCTTGAGCGGACGGTCGTCCCTTATCAGAATCGAGTGCTCTGTAATAGAGGACACGCCGGTTAGTCCGCTGAATTTGTCTAGTTCGGCTTCCAACTCCGTCTTAGCAGGTCCGCCTCGTCCATGATTGGATGTCTCTGTCTAATGTTTCATCTGTAGCGGTTGTGGCCACTGCTGTCGCTCCTGCAGATCGTCATGGTGCAGGTAGAATATCTCTCGGGCTGGTCCTCTGTGCCTCGGTGGCGCTGGTTGGTGTTGGTATAGGGGAGTCCTCCGCCGGTCTTGTTGCAGGATCCGATGGTAGCGTATGGGTACGCGGGGTCGTCCGGGTGTGCACAGCGGCTGCTGTTCTTCGTATCTCGGCTGGACTGGATTCGACAGTGTTGGCGGGGCTGGTCGCCGCTGAGCCGGCAGGTCTGGATTCGACAGGGTTGGCGGGGCTGGTCGCCGCTACGCCTGAAGAGCTGGGTTCGGCAGGGCTGGATTTGACAGAGTTGGCGGGGCTGGTCGCCGCTGCGCCTGCAGCGCTGGGTTCGACAGGGCTGTATTTGACAGGGTTTGCGGGGCTGGTCGCCGCTGCGCATGTAGTGCTGGGTTTGATAGGGTTGGATTCGACAGGGTTGGCGGTGCTGGTCGCCGCTGCGCCTGCAGAGCTGGGTTTGACAGGGTTGGATTCGACGAGGTTGGCGGGGCTGGTCGCCGTTGCGCCTGCAGAACTGGTTGATCTTGCCGTAACTTAAGTCTCACCTGGTATATTTCCAGAGAGGCTTCTGTCTTGCTGAGGAAATCCATTCCCAAGAGCACGTCATCGATTGTAGTAGGTAACACTGGCATGACTACTTGCTGGCCTCCCAAACGAATGGTAACGCTAAGTGCTTTTGTGACTAAGCGCTGTCTCCGTCCGTTCCCTGGGTGGGCGGAAGCGCTCTTCGTTTCCCGAGGGCGTGGTTCGGCAGCAGTCGATAGTTCGTATCCCTTGACGGCCGCTGTCCCAGCAGAACAAGACCCGTGGGTTCCGGCATTCCCTGCTTAAATGTCCCCCTTGTGCGCAGTTTCCGCAAGCACTTCTGACGTCGATCCTGGGCAAGTCCTCGGGGCGGCGATGGGTGACTTCGGGTGACATGGGTACCAGGGCGTTGGATGTCCGGGGCCTTTCGGTTGGCTGGTTGTCCGACGCCTGGTTCGCGGCAGTTGGGTTCCTTGCCAGAAAAGTGGGCCAGGCTCTTGATGTCATCATCATTTGGGCATATCTGTGTTGATCCCGATCCCGGGTAAAAAAGTTCGTCACCAGCTGGTCAATTGCGTCAGCGTCTCAAAATCATGTCGTCTCGTGAAAAGTTGGTACTCTGGGCGGAGATTTTCGTAGATCCGATTCAATTCCAGGTTCCCGTCGTAGTGGGCTCGGCGCATCATCAAGCGTAGGTTGAGGGCGAAATCTTTGAAGCTTTCACCTGGCCGCTGCAGCCTGGCGCGGATCTCATCTTCTAGAGTTTGAAAATAGCGTGGCGGCAAAAAGAAATCCAGAAACTCACACGTAAATTCCTTCCAGGTGGTTTTCTGGAGTTGACTGACTCTAAACCAGTCTCCGGCTCGACCAAGTAAAATGCTAGATAGCACCCTTGGCAGTTGTTGCTTCTCGATCTGATATGCGTCCGCACGCTCTTCCAATTGCTCCAGAAAATACAGCGGGTCGCCGATCTCGCCGTCGAAGAAAATGCCCCACTTTCGTAGCTTATCCGCCAGGCCAAAGTGGAGAAATCGTTCGGCTTCCATCCGCGGTAGGGATCCAGGCTTCCCAGTCTCGTTGAGCCCCAGTGTTGCATTCCCCCGGGTTCCAGTCGGAGGAACTTGTAGTAGATGTGTCCTTGCCTGTTGCTCAGAGTCAAGTTTCCGGTACTTATCCTCGGGCTCGTAGACTGGGCGATGTGGTGAGGGCTCGCGGGACTTTGCCTTGTATAAGAGCTCCAGCTCTATCAAGCGTTCCACTCGTAGTTTGGGCAGATCGTCTTGATCCATGTATGCGGACATTAGTTTCCGCAGGTCTGCCAGGGTACCTTCTGGGGCTAGCCCGAATTCCTTGAAGATCTCCTCCAGTTGCTCCTTCTTGATGTCGTACATCCACTGCTTCCCCATGGTATTTGCGGATCTCAGACGTGATGCTTCTCTATGAAATCTGTGGTTTTAAACTTAGCGCTTAAACTCTGGCGTGCGGCTAGTGCGAGGTTACTGCAGTGACGCTGATGATTTTTCGGCTAGATAAATATGGCTAAATATTTCTTTAGTGCCGGAAAAGGATATATATTATTTCTTGCCTGGCGATTTGTTTGATTTATTTTATTATTAGCGGAATTCGTTTTCGTAGCAGGAAGAAAATGGTATGACTCTGGTGAAGTTTTAAGTCACGAAGGATGGAATTCTCTAATTATCCTGATCCCCTGTGTCCCTGTTCGGGCGCCATCTGTAAAGTAGTTATCCTGGCTGGGATATGTCTCAGTCCGGCCAGGGTCGCTTACAGAAAATTTATAAGATTGGTGATGGTTGTCGGCTCGCGTTAGAGTTTCCTGCGGAAAAGGGTCTCCGCTTGGGGAATAGGGAAAATCAACTGAGGCTGGTGGCCAGCCGCCCTAGCGGCTGCGAAGCAAGCGGGGAGCGGGTGATCGTACCATTCGGAAGCGGAGGCTGAACGCCTTGCAGCAGTCACCGAAAATGCACGTGAGGATCGGATGAGGGTACGTTTCCGGGAGCAGCGGCTGTGCGCCTGGCAACTTGTCTCAACCGAGGCTTTCCGCCCTAGCGGCTGCGAAGCAAGCGGGGAGCGGGTGATCGTACCATTCGGGAGCGGAGGTTGGGCGGCTGGCAGCAATCACCGGAAAAGCACGTGAGGATCGGGTAGGTTGAACTTTGGGGTGGGCTTGGTCTGCTGTGGCGAATGCACTGGAGGCACGGAAATACTAGTTAAGCACGCGGGATAAAAATAAAACCAAAACCCTGTGCACGAAACGATCCCGCGTGCTTAACTAGTATTTCCGTGCCTCCAGTGAATGATTTTCCCTGCCTATACCGCACTCCTTGTCTTAACGCTACTCACTCAGACAGACTCAGCGGATCCCGGCAAGCGTGGTGTTGGTATCCGTTGGAGGGTGTGGCTGTAGGTCCTGGCTCGGATGGTGCACGTCGAAGGATGTGGCTGTAGGTCCTGGCTCGGCTGGTGCACGTGGTACTACCGCAAGGTTACCGGTCGCGAAGTTAAAAATCTCAAGTCTACTCTCGCACTCGACTTTCTTGTTCGCGCTCCAGAACTCGACTTCCTTGTTCGCGCTCCAGAATTCATGCAGCAAAGCTCTTTGGCATTCCATCTTTCTCTCTGCTTCGGAATTTTTTGCCAAAGTCCGCATGATCGAGTTGTCCTGCTCTCACGACTTCGGGTTCTATTGCTGGTGACGCTGGCGTAAGCTCGCTCTCGCTCTTCTGCTCCGATGCTGCCGTCGCGTACTCTCGCTCTCTGGTGATCCTCACGTCTTGGGTGGAAATTTCCATTGCATCTCCGTCTTGATTCTCGCTGCTTCTACTTCTATTTCGCTTACTTCGCTTCCTCTGCTACTGCGCACTTGTAATTGCCTACTTATTGTCTCTATCCCTCCCACTGCCTAGAGAGGAGCCATTAAGCTATCGTGCTTATGTTTTAACTTATTCTTATTTAATGTTATATTGATTAGATATATATATATGATTATGTTTAAATTGTGCGGGCAATTCTGGCCGTTACACATGGTTCACTTGGGATAGCGCAATGTCAAGCAAAACGTCAATAAAGAGAGGGACACATAGGACAGCAGTGCAACAACACATTAAAAAAATATTGCTGGATATGCGGACATGATGAACGAAATAAAATATTAAAGTTTTTGTCATGGGACAATGTCGCACTAGGTATATTAAAATCACCTAATACTATTAACTGATCTCGATCTGACAGTTTTTGGAAATGGACTGAATAACGGAAAAGTGATTTGCGTAAATAGGGAACTCAGATGATGGGATATATGAAACAGTAATATTGGAATAAGTTCAATCAATTCTGTATTTAATATTTATTTTGTTGAATTGATTTAATACGGTTATAATATGCTCTAATAAATGTGCATTCGGTTCGGGGCTCATTTCATGAATGTTGCCGCTTGACTTAAGAATAAGCCTCATACGTGTCAGTTTGGAACTTGGGTTAGTCATTGAGAACAAGTATGTTAAAGGTCTGTGATCAGTTTTGATAGTAAAATGTTTGCCATAAATGTATGGTCGAAAATTTAATATTGCCCAGTGTATTGCAGCTATTTCCTGTTCGGTAGTACACTTATTACTTTCTCCCTTGGGAAAGGCTCTTGATGCATATGCAATGGGAAGTTGGAGTCCGTTATGGTTTTGAGGTAAAACCGCGCCACATGCTTACTTACTTGCATTAGTAATTATACAAAAAGTCACCTCATGCATAAAGAATGATCATTTTTGTGGATGTAACTTCAGGTTGTATTTCCTACATTTCTCAAAAACTTGAGTTTTTAAGCATATGTTGTTCGGAGCAACCTATAACTATTAAGTCATCCATATAAAGCAATTCTTGTGAAGGTTCAAGTCCGGAGAATACAATAGTCATCATTCTCTGAAATGAATTTGGCGCTATTTTTAAACCGAAAGGTAATCGCGTGAAGCGATACGAGCCATTGCTCGTTGAAAAGGAATTTATATCTCTTGAACTTTTTTCAATTTCTATTTGGTGAAATCCTGACATTAAATCAAGACATGAAAAGTATTTTGCTCGACCTAGTTGATCTAAAATATCATCAATTCTAGGGAGTGGAAATTTATCGCACAGTAATTTTTTATTAATCTGACGATAGTCAATTACTAATCGCCACTTCTTTTCTTCGGAACCTGGAGCTTATTTTTTAGGGACAAGTAATAATGGGCTATTGTATTTAGATACAGAGGGTTCGACAATCCCGTCGGTGATTAATTTTCCGACTTGCTTTTGAATTTCGTTCGCCTGACTATGTGGGCTTCTATAGTTTTTTATGTATACGGGTTCATCATCTTTTAATCTCAGTTTTTGTTTGTAGAAATTATTCGTGCTATTTGGTTCTGTTTCTAATCCGAATATGTCATTATATTTTTACATAAGTTTGAGAGTTGTGATTTGAATTGTGGGGGGAAATTTTTTGACAATTGGGATAATACAGACTTTTCTCTAGTTTCCTTGTTTCCTTTGATTACTTCGTAATTAAAAGTGATTCATATGCTGAATTATTCGCACTGACCACATTATCTTCGTCTGTTGTATTCAGTAGTCATATGAAAGCATTTTGTGTTGTAGCTATGGTACTTGATATATAAATTCCGTGCTCAATTAATACACTGTCCTCTTTTGAATTTAATTTTATTTTTCTAATGACTTGTGATCTTGCTGGCAAAAGAATTGAGTTATTGCCAGAACTGTATGCTATTGGAACATAAATTGGAAATTTTAAATTGTTTGGTCTTATTATAAGCCAATCTTCAGATGGCTGAAAGTCTAGTTGACAGTTGTATTTTTTAATGAAATCAATTCCTAAAATGCAATCACAATGGTCAGCTAAGTGTAAGTCTACGAATGAAATCGTGTGGGATTATGTACTTGGTAGTCTGTATTTCAATTGATGTTAAGCCTTATTATTATCATATTATTATTATTATTATGTTATTATCTTGTATGTTTTGTAATATATCGGAATTTTCTAAAGAGATTTCGGCACCTGTGTCTATCAAAAATACAAGTTCTTTTCCGGTAGCCACATGGGTGAATGAGACGAATATTTTCTGGCTGAGATTAATAGTATGCACTGTTACGTTCTCTACTGTTGAGTATTTAAAGGGCTTTGGGAGTTTTCCGAATTTGTATTATTGTATTATTATTATTGTTTGTATTATTGTTTTTGTAGCCTCTGTTCGAGTTGCCACGGCCCCTTGAGTTTCCTCTGTTGTTGCCGCAACCATTGTTATGGTTGGTATTATTGTAGTAACTATAATTTTTACTACGACCACTGAAATTACCTCTATAGCTTCCGCGTCCGCGGTTTCCGCCGCGCTGTATATAGTTATTGTAGTAAAGGAACGAGTTTGGTTGTCCAGTTGCTTCTGTGCAACTGTTTACGAATTTTGAAACGGCGTCATTCATTGTGTTGAAATTGCCGGCTTGCATGATAAGTTTTACCTATCAATTGTGCAGGTTTATACCCTTGCAGAGGGTATTATAATTTCAGTCACAATTTTGCCACGCAGTGATGGAGTCATTTCCGACCGTATAAAGTATATATATTCTTGATCAGAATCACCAGGAGAGTCGATCTAGCTTTGTCCGTCTGTCCGTCCGTCTGTCCGTCCGTCTGTCCGTCCGTCTGTCCGTCCGTCCGTCCGTCCGTCCGTTTCTACGCAAATAGTCCGTCAGTTTTAAAGCTTTCTGCTTGAAACTTTCCCAAAAGTTTTCTTTCTATTGCAGGTAGTATATAAGTCAAAACGAGCTGGATCGGCCTCCTATATCTCATAGTTGCCATTTAACTGAACGATCGGAAAAGCCATAACTTTGGTGTTTTTAAAGTTAAGAAGTTGAGTTCTATGGGTTTTATTTTTGGCCGCCATATAACTGATTGATCGGAAATGCCATAACTTTGTTGTTTTTAAAGTTAGGAAGTTGAGATTTTTTATGAGTATTACGAATGCATCATATAAATAATTTTGGAGAATATAATTTACAGAATATTCTGCAAGGGTATATCAACATCGGCTTCGCCCGAAGTTAGCTTTCCTTTCTTGTTAGTCATTGCTTTTACTGCATGCTGTGTGTAATAACTTCTTGCTAGTTATACCCATTACTCGTAGAGTAAAAGGGTATATTGTATTCGTGCAAAAGTATGAAACAGCTAGAAGGAAGCGTTTCCGACCCTATAAAGTATATATATTCTTGATCAGGATCACTAGCCGAGTCGATCTAGCCATGTCCGTCTGTCCGTCTGCCCGTCTGTCCGTCTGTCTGTCCGTCTGTCTGTCTGTCTGTCTGTCTGTCTGTCTGTCTGTCTGTCTGTCTGTCTGTCTGTCTGTCTGTCCGTATGAACGCTGAGATCTCGGAAACTATAAAAGCTAGAAGATTAGCATTTTGCATGTAGATTTTAGAAGTTCCTACGCAGCGCAAGTTTGTTTCAAAATGGTGCCACGCCCCCTTTAACGCCCACAATAGCTTATATACGATTTTAAAAATTTAAATATTTCGGAAAAGTAAAAATGCAGTTTTATTGTGTTTATCAATACCTATCGAAATGTAGAAGAAATTTTTCAAAGCGGACCATTCGTTAAAAAGTTATGCGTGATCAAAGTTTCTATCTCCATCTCCCTCGCACTCCCTTTACCTGAGTAACGGGTATCTGATAGTCGGGGCACCCGACTATAGCGTTCTCTCTTTTTTTTTATTGCAAGCAAACAAAGGGCTAAATTCCAAATTGTACTTTTCCATATAGTCATATTCAAATTGAGTAATGGGAATGAAAGTTTTATGACAATGAAGAATGGTTGCACGAGTTACCGTCCAGGGACGGTACGTTGAGCCCCCGACCAAGCCACCCAGAGCTACCCTAGAAACGGTACGCTGACTGAGCGGCCACTGAGCCCACACTTCACATTGCAATTATGTTGGAATCGAAACATTCCCCAAACTCAGCAACGACCACTAGCCGTTGCCCCGTTCACAGTTGCTGATGCAACTGTAACAACAGGATGCCCCCACCCTGATGCCGCTGAAATATGACCACCAGACACTTCGTATGATTTCCTGATAAACATTCTTAGAGTTATATATAAGCTTTTATGTATCGTATATAAGATTTACCTTGTACACTTGGCAGCGGCGGCTACTTGGCCACCGCTGAAGAATATATTAATTCAGTCTTGAATGACAAACCCAAACGCACAGATCTACTTATTATTCTAACAAACATCAGCTCCTACAAATCTACAAGGGAATCTGGGAAACACCTTTCGGACTTCTTGCCGAACGTTTTACTGTAACTCACGCATTCTAAATTCTGGGTCTTTAATAATTATTTCATCAAGACAGCTATCTAATTCTATAGTATTAAATGCCATAATTTGATTTAAAATTTTTTTTTTATATCTTGTTTAACGATTATTCTGATTTAAATCATGCTAAAATCATTTGCCTTAATTATGTTAGACGACATTATAGGGCCATATTAATCGTTCTTAGAAACTAGGTATTTTGTGTCTGTACTAAAAATACCCAAGTCCGTTTCAATTGATTCTACCCGAATGCCTAGAATGATTCTTAATAGTTTTATTTTTTTGAAAATGTTAGGTATTTCAATGGTTCTGAGAGATATCTTTCTTCATATTTATCCTCCTCGTTTAACTCTCAACTCAGTTAGATAAACAGAACGTCCGAAAAGTAAAATTTCTGAATAATCTCTTGGATATTCATATTTTGAGAATAGATAATCATTCAATAAATGGGTATGAAATTGAACTCTATCCTTTCTTTTTTATTTTTTATTCTTAGATCATATCTAGATCGTTTTCTCTGTTTAAACACTTCTTCTTTAAACATTTATTGTGCAACTTGTATATTTTGTAAAAAGATTTGCGCTCATTATAACAACGATAATTATTAAGAGTATATGCACGCAATATAGGTCAATATTGTTTGGTTGTATTGTTGTTGTATTATATTATAAATGTTAATATATTAAAGACAAGATATTTATTTAGTGGCCATTAGCCACGGCTAAATTGGTTCTTTATTCTTTTATGTTCAAAATTCGAATGACTTACAATAATCTATTCGCGGCTGCGCTGCCTGCAAACATTGGCAGCGGCCGTCATGTATTTATCATCGTATATATGCTCACATATGTATTTGGCTGATAGTAGCAAGAGCGCGAGAGGAGTTGCATATGCATTCATTGTATGTGTCTGCAAGCCATGGGAATTTGCTGACACTTGCGCTTCCCATAAGTTGGCTGCACGAGTTTTGTGTATTTGTTTAAATGCACTGTAACACAATGCTGGTATCGGTACAGTGGGTACTCGCTACAATGATACATGCATACTACATCTCCCTCCTTTTGAGAAATAACGTAATGTAATGAAGTTATTTCCTAAATAATATGTTTTTTTTTTTTGAATTGTAATAAAATGAAATTATTCATAGTTATTAAAATTATAATCTAGAACTTATACAATATATTTGAAAATTTAAAGATTGTAGTTATTGTTCTGTATGATAAAAGAAATATAGAAAATTGGAAAATTTTATATTATTCAAAACGAGAATTTTCTTTTAATCAGAAATTATAGATATGATTTGATTTTTTTTTTTTGCTTAATTATTTATGGTATTTATTCTATGTATGGCCATACGGAAAAATTTTATAAGAGTGATTATGAAATAAAAATTTTTAGCCTATCTTTATGAACTGTCTGTTCTTTGTTTTTAATACTTAAAATTCTTATATTATCATTATCTCCTATACTAATTACTGTATATGGTCCCGTAAATTTGTATTCTAATTTGTGACCTGTTTCATTCTTTAATAAGACTCGATCTCCTATTTTTAGTTCAAAATCTAAACATTTTTTATCATAATGACATTTTTGTTTTCTTTTATTTGATTCTAATATTAATCTGGCTCTTTTGAAAGCTTGTTCTAATCTAAACTTTGTTTCTTTATATTATATATAGGTTCTATTCTATCTACGCTATTAAAATGTTTTGGTAAATTCGAAGTTCTACCAAACACTAACTCATATGGACAGTAATCATGTGCCATAGAAGGTGTCGTGTTGAAACAAAAAACAAAGTATTTTAACCATACATCCCAATCTGTCTTATCAGTTGAGATGTACGTACGTATAAATTCATTAAAGGTTCTGTGGCTTCGTTCCACAGTTCCGACAGTCTGATGATGGTGTGCTGTCGAAGTTATATGTTTGATATTTAGGTTTTTGCAAAGATGTTCAATTAAAGAATTTTTGTATTCTGTTCTTCGAATATAGCCTTTGCCACTGTTTTTGCATTTTTATTTGGTACTGGTATAGCAACAAGATATTTTGACAGATCACATATTAAAGTGACTGCATATTCATTTCCATGGTCTGATTTCGGTAGTGGACCGATCGTATCCACAATTACCTTATCAAATACCATTTCTGGGGTTTCTGTAATTGTTAAAGGAGTTTTGGTATGTCTTGTTGTTTTTGACATTTGGCATTTTGGACATTTACGTATGTACTGGGTTATGTCTTTTCTCATCCCTTTCCAATAGTAGTGTCTTCTGACCTTGGCCAAGGTTTTTGTTATACCTGAGTGTCCTCCTTGAATAGGATTATCATGTAGTGTAGACAATATTGCTTCTTTTTCATTATTAGTTATTATTAGGGTCACCGGGTTGAGTAGCGCTACTCTTAATGATTTTAATATTTTGTTGCCCATTTTTTTAAATGTATCTATTGAAATATTTTCAAAGATATTATCCCATGGTGCCACTTTAAGTTGGGTAATTTTTTGTTTACCAGCCTGACCTAAATCAAGAGTTCCATTAGTATACAAATCTCCAACATCATATCTTGCTGTAATTTTTTTTCCGTGTTTGAAAAAACATAAATTATTATTCACATGCAAGGTCACTACTTTACGTACTTCGTCATTGTTAATGACTTCATATACGTTGGGCTTAGAAGCTTTTATTTGAGATTGCCTAGGCAATTTTACTTTATCTTTTCCTGCGCAGGAATTTTGTCTACTTTTTTGTCTTGTAGTGACTTGTAATATATTTGCCGTAATATTTTTAAGATCTTTAATTGTTATTCTAGAGAGGGCGTCTGCCACGAAGTTATCTTTTCCCTTTAGATACTCGACAGTGAAATCATATTCCTCCAATTCGAGCCGCATGCGTGTGAGTTTTGAACTAGGATTGAAAATAAGTATCTAGTGGTCTATGATCGGTTTTAACTGTAAAATGTTTGCCATAAATATATGGTCGAAAATGTGTAATTGCCCAATGAATTGCCGCTAGTTCCTGTTCTGTAGTGCTTTTATTGCTTTCAGCTTTTGTAAATGAACGTGATGCGTATGCTATTGGGAGTTGGAGTCCGTTATTGTTTTGAGTTAATACCGCTCCACATGCTTGTTTACTTTCATCCGTTATTATACAAAATTCTTTAAGGAAATCAGGATATTGTAATAAAGAAGGTTCTATAAGTTTATCTTTTAAATATTGGAATGAGTTTTGGCATTCGGAAGACCATATAAATGGAACATTCTTTTTACATAATCTAGTTATGTGCCGTGAATGGTCGGCGAAGTTTTAAATGAAACGTCTATAATAATTGCAAAATGCTATAAATCGTCTAGCGCTATCTGCATCATGTGGGACTGGATAGTTTTTAATTACATCATATTTCTTGTCGTCCGGTAAGATGCCTTTGTCTGTGCATTTATGACCAAGGAAGGTCACTTCATGCATAAAAAATTAACATTTTTGTGGATGTAGTTTTAAATTGTACTTTCTGCATATTTCAAAGATGTCTGTTAAGTTTTTTAACATATGATTTCCAGAACATCCAATGACTATTAAATCATCCATATAAAGGAATGCTTGAGAAGCTTCAAGTCCAGAAAATGCAATAGTCATCATTCTCTGAAATGAATTTGGGGCTATTTTCAAACCGAAATGTAATCGCGTAAAACGATATGAGCCATTGCTCGTTGAAAACGACGTTATGTTTCTTGAATTTTCTTCTAGTTCAATTTTATGGAATCCTGACATTAAATCAAGGCACGAGAAATACTTTGCTCTACCTAGTTGGTCCAAAATATCATCAATTCTAGGGAGTGGAAATTTATCAGATAGAAGTTTTTTGTTGATTTGGCGATAGTCGACTACTAGTCTCCATTTCTTTTCGTTCGAACCCTGAAGTGTTTTCTTTGGGACAAGTAGAAGTGGACTGTTGTATTCTGATACAGATGGTTCGACTATATTGTTTTTAATTAATTTTCCTACTTGTTTTTGAGTTTCCTCAACTTGGCTGTGCGGGCTTCGATAATTATTAATATAAATTGGTTCATCGTCCTTCAATATCAATTTTTGCTTGTAAAAATTATTTGTTGTTATTGATTCGGTTTCAAGACCGAATACGTCAGTATATTTTCCACATAGTTCGGTTAATTGTTGATTGAATTGAACGGGAAAATTTTTTTTTAGTTCTTCTAAGAAGTTTTGTTCTCTATTACTTGAAGTGTTCTGAATTACATTATAATCGGAAATTGGTTCACATTTTAAATTACTTAAGCTAATCAATTGATCAGTGCTGGTTGTGTTGAGTAATCGGACAAATGAATTCTCTTTTGATGTTATTGTATTGGCAATGTAAATACCAGGTTGAATCTCCTGATTTGGTATTAATATATTATCGGTATCTGACATTATTTCGATTTTTCGCACTACTTGAGATCTGGCTGGTAAGAGAATTGTATTATTACCAGAAGTATATGATATTGGAATATAAATTTGAATGTCTATATTATTTGGTCTTATTATAAACCAATCCTCTGTAGGGTTAAGATCTATTTGGCAGTTTAATTATTTTATAAAATCGATTCCTATTATCCCATCACATGGAATCGCAAAATCTTGATTTAATATATGAAAATTATATGGAATTATATATTATTCTGTTTGGAGTTCTATTGGACAAAGTCCTTTGTATTTTATTATTCCCTCGCCTATTCCTTGGATATTTATTGTATTTTTAATTTGTATATTGTTAAAGATATCAGCATTTTCTTTTAAAAGTGATATATTTGCTCCAGTATCCACAAGGAACGTAAGCTGCTTACCTGTTTCTGGATTAATAAATGGTACGAAGATATTGAGATTGAGGTTGATTGTATAAACCGTTGGTATTTTTAATTTCTTTTATCTAAAGGGGTCTGTGAGTTTCCCGAAACTAGCTGGGTAACGCGGACATTATTGTATTGTTGTGTGTTGCTGAAGTTGCTGCTATTTTGGTTATTGTTGTTTCCTCTATAATTTCCACGACCTCTATTATAGTTATTGGTCTGGTTATCATAGTTTCGAATATAACCATTATTTTGGTTGTAACCGTTATTATATCGGTTGTAGCCGTTATATTGGTAATACCCATTATTGTGGTAGTTACCACGACCATTTCCTCTACCTCTACCACGGTAGTTACCTCTGAAGTGGTTACCTCTATAGGCCTGTCCTTTGTTTGCAATTAGAATTGCGTTGGCATTACCCGTCATTTCAGTACTACATTGTATGTACTTTGTGACAGCCTCATTCATTGATGAGAAGTTGCCAGCCTCAAGGATTGTTTTGAGTCGGCCATGCTCACAATTTTTGATCATTGTGTTTATAGCCTCCTTGGTGCTGAATTTGTCTGCATGTTCAGCGGGTAATCCTTCATCAATATACGAAGCTTCAAGATGCTTTCGTAAGTTTTCAATTTCAGTTGTGAATTTTTCTGCTCTTCTTCCTTTTTGAGTAGTTTTCGACATTTTTGCTCTAACTACATCGGATGTTTCTCCGATAATTGTGTCTTGTAATTTTTTATAATTCCGTTTATAGTAGATTCATTTTGCACTTTATACAAAGTTGAACCCACAATTTTTGATTTTTTGACTTCAACAGCTAACTCTTCAAATGTGCCTTTAGTTAGGTTTACTAATTTCAAAGCAGTGACAAATCTTTGAAGGTTAATTTTTTGTCCGTTTAATTCAGGTATAGCATTTGCTATATCTTTAATATATGCCCATTGGGCAAGAGTATCGTCCGTCATTATTATTATTTGATGTTGTTCGATTTCGCAATCGGAATCAGCTGGTTTCTGATCTGATAATTCAAATTGAAAAAGTACAGCTGGGATTGTAAGATTATTCAAATCTTTCTCCTCTATTTCTGGGCTATCAAATTCAAATTCTTCTATCTGTACCGGGTCGACTTCTGGTGGATCTGATGATTCCAATTCGTCACCAGTTTCTACTTTCAGAGGGGTGTTTAGTATTGTTGGTATTGCAATATTTAAATTATACCTTTCTTTTATAGTTATTAAGTTCGTTCGAAGTCTGGTCAGAAATTTCGATACCTCAGACCAACGATTTTTATCTAGGCGATCTCTTTGTTCATGTATTAGTATACGCGCACTGTTAAAGCGAGTTACTAATATTTCCACATGTTTATTTATAGTGGTTTGTTGTGTTGATCTATTTTGTGTTCAGGATTTATAGGATTTATCGAAATCGCTTTTTAAGTTATTTAGAACCTTATATAATTCACTCCATTCCATTATAATATGGATATGAATTATTTTTATAAACTACTGAAATGCTAGTTCTGCCTAATATGTCATGATCGCTTCGAATTGTTCTCACATGGATACCCGGGATAGTGCTCAATACCATTGCTTTTTGTTTATTAGAGCAATGTATTAAAGGAGAGAATTCTAAATTATATGTTGTCATATATACATTTTCTAACTCATAGATAGTAATCGGAGTCGTTGAAACCAGTGTTATTATTTTTTCGCTAAAATTTGGATCCCTCATATAGGTATTAATAACTGCCTCTACGTTTGTCATTGTTTTACTGATCTACCTAAATTTGTGACCACAAAAGAATATATTAATGTTTATTTTTTGATTTAAATTTTGTTAGATTTCATTTTATATTTTTTTTAGCTGTCAATAATACTTGAAATTATAAAAAGGCAAGTTTTTTTTTTCGTATACAAATTTTTTAATTTTATCCAGGTCGTTTGCTTGACTCTGGAATCTCTTCTTTAAACAGCTATTGTGTAATTTATAGAATTTTAGGAAAACACTTGCTGACATTATAACTACAATTATTATTAATAAAATTGTTATCGTTTCCAGATCAATTTTTTGAGATTCTACTTTATTAACGACGTTCGCCGTTGAATCGACAACTTTGGTGTCTACTAAACCCATCTTGGGAAAATTTTCCAAAAATCTATATTTTATGCCAAATATGTATGGCGAAATATTATTTTCAAATTCTTTTACTTTAATTATACTGTTATTATTCATGAATCAAAATTAGGGAAATGATGAAGAAAAATGGTTTAGTGATTTTTCACATGGCAGATTTACAATTTGTCGCTCTATATAATTAAAATAGCTGCCATACGATTTTAGTATAAAGCCTAAACAGAGGTTAGTAATTTTCAAGCAGCGTTTTCGCGCATCGGCTTGAGTTAGAAATATTAAATTAATGGCAACTAGAGCATTGGCATAATTGCAGCCTTTGTTGCGTTACTTTGCTCTTCTGCAAAGTTTTCTTTCGATGACGGCTAGATTTTCTTTGTGCGTGTTAATTTCCTCAGGGGTTGTAGCAATTTTTATTAAGTCCTTTATTAATTTCCTTTTTTGAAGAAATTTGATCCTGTGTCCGCTCCTTTTTGTCTTCTTTGATGTTTTTTTCTTCTCGTTGCGTGCCCTGTACTCAGCTATTGTGAGGGGGCGTGGTCCATCGTTGGGACACAACCGGAGAGCTTCTTGTAGGCTCGGTTCGTCCCTTTGCTCAATAGGAGCAGGTGCCTCCCACGAGGGTGAAGAAGGCGGATTGCCTTCCGCACTCATATATTTCCAGCGTTGGTGTAGAAGGATTTGCTATTCCTTCCACACTTGTTGATTTTCTCGTTCTGATGTCCAGGGCCTCTGTACTCAGGCGGTACCGGTGCCGGTCATCGCACAGGTTTTGTTTGTTGTTCCAGATTTTTGTTGGTGTTTTTATTTTCGATTTATATGATGTTGTTGTGGTTTAGACTTATATTTTTGTTGTTGTTGTTCATGTCGTTGTTATAAAATTTTTTTGTATTGTTTTCTTGTTATATTTATATTATTTGTTATATTTGTACCATGTTGGCACACACACGCACATTTCTCATGTTTGTTAGTCAACCACAACAACCTCTGTCATGGTCACCATGTTGTATTTATATTATAAATGTTAATATATTTAAGACAAGATATTTATTTAGTGGCCATTAGCCACGGCCAAATTGGTTATTTATTCTTTTATGTTCAAAATTCGAATGACTTACAATAATCTATTCGCGGCTGCGCTGCCTGCAAACATTGGCAGCGGCCGTCATGTATTTATCATCGTATATATGCTCACATATGTATTTGGCTGATAGTAGCAAGAGCGCGAGAGGAGTTGCATATGCATTCATTGTATGTGTCTGCAAGCCATGGGAATTTTCTGACACTTGCGCTTCCCATAAGTTGGCTGCACGAGTTTTGTGTATTTATTTAAATGCACTGTAACACAATGCTGGTATCGGTACAGTGGGTACTCGCTACAATGATACATGCATACTACACTACTTTGTTAATAACGTTAGCAGTGGAGTTCACTGACTTAACGTCTACAATTCCCATTTTGGGTAGATATACTCCTAATATATAAGTATTATTATAATTACTATGATTTTCTGTAGAGAATTTATTTATTTTATTGTTATAATATTTATTCTTTTAAAGAAATTTTAAATAGATATATGTAAATATTCCTGTATTTGCATATTTCCCTGCCTAGCTTTCTCTTTGATTTTAGGGCCAATGAGAAACACTCAGCAAAATAAAGTCAAAAAAAAAAAATTTTGCATTTATAACAGGAATTTAGGAATTCAAATTTGATTAATTAAAGAAATGTAATAAAATGTCTGCTGGAATAATCGCATAAACTTCCTTTCGATAATCAGAGTGAAAAAATTTTTTTTGTGTTAGTTTTCATATAACTGATTTACAATATTTTGCTCTATATAAACCAATATCAGTTATATGCCTCCTGCGTTGGTGTAGTCGGCAGTTTGCCTACCACACTTTATTTTTCTGCGTTGGCGTAGAAGGATTTGCCATTCCTTCCACACTTTTCTGTTTCTGCTGCTGGTTTTTGTTTTTGTTTGTGCTGGTCGTCGCACAAGCTGATCATTTTTAATCAATTTTTCCTTAATTTACAGCTTTTATAAATTTAAAAAAAAACCAGAAAAGAAAGCTAACTTCGGGCGGAGCCGAAGTTGATATACCCTTGCAGAATACTCTGTAAATTATATTCTCCAAAATTATTCATATGATTCTTAATACTCATAAAAAATCCCAACTTTCTAACATTAAAAACACCAAAGTTATGGCATTTCCAATCGTTCAGTTATATGGCAGCTATAGGATATAGTCGGCCGATCCTTATGAAATTTGGTAGGTTTGGATTGTTTGGCCAAATATAAAACCCATAGAAAATCCCAACTTTCAAACATTACAAACACCAAAGTTATGGCTTTTCCGATCAATCAGTTATATGGCAGCTATAGGATATAGTCGGCCGATCCTTATGAAATTTAGTAGGTTGGATTGATTGGTCATATATAAAAACCAAAGAAAATTCCAGCTTCCTAACTTTACAAACACCAAAGTTATGGCATTTCCGATCAATCAGTTATATGGCAGCTATAGGATATAGTCGGCCGATCCCGGCCGTTCCGACTTATATACTGCGTGCAAAGGAAAGAAGGGTGTGAGCAAGTTTCAATTCGATAGCTTTAAAACTGAGCGATTAGTTTGCGTAGAAACAGACAGACGGACAGACGGACATGGCTATATCAACTCAGGAGGGGGATCCTGATCAAGAATATATATACTTTATAGGGTCGGAGATGTCTCCTTCACTGCGTTGCACACTTTTGACTAAAATTATAATACCCTCTGCAAGGGTATAAAAATTCACATCACTTTATGAAATATTTTTTTTTTTATTGATTTGCACTTTTGTTTTCAATTCGAGGATTGCACTATTCACAGTCACGGTCGCTATGTAATAAGTTCAATCAATTCTGTTTTTAATATTTATTTTGTTGAATTTAATAAGGTTATAATATGCACTAATAAATGTGCATTCGGTTCGAGGCTCATTTCATGAATGTTGCCGCTTGACTTAAGAATAAGTTGGCTTGGCTTAAAATTCACATAGCTGCGCGAGCAACGCCGCGGCCAACCCTTATATATCTGAATATCTATATTTATATGTATATTAATGCTTATGCATAAGTGTATATAAGCGGCGCAAGTAGCGGCCGCGCATGAGAGAGAGGGTGTTATGCTCACATGGTAACCGAATGATCGGCCGCGCATGCAGACATGCCTGCTCAGCATTTAGGATGCTCATAACATTGTTGTGTGGGTCGAATTACTCCGCACTTGAAGTGCTGGAAATATTAGGACATAAGCAAATGCCACAATGTAGCAGTGATATAAGTGGTACAGTGGGTACCCGATATATGAGCATACTAAACTACCGGGAAACGATAATTTTATACCTAGGAATTCAATGTCGTAAAATTCTTCGAAAGTTAGTAATTCAGACGTCTGGACTGACGATCAAGCCTGTAAATTATGTAAGTACATGGGAGAATTTCGGAGCTAAGAATATCAGGCCTTAACCAGGTCTCAGTACATACCATAATATTATATGGGAATGAAAAACTATCCGAATACAAATTAGTCAGCTTACTAAGTAAGCCTCTTGTATTCTGATAGCAAAGAAGAAAAGAGTAGTCTAGATTTTGCGATAGAAGAGGATGTGGAGGGCGCTGGGGATGGTTCTCTAATGGAAATTTCCATTTCCCCTGAACTACAATATTTCTTTTTCTTTTAGCTTCGTACTCTTTTACAAATATGCCCTCGGGCCAGAAATTGGTGGATGCAAAAAGAACTCAAGGAATACCAATCTTAAATGGTTTGTATTTTGTTACGGATATAAGCCGTAATATCCAGTGATGAGAGGTCTGGGGCAAGCCGTGAAACAAATTCATGTTTGAGCTGGGGTGCCCGAACACTAGTAACTGTTTTTGGTACAACACATGCAACCCTTTTTGGTACTACAGAATTTGTATCTGTACTACCAGTATCGGCTGGTAATCCGATGACAACACCTCATCGGGCCACTAATTTATTTTGATCGGACAGAGCGGAAGTCGCGGAAGTACCTGGCGGCGCCACATCGGTTCCAGCAACTTCGGGTACCGAATCACTTGTTGCCCCCGTTCTTAGTACCATTTGAGTGGCACCTAAGAATGGCAGCTGAGCTGGAATCGAATCGCGGGCAGCAGGTTGCACGGCACCTGCCATAGAATGCCCACCGACAGCGACTTTTCTTGCCTTTGGGGAATCGGGCTCAGCTAGCATGCGACTACTGAGCTGCGATTCAATCGCTACGAGAGGGTCCGTATTTTTACGGCAGTTCCGGATTAATTCCGCAACACTGCTTTTTGTGAGCCACCTAATAGATATTGCCAGGTTCTTATAAACGATGCATTCATCGCAGTAGTAGTTCCTCTTATCGATGGCATCGCGAACCAGGTAAGAATAGCCATGCCACTTTGCGTGATAAATTTTATCATATGTATGGTAGGGAATACTTTGCTGTCCAGTCGAGATAACTTTCACGACAATTTTTATAAAAGCTTCATTATATTCAATAGGCGACACAGTTTTTTAAAATACTATACTATTGTCTTCGCATTTTCTTATAAAGCGGAACATATAAACGAAAACCCAAAGCAGCTTAAGGTGTGACGAAAATCCGTCGATGATATCTACCAAATCCAAATTTCTTACAGCAGCGGTCTGCCCGAGTCTTGCCCGATTTTTGTAGTAGGATTTTTTATTTGAGCCAAAGTGTGCATTTTGGGGCCAGTTTTTATCTTCCTCTTTTAAGTATGCTGGTATGATACAATATCTGCATGGTTCTGTTTCGTTGGAACATGTCGCCATGTAGCTTCACCTGACCACTCTTGAATCTCGGCAACTTTATTCGATACGAATGTGGTCAATGAAGATGAGACCGGAGCTTATGAAGCGTAACTTCAGAATCCGACCAATAAGGTACCTTTACTAGGGGCAGAGATCTGCGGGAAGGTGAGCGGCTCATAACTGAAGCCTTGGGACTGTCTACATTATTTTATACCTGAATGTATACGCAAGTTCCATAAGCTCTTAAGGATGCTTCGGCAAAGGCGTGTAATTGGACCGGTGAAATAGATATTGCACAAACCGGGGAATAGATATGTGGGAATAGGTCTGTCAACTCCGTTCAGCCCAACTCATCTCTAATGAGGGGATATCAAAAAGTATCCAGGAAGAGAAAATGAGTATTGAACGAACATTAAGATCGATAGAAGCGAATGAGCAAGACGTGCGAAAAAACGAAGTTAAATAACGGCGCGATCGAAATATCCAAAAAACGTAGTTTAACACGATTTAAATTCATTAAAATACCTAAAATTATTATCAGAACTACTTATCACTAATTTCATTTAAATTAAACTATCAACTTATTATAAAAAAAAAAGGAACTTTCACGACAATTTTCAAAAAAGCTTCATTATATTCAATAGGTGACACAGTTTTTTTAAATACTATACTTTTGTCTTCGCATTTTCTTATAAAGCGGAACATATAAACGAAAACCCAAAGCAGCTTAAGGTGTGACGAAAATCCGTCGATGATATCTACCAAATCCAAATTTCTTACAGCAGCGGTCTGCCCGAGTCTTGCCCGATTTTTGTAGTAGGATTTTTTATTTGAGCCAAAGTGTGCATTTTGGGGACAGTTTTTATCTTACTCTTTTATTTAAATAGTTCTTATTTAAATAGGGCTCAACCTACGTGAAAAGATTAAAGTAAAACGACGAAAAGTGTGCTAGAAGCAAAGAAGGCTGTGGAAAACAAAAAGTGTTTGAAAAAGACGCTACAAACACCACGGTAATCTGCACTATACATATACTTATAACGACCCGTATGCGTATATAAACGACGAGTAGAGACTGTGAGTGTGAAAGAAGAACAACGAGTACGAGCAAAGAACTTTTCAAAAAAACATTTTTTCTGCAACTATGTCGAGCCTTGCTGATTTTGAAGGGCATTGAAAACTGAAAAAAATAATACTGTAGACCTTTTGCACAAGTTTGTCTACGAATATGACGGTGATCGACATAATCGAAGCCGGCTACGTAGTTTTGAAGGTTTTAATTTTGTAGAAAGTGATGAACTCTTCAACCAAAAAGTGTCTTACGTTGCGCAAAATTTATCCGAAATTTATTTCCGAAATTTGCGTATTAGAAAACTACTAGAAGACGCTGATAAAGAGGACTCGGAAGATGATGAAATAGACGAACAAGAAGAGAATGACAAGGACAACGACGAGAAAAGTTCGAGCGATGAAGACGACTACAAAAACGCACAGCCTGGTACAGTAGCGTCAAAGAATAACGATTACGCTTCGGTGCAAAGTTTTGCTGTGAATTCGCCGCGATTTTCAGTAAACTTCCGAGATGTATAAGATTATATTCGGCCATTCAGTGTATTTTGTGTATTTATTTAAATGCACTGTAACACAATGCTGGTATCGGTACAGTGGGTACTCGCTACAATGATACATGCATACTACACTACTTTGTTAATAACGTTAGCAGTGGAGTTCACTGACTTAACGTCTACAATTCCCATTTTGGGTAGATATACTCCTAATATATAAGTATTATTATAATTACTATGATTTTCTGTAGAGAATTTATTTATTTTATTGTTATAATATTTATTCTTTTAAAGAAATTTTAAATAGATATATGTAAATATTCCTGTATTTGCATATTTCCCTGCCTAGCTTTCTCTTTGATTTTAGGGCCAATGAGAAACACTCAGCAAAATAAAGTCAAAAAAAAAAAATTTTGCATTTATAACAGGAATTTAGGAATTCAAATTTGATTAATTAAAGAAATGTAATAAAATGTCTGCTGGAATAATCGCATAAACTTCCTTTCGATAATCAGAGTGAAAAAATTTTTTTTGTGTTAGTTTTCATATAACTGATTTACAATATTTTGCTCTATATAAACCAATATCAGTTATTTGCCTCCTGCGTTGGTGTAGTCGGCAGTTTGCCTACCACACTTTATTTTCCTGCGTTGGCGTAGAAGGATTTGCCATTCCTTCCACACTTTTCTGTTTCTGCTGCTGGTTTTTGTTTTTGTTTGTGCTGGTCGTCGCACAAGCTGATCATTTTTAATCAATTTTTCCTTAATTTACAGCTTTTATAAATTTAAAAAAAAACCAGAAAAGAAAGCTAACTTCGGGCGGAGCCGAAGTTGATATACCCTTGCAGAATACTCTGTAAATTATATTCTCCAAAATTATTCATATGATTCTTAATACTCATAAAAAATCCCAACTTTCTAACATTAAAAACACCAAAGTTATGGCATTTCCAATCGTTCAGTTATATGGCAGCTATAGGATATAGTCGGCCGATCCTTATGAAATTTGGTAGGTTTGGATTGTTTGGCCAAATATAAAACCCATAGAAAATCCCAACTTTCAAACATTACAAACACCAAAGTTATGGCTTTTCCGATCAATCAGTTATATGGCAGCTATAGGATATAGTCGGCCGATCCTTATGAAATTTAGTAGGTTGGATTGATTGGTCATATATAAAAACCAAAGAAAATTCCAGCTTCCTAACTTTACAAACACCAAAGTTATGGCATTTCCGATCAATCAGTTATATGGCAGCTATAGGATATAGTCGGCCGATCCCGGCCGTTCCGACTTATATACTGCGTGCAAAGGAAAGAAGGGTGTGAGCAAGTTTCAATTCGATAGCTTTAAAACTGAGAGATTAGTTTGCGTAGAAACAGACAGACGGACAGACGGACATGGCTATATCAACTCAGGAGGGGGATCCTGATCAAGAATATATATACTTTATAGGGTCGGAGATGTCTCCTTCACTGCGTTGCACACTTTTGACTAAAATTATAATACCCTCTGCAAGGGTATAAAAATTCACATCACTTTATGAAATATTTTTTTTTTATTGATTTGCACTTTTGTTTTCAATTCGAGGATTGCACTATTCACAGTCACGGTCGCTATGTAATAAGTTCAATCAATTCTGTTTTTAATATTTATTTTGTTGAATTTAATAAGGTTATAATATGCACTAATAAATGTGCATTCGGTTCGAGGCTCATTTCATGAATGTTGCCGCTTGACTTAAGAATAAGTTGGCTTGGCTTAAAATTCACATAGCTGCGCGAGCAACGCCGCGGCCAACCCTTATATATCTGAATATCTATATTTATATGTATATTAATGCTTATGCATAAGTGAAAAGAGTAGTCTAGATTTTGCGATAGAAGAGGATGTGGAGGGCGCTGGGGATGGTTCTCTAATGGAAATTTCCATTTCCCCTGAACTACAATATTTCTTTTTCTTTTAGCTTCGTACTCTTTTACAAATATGCCCTCGGGCCAGAAATTGGTGGATGCAAAAAGAACTCAAGGAATACCAATCTTAAATGCTTTGTATTTTGTTACGGATATAAGCCGTAATATCCAGTGATGAGAGGTCTGGGGCAAGCCGTGAAACAAATTCATGTTTGAGCTGGGGTGCCCGAACACTAGTAACTGTTTTTGGTACAACACATGCAACCCTTTTTGGTACTACAGAATTTGTATCTGTACTACCAGTATCGGCTGGTAATCCGATGACAACACCTCATCGGGCCACTAATTTATTTTGATCGGACAGAGCGGAAGTCGCGGAAGTACCTGGCGGCGCCACATCGGTTCCAGCAACTTCGGGTACCGAATCACTTGTTGCCCCCGTTCTTAGTACCATTTGAGTGGCACCTAAGAATGGCAGCTGAGCTGGAATCGAATCGCGGGCAGCAGGTTGCACGGCACCTGCCATAGAATGCCCACCGACAGCGACTTTTCTTGCCTTTGGGGAATCGGGCTCAGCTAGCATGCGACTACTGAGCTGCGATTCAATCGCTACGAGAGGGTCCGTATTTTTACGGCAGTTCCGGATTAATTCCGCAACACTGCTTTTTGTGAGCCACCTAATAGATATTGCCAGGTTCTTATAAACGATGCATTCATCGCAGTAGTAGTTCCTCTTATCGATGGCATCGCGAACCAGGTAAGAATAGCCATGCCACTTTGCGTGATAAATTTTATCATATGTATGGTAGGGAATACTTTGCTGTCCAGCCGAGATAACTTTCACGACAATTTTTATAAAAGCTTCATTATATTCAATAGGCGACACAGTTTTTTAAAATACTATACTATTGTCTTCGCATTTTCTTATAAAGCGGAACATATAAACGAAAACCCAAAGCAGCTTAAGGTGTGACGAAAATCCGTCGATGATATCTACCAAATCCAAATTTCTTACAGCAGCGGTCTGCCCGAGTCTTGCCCGATTTTTGTAGTAGGATTTTTTATTTGAGCCAAAGTGTGCATTTTGGGGCCAGTTTTTATCTTCCTCTTTTAAGTATGCTGGTATGATACAATATCTGCATGGTTCTGTTTCGTTGGAACATGTCGCCATGTAGCTTCACCTGACCACTCTTGAATCTCGGCAACTTTATTCGATACGAATGTGGTCAATGAAGATGAGACCGGAGCTTATGAAGCGTAACTTCAGAATCCGACCAATAAGGTACCTTTACTAGGGGCAGAGATCTGCGGGAAGGTGAGCGGCTCATAACTGAAGCCTTGGGACTGTCTACATTATTTTATACCTGAATGTATACGCAAGTTCCATAAGCTCTTAAGGATGCTTCGGCAAAGGCGTGTAATTGGACCGGTGAAATAGATATTGCACAAACCGGGGAATAGATATGTGGGAATAGGTCTGTCAACTCCGTTCAGCCCAACTCATCTCTAATGAGGGGATATCAAAAAGTATCCAGGAAGAGAAAATAAGTATTGAACGAACATTAAGATCGAGAGAAGCGAATGAGCAAGACGTGCGAAAAAACGAAGTTAAATAACGGCTCGATCGAAATATCCAAAAAACGTAGTTTAACACGATTTAAATTCATTAAAATACCTAAAATTATTATCAGAACTACTTATCACTAATTTCATTTAAATTAAACTATCAACTTATTATAAAAAAAAAGGAACTTTCACGACAATTTTCAAAAAAGCTTCATTATATTCAATAGGTGACACAGTTTTTTTAAATACTATACTTTTGTCTTCGCATTTTCTTATAAAGCGGAACATATAAACGAAAACCCAAAGCAGCTTAAGGTGTGACGAAAATCCGTCGATGATATCTACCAAATCCAAATTTCTTACAGCAGCGGTCTGCCCGAGTCTTGCCCGATTTTTGTAGTAGGATTTTTTATTTGAGCCAAAGTGTGCATTTTGGGGACAGTTTTTATCTTCCTCTTTTATTTAAATAGTTCTTATTTAAATAGGGCTCAACCTACGTGAAAAGATTAAAGTAAAACGACGAAAAGTGTGCTAGAAGCAAAGAAGGCTGTGGAAAACAAAAAGTGTTTGAAAAAGACGCTACAAACACCACGGTAATCTGCACTATACATATACTTATAACGACCCGTATGCGTATATAAACGACGAGTAGAGACTGTGAGTGTGAAAGAAGAACAACGAGTACGAGCAAAGAACTTTTCAAAAAAACATTTTTTCTGCAACTATGTCGAGCCTTGCTGATTTTGAAGGGCATTGAAAACTGAAAAAAATAATACTGTAGACCTTTTGCACAAGTTTGTCTACGAATATGACGGTGATCGACATAATCGAAGCCGGCTACGTAGTTTTGAAGGTTTTAATTTTGTAGAAAGTGATGAACTCTTCAACCAAAAAGTGTCTTACGTTGCGCAAAATTTATCCGAAATTTATTTCCGAAATTTGCGTATTAGAAAACTACTAGAAGACGCTGATAAAGAGGACTCGGAAGATGATGAAATAGACGAACAAGAAGAGAATGACAAGGACAACGACGAGAAAAGTTCGAGCGATGAAGACGACTACAAAAACGCACAGCCTGGTACAGTAGCGTCAAAGAATAACGATTACGCTTCGGTGCAAAGTTTTGCTGTGAATTCGCCGCGATTTTCAGTAAACTTCCGAGATGTATAAGATTATATTCGGCCATTCAGTGGAGATTATACCCTTGCAGTTGAGGTTTGGGTTGCCGAATTCAAAGACATGGCTTCCATTATGTTTTTTATACCCTTGCAGAGGGTATTATAATTTTGGTCAGAAGTTTGTAACGCAGTGAAGGAGACGTTTCCGACCCTATAAAGTATATATATTCTTGATCAGGATCAATAGGGGAGTCGATAGGCCATGTCCGTCTGTCCGTCTGTTTCAATACCGTTCGCGAGCTCAGTTTAAAAGCTAGCGATCTGAAACTTTCACACTCGTCCTAAAACATGTGTACGAAGATCAAGTTTGAAAATCGACCCGATCGGACGTCTATATCCTATAGCTCCCATAGGAAATATCGGATATATCTTGGAAGAATTGATGATATTTCGCGCAGTGTAAAAGCTATTGCTATAAATTTTTTCAAATCGTATTTTTTTATGCATTCCTTCATCAAGATAAAATCGCATGCTGATCCTCTATATCCTATAGCTCCCATAGGAACAATCGGATATAACTTTCAAGAATGGAAGATATTTCGCGTAGTGTAAAACCTATTAACATAAATCTTTCCAAATCTTATTTTTTTATGCATACCTTGATCAGGGTAAAAGCGCTTGGCGATCGGACGTCTATATCCTATAGCTCCCATAGGAACAATAGGGTGAAATCGGTTAAAATTTTATGATTTTTAGGATATTTCGCACAGTATATAAGCAATTGACATGAATCTTTCCAAGTCGTATTTTTGTATGCATATCTTGATTAGGGTAAAAGCACGTGACGATCGGACGTCTATATCCTACAGTTCCCATAGGAACAACAGGGTGAAATCGGTCTAAATTTGATGATTTTCTGAATTTTTCGCGTAGTGTGTAAGCTACTGACATAAATTTTTCAAAGTCTTATTTATTTACGCATATATTGATTAGGGTAAAAGCGCTTGCCGAGCGGGCGTCTATTTCTTATAACTTCCGTAGGAAAAATAGTTAAAGGCTGCGAAAGTATCCCTTTTTTTCTATTTTTATATGACATTTTTGCAGTATAAAAGCAATTGACATCAAACGATGCAAATCTAGTTTATTTATGTATTCATTATTCCTTTCGCTACTTTTTCAGTTTTAGCAATTTCGGCAAAGTCTGCAAGGGTATTAAAACTTCGGCTGGCCGAAGTTAGCTTCTGTCCTCGTTTTATTTTTTTTTTATTCTATTCTAAACAATTACGAACAACTCTATGTTCTAGTTGAAAGCTGAATATTTTATTTATTTATTACATTAAAGTTAACAAATATCTGCCAACATAAACATATTACCCTACTCACATCAAGTGGGAGGGGGCAAGGACAGGTGAGTTAGGATGTTTGTTACAATTAAATTAACAGAGCATTCAGAATATATGAAAAAATACAGTTCGTTATATTGCGAACATAAAACGCGAAATGGGTGATGTACTTCAAAATTCGTTTTACAAATATCAAGGGCAATAAGTCGAAAGTAACGACCTTAGACCAACGTTTAACACAGGCAAAAACCCCTTTAGGTTTACTAACAATAGTGCCAATGTGATCAGAGAAGTTTAAGTTGTGGTTGAATTACACTCCAAGGTCTGTTACGGAATTTATGCGTTCAAGATCATTCGACCTAATAGAATATGACGTGAGGAGAAGCCTCTTCCCATAAAAGGACATCAATTTACATTTCGAGTTATTCAAAAACAGCAAATTCTGGATGCACCAAGAATGAAGGTTGTTCAGATCGGCTTGCAAGAGATCATGGGAATTGGGGTTCGATAATGGCAAACAAAGAAGAGAGAACTACTTGAGGCAAGTCATTTATGAAAATTCCAAACAGTAAGGGTCCTAGGTGGCTCCCTTGCAGAACACCAGAATTCAGGTGTAAAGAGTTTGAGATTGTGCTTTTAAAAGCTAATCTCTGAGTCCGGTTCGAAAGGTATGTTGAAATCCACTTAGTCAACATAATCGGGAATCCTAGTAATGTTAGTTTTTTTAATAATAACTAAGTCCGTAAAAATAACATCAGTTTGAATGTTATTTTTAAAAGCGCTTCCGATGACTGAGGTAAATTCAAGAAGATTTGTAGTCGTTGACCTACGTTTCATAAAACCATGGTGAGTTGGGGACATTACTGAGCTGCATTGGTGCTGTAGCTGAGCGTTCAAAAAACTTGGGGATCGCGCTCAGTTTTGCAATACCGCGGTAGTTTTTAATATCTGATTTGCTTCCTTTTTTATGAAGTGGAATGATAAACGATTCTTTCCAAACTTCAGGGAAAAACGAATGAAGGAGGTATATCAGAAAAAGTTTAGATAAAGGTTTGCACAAAGCACCGGCACATTTTTTTATAACACTGCTCGGTACAAGGTCAGGGCCCGAGGAAAAAGACATCTTGATTGTTTTCAGATTTTGTAAGACATCATCCTCACTAATTAAGGGCGTGAAAAAACAGTTGGAGTGAGGAAGTGGGTAGGGGTAGGATGTAGTGTTATCGTAACTGAAAGACAAGTACGTGGACTGGAAAAATTTTGCAAATAAGTTCGCAATATCGGTCACTAGAGGCAGATGTCGTATCAAGATGAAGGCAAGATGGAAATTGTTGCGATTTTCGTTTCGAAATAACAAATGCGTAGAACTGCTTGGGGTTATCTTGGAATTGTATTCTGCAACGGTTTAGGTAAACATTGTAACATACGGAATTATGGACTAAGAAATTTTAACGAGCTATTAGATACATCCAATGGTCAACTTGGAGCCCAGTTCTCTTAAATTTCTAAAAAAGTCTAGACATGGAATTTTTCAGGAAAGAGAGTCTACGAGAGAACCAAGGGGGCTTTTGAGACGCGTTTGCAGAGGGAAATGAAACGAATGCATTGGCGAACTCCGAGACAAAAATAAGATCTAAAACTTTTTTGGAGCAGTTCAAGATTGAGTTCAGTTGTCCTAATGAAAGATCAATAAGACCGTGAACAAACTCATGGGCCGTGGTGGGAAAGAGAACAATGAAATCTGTTGATGTCATCCAGGGAATGTCAGGGAGGTTAAAGTCGCCCATTACAATAATGTGATCGTTATAACCGAGGGTTGAATGAATACTCTGTATTTCTGTTTCTGCTGCTGGTTTTTGTTTTTGTTTGTGCTGGTCGTCGCACAAGCTGATCATTTTTAATCAATTTTTCCTTAATTTACAGCTTTTATAAATTTAAAAAAAAACCAGAAAAGAAAGCTAACTTCGGGCGGAGCCGAAGTTGATATACCCTTGCAGAATACTCTGTAAATTATATTCTCCAAAATTATTCATATGATTCTTAATACTCATAAAAAATCACAACTTTCTAACATTAAAAACACCAAAGTTATGGCATTTCCAATCGTTCAGTTATATGGCAGCTATAGGATATAGTCGGCCGATCCTTATGAAATTTGGTAGGTTTGGATTGTTTGGCCAAATATAAAACCCATAGAAAATCCCAACTTTCAAACATTACAAACACCAAAGTTATGGCTTTTCCGATCAATCAGTTATATGGCAGCTATAGGATATAGTCGGCCGATCCTTATGAAATTTAGTAGGTTGGATTGATTGGTCATATATAAAAACCAAAGAAAATTCCAGCTTCCTAACTTTACAAACACCAAAGTTATGGCATTTCCGATCAATCAGTTATATGGCAGCTATAGGATATAGTCGGCCGATCCCGGCCGTTCCGACTTATATACTGCGTGCAAAGGAAAGAAGGGTGTGAGCAAGTTTCAATTCGATAGCTTTAAAACTGAGAGATTAGTTTGCGTAGAAACAGACAGACGGACAGACGGACATGGCTATATCAACTCAGGAGGGGGATCCTGATCAAGAATATATATACTTTATAGGGTCGGAGATGTCTCCTTCACTGCGTTGCACACTTTTGACTAAAATTATAATACCCTCTGCAAGGGTATAAAAATTCACATCACTTTATGAAATATTTTTTTTTTTATTGATTTGCACTTTTGTTTTCAATTCGAGGATTGCACTATTCACAGTCACGGTCGCTATGTAATAAGTTCAATCAATTCTGTTTTTAATATTTATTTTGTTGAATTTAATAAGGTTATAATATGCACTAATAAATGTGCATTCGGTTCGAGGCTCATTTCATGAATGTTGCCGCTTGACTTAAGAATAAGTTGGCTTGGCTTAAAATTCACATAGCTGCGCGAGCAACGCCGCGGCCAACCCTTATATATCTGAATATCTATATTTATATGTATATTAATGCTTATGCATAAGTGTATATAAGCGGCGCAAGTAGCGGCCGCGCATGAGAGAGAGGGTGTTATGCTCACATGGTAACCGAATGATCGGCCGCGCATGCAGACATGCCGGCTCAGCATTTAGGATGCTCATAACATTGTTGTGTGGGTCGAATTACTCCGCACTTGAAGTGCTGGAAATATTAGGACATAAGCAAATGCCACAATGTAGCAGTGATATAAGTGGTACAGTGGGTACCCGATATATGAGCATACTAAACTACCGGGAAACGATAATTTTATACCTAGGAATTCAATGTCGTAAAATTCTTCGAAAGTTAGTAATTCAGACGTCTGGACTGACGATCAAGCCTGTAAATTATGTAAGTACATGGGAGAATTTCGGAGCTAAGAATATCAGGCCTTAACCAGGTCTCAGTACATACCATAATATTATATGGGAATGAAAAACTATCCGAATACAAATTAGTCAGCTTACTAAGTAAGCCTCTTGTATTCTGATAGCAAAGAAGAAAAGAGTAGTCTAGATTTTGCGATAGAAGAGGATGTGGAGGGCGCTGGGGATGGTTCTCTAATGGAAATTTCCATTTCCCCTGAACTACAATATTTCTTTTTCTTTTAGCTTCGTACTCTTTTACAAATATGCCCTCGGGCCAGAAATTGGTGGATGCAAAAAGAACTCAAGGAATACCAATCTTAAATGGTTTGTATTTTGTTACGGATATAAGCCGTAATATCCAGTGATGAGAGGTCTGGGGCAAGCCGTGAAACAAATTCATGTTTGAGCTGGGGTGCCCGAACACTAGTAACTGTTTTTGGTACAACACATGCAACCCTTTTTGGTACTACAGAATTTGTATCTGTACTACCAGTATCGGCTGGTAATCCGATGACAACACCTCATCGGGCCACTAATTTATTTTGATCGGACAGAGCGGAAGTCGCGGAAGTACCTGGCGGCGCCACATCGGTTCCAGCAACTTCGGGTACCGAATCACTTGTTGCCCACGTTCTTAGTACCATTTGAGTGGCACCTAAGAATGGCAGCTGAGCTGGAATCGAATCGCGGGCAGCAGGTTGCACAGCACCTGCCATAGAATGCCCACCGACAGCGACTTTTCTTGCCTTTGGGGAATCGGGCTCAGCTAGCATGCGACTACTGAGCTGCGATTCAATCGCTACGAGAGGGTCCTTTTTTTTACGGCAGTTCCGGATTAATTCCGCAACACTGCTTTTTGTGAGCCACCTAATAGATATTGCCAGGTTCTTATAAACGATGCATTCATCGCAGTAGTAGTTCCTCTTATCGATGGCATCGCGAACCAGGTAAGAATAGCCATGCCACTTTGCGTGATAAATTTTATCATATGTATGGTAGGGAATACTTTGCTGTCCAGCCGAGATAACTTTCACGACAATTTTTATAAAAGCTTCATTTTTTTAAAATACTATACTATTGTCTTCGCATTTTCTTATAAAGCGGAACATATAAACGAAAACCCAAAGCAGCTTAAGGTGTGACGAAAATCCGTCGATGATATCTACCAAATCCAAATTTCTTACAGCAGCGGTCTGCCCGAGTCTTGCCCGATTTTTGTAGTAGGATTTTTTATTTGAGCCAAAGTGTGCATTTTGGGGCCAGTTTTTATCTTCCTCTTTTAAGTATGCTGGTATGATACAATATCTGCATGGTTCTGTTTCGTTGGAACATGTCGCCATGTAGCTTCACCTGACCACTCTTGAATCTCGGCAACTTTATTCGATACGAATGTGGTCAATGAAGATGAGACCGGAGCTTATGAAGCGTAACTTCAGAATCCGACCAATAAGGTACCTTTACTAGGGGCAGAGATCTGCGGGAAGGTGAGCGGCTCATAACTGAAGCCTTGGGACTGTCTACATTATTTTATACCTGAATGTATACGCAAGTTCCATAAGCTCTTAAGGATGCTTCGGCAAAGGCGTGTAATTGGACCGGTGAAATAGATATTGCACAAACCGGGGAATAGATATGTGGGAATAGGTCTGTCAACTCCGTTCAGCCCAACTCATCTCTAATGAGGGGATATCAAAAAGTATCCAGGAAGAGAAAATAAGTATTGAACGAACATTAAGATCGAGAGAAGCGAATGAGCAAGACGTGCGAAAAAACGAAGTTAAATAACGGCGCGATCGAAATATCCAAAAAACGTAGTTTAACACGATTTAAATTCATTAAAATACCTAAAATTATTATCAGAACTACTTATCACTAATTTCATTTAAATTAAACTATCAACTTATTATAAAAAAAAAAGGAACTTTCACGACAATTTTCAAAAAAGCTTCATTATATTCAATAGGTGACACAGTTTTTTAAATACTATACTTTTGTCTTCGCATTTTCTTATAAAGCGGAACATATAAACGAAAACCCAAAGCAGCTTAAGGTGTGACGAAAATCCGTCGATGATATCTACCAAATCCAAATTTCTTACAGCAGCGGTCTGCCCGAGTCTTGCCCGATTTTTGTAGTAGGATTTTTTATTTGAGCCAAAGTGTGCATTTTGGGGACAGTTTTTATCTTCCTCTTTTATTTAAATAGTTCTTATTTAAATAGGGCTCAACCTACGTGAAAAGATTAAAGTAAAACGACGAAAAGTGTGCTAGAAGCAAAGAAGGCTGTGGAAAACAAAAAGTGTTTGAAAAAGACGCTACAAACACCACGGTAATCTGCACTATACATATACTTATAACGACCCGTATGCGTATATAAACGACGAGTAGAGACTGTGAGTGTGAAAGAAGAACAACGAGTACGAGCAAAGAACTTTTCAAAAAAACATTTTTTCTGCAACTATGTCGAGCCTTGCTGATTTTGAAGGGCATTGAAAACTTTTTTTTTTTTTTTTATTTAACTTTGCTTTTATTTATTGAATCTTCTCTTAATTTTGAGACTAACAATAAGTTTACGAATCTTAACATTAAAATTTAACTAACAGTATAATAAGACTGCATTCTGGTTGCGCGTGCCTCAAGTCGGTCGCTGGGTGGGTAAGTCATTGCGACGAAGGCGTGATTGGTTGATCAACCTTGTAAGACCTCTCGCCAGGTGGTTAGGGTGCAACGATAGCTTGGTAAAGTACTTTTCCTTCTGTTCTGCGATCACTTCTTTGACTGGTAGAATGTTTAAGTCGCGATGTATGGTTTCGTTGCGAACGTACCACGGTGCCCCGGTGATTGTTCTCAAGATCTTCGACTGAGCTCGCTGGACTATGTCAATATTGCTATTGCTGGCATTCCCCCATAACTGAGAGCCGTACATCCATATAGGTTTTAGTACCGAGTTATACAGCAGGACTTTATATTCAAGACTAAGGGGGAGACCGAGCGTTGATAAGCCAATGAAGGCTACTGGCTTTTAGCTTTAGGTGTGTTCTTTTGGCTTCAATGTGCCGGCGCCATGTGAGTCTTCTGTCGAGGTGTACTCCTAGATATGTCACTTCGTTTGCTTGCGGGAGTAGAGTATGGTTTAACATGAGCGGCGGGCAGTTTTGCCTGTTCAGGGTGAACGTAACGTGCTTGCATTTTTGTTCGTTCACTTTAATTCGCCAATCTGATAGCCACTTTTCTACATCGACCAGATGAAGAGCGAGTTGCGCAGTTGCTTGCATCGGGCATTTTGAGCGGCTGAGAATGGCTGTATCATCAGCAAACGTAGATGTTGTTAGTCGTGTGCTTGTTGGGATGTCTGCTGTGTAGAGGACATATAATGTTGGCCCAAGCACGCTTCCTTGGGGAACTCCAGCTCCAATAGTGAAATCGTCAGTTATAGCAGTGTTGCATCGAACAGCAAATTTTCTGTCGTAGAGGTAAGACTCTAGAAGCTTATGGGTGTTGTAGGGGAGCATTGTCTTGATCTTGAACATTAGACCTTCTAGCCAAACTCTATCAAATGCTTGAGAGACGTCTAAAAATATGGCAGTACAGTACTCTCGTTTTTCGAACGCGTTCCGAATTTCTGATGTTATCCGGTTGACCTGCTCAATTGTTCCGTGCTTTTCACGAAACCCAAATTGATGTGACGGAATTCCTTCCTGGATTCTTAGGTATGTGTTTATCCGAATCAATACGCATTTTTCAAAGAGTTTAGATAAGCATGAGAGTAGGCTTATAGGTCTATACGACGTGGGAATTGTGTGGTCTTTTCCTGGCTTTGCTATCATTATTATAATCGACTTTTTCCATCTCACTGGAAAGTGGCCAAGTTTTGCGATGGCATTAAAAAGCTGGGTGATGGTGCAAACGGCGCAGTATGGGAGCTCAATGATCATTTTGGGAGTTATGAGGTCGCAGCCCGGGGATTTTTTCGGATTCAGCTGATTTTTGATGATGTTAACGATTTCGTTTGGGCGAAACTCAATTGGTTCATGTTGAAGCTGAGGCTCATGTGGTAAAGTCGGCAAGGTGAACGCACTAGTGGCAGGATTTGGTTGGAAGACATTTTTAAGGTGGTTGGCAAAAGTGCTGGCTCTGTCTGCATCGCTGCGCGCCCAGTCGCCTGTGGGATTTCTAATAGGCATCACGGTTACTTTCGGTGAGCTTAGAGTAGGGTGAGCTCTCCATAGTGAGTGTTTTGTACTAGATGTTGACAATTGCTCTATGTAGCGTCGGTGGACTTGTGCTTCTTCTTGCTGTAAAGCTTTTGTGAGTTGACGTGAGGCATATTTTAAGCTTTGCCTAGCAGATGGTGATCTGTGGAGTTGCCACTCTCGACGTAAGCGTCGCTTTTCGAGGACGAGCTGTTCTATTTGTAGATTTGTCTTCTTTTGGTTGCTTTGTGTACTTGTAGTTTGGGGTGTTGAAACTCGAGCTGCAGAGACGAGTACAGACTCCAGTGTATTAACAAATCTGTCTACGTTGGCTTCATCGTTGAGATGAGGACTTAGCTCAATGTGTGAGCTAATGTATTTCTTGTACTTAACCCAATTGGTTTTCTGAGATGTCAATTTAAACGATTGCTCCAATGCGCCTGGATGTCGGAGAAGAATAAACAGGACAGGCGAGTGATCCGATGAAAGATCCGAGAGGCATTCGGCGCTTATCAGATTTTTAGAAATGTTTTTGGTAATTGCAAAGTCTATTAAATCGGGTAGTTTCCTTGGGTCTGCCGGCCAGTATGTTGGTCTGCCAGGAGAAACATAGTCCAGCTTGTTCTTGGCTTTTATAACTGCATTATAGAGCTGTTTTCCTTTTGGAGTCACGAGACGTGATCCCCAGTGTGTGTGCTTGGCGTTGTAGTCCCCTGCTGCTATGAAGTGGTCTCCTAGTGAGTTGAAAAACTGCATAAACTCATCTTCAGCTATGGTGAAGCGAGGGGGGCAGTATACGGCGGCTAGTGTAAGTTGGTTGCCAGTATTTGTTTGTATATTTATAGATGTGGCCTGTAGATAATTTTTAGCAAATTTGTTATGATAGTGGTGCTTAATACGGCTTCTGATTAGAATTCCAGTCCCACCATGTGCTTTACCATCTGGATGATTTGTTCCGTAAAAAGAGTAACCTCGTAGTTGAAAATTGTATTTATTTGTAAGGTGTGTTTCTGAAAGCAGCATTACGTCGATATGGTTGTCGAGTAGGAATTGAGCTAACTCAAGTTTATGCTGTGAGACGCCGTTAGCGTTCCACGTAGATATCCTTAGGGAAGTCATTATTTGGATTGTTGTGAAACCAGCATTTGAATCAGTAGATTTTGGTTTCGCATTAAATCTTGCATAGTTGTGCGCATAAACGACATAAACTCCGTAAGGCTTTGCTGCAGGCTGTATATCATATCTTCGAAGTTGCTTTTTGACTGCTCCGAGAATTGTTGCTGCTGAGCCGTGTTCGGTTCTTGATATGCTGATTGCAGAAATGAACTTTTTGAGACAGGGTTAGCCAGTCCTGATTTTAAAGCGCTTGCGTAAGTCACATTTTTATCAGAGTTTAAGGGTCCTAGTGAGGATCTGGCTGCAGTCGAGAAGAAGACTTCAGGGTTTGTTCTGGAAGCTGTCATCTGTTTATTTTGGGTGCGGGCGGCAGTTCCTCTCTGGTGGATGCGACTTTTCAGCTCCTTGTAAACAGGGCAGCCTCTGTAGTTAGCAGTGTGATTGCCACCGCAGTTGCCGCACTTTTTCGAGTTGCAGTCATCTTTGCTCGTTGGGCAGTGTGCGGAGTCATGAAGATCTCCACAAACTACACACACCGGGCGCAGTTTACAGTATGACCTTGTATGGCCATATTCTTGGCAGTTCGCACATTGTACCGGGCCATTGCGTTTGTGCGGTTCCTCAACTGTAATTCTGCGGTGCAGCAGGAACTGAAGATTGTAAATGGGGTGCACTTCGTATTTCTTTAGGGGCTTATTTTCTGGTTCGAGCTCAACCTTAAAGAGTGGCTGCGGCTTTCTATCCCTGTTAAGGATGTTGAAGACTGTCTTAGCGTTAAATCCCTTCTCTTGAAGCGCCTTTGTTATCTCTGCAGGCGATACGTCGGACTCTATGCCCTTAAGTACGACTTGCAGGCCCTTGCTACTTTTTAGCTGATACGTGTAAAAGTTCTTTTTATTCTCGGAAAGATATTTCGATAATACTCTGTAATTATCTTCAGACTTCATTTGAACCTTTGTTTCCTGGATGTTGCCCTTTACTAGAGGTATTATGTGGAAGTTATCCTTTCCAATAAGCTCGATAATTTTGTTGACAAGAACATTGGAACTTTTTTCTCGAATATAAATAGGCGGAGGTTTTGGCTTCCTTTTCTCGACTTCAGTGGATTCGGCCGCCTCAACGTCATAGGCGTCTTCCAAGATTTTAAATCGGTTTGAGTTCGTGGGCGTTTCTATTCCAGCTAGGCTAGCATTGTTACGGGTTATTTTGCGTTGAGAATTTAGAGGGCTCAGCTTCCTTTTGATTTGGATGTAGCGATCCATACCAGTCTGCACAGCCGGCTTAGTACATTCATTGGTTTTGTTCTGCATTGAGGCACATTCAGCGCTCTTTGGCCGCAGAGACGTCGATGGTAGCGAGGGGGAGCAAGAATGCGCTCTCTCGCTCGATACGTTTAAGAACTCGGTCAAGTTGGGGGTAATTGCCCTCGCTTGATCAGAGCTTGCATTATTTTCGGTTGCTTTAAAAGAGAAGTACGCGTTATTTCTTTGTACTGAGAGCCGTCTCTCGTCTTGCTCACGTTGACGTTGTGTGCGAACGTCGTTCAGACTCATTGTATTCGTGGTAAAGTTATTTAGAGTTTTAAGTGTTAAGTTTTATATTAATTAAATGACCAATCAATATAAACATTCGCGATTTCATCGCAGAAAGCGTCTTTTCGCGTTATAGTTGATTTATTAAAACGGTCACTGCACTTTTGTGATTTTATTGAATATTTTTTCCCGGAGCACAATAAATACACGTCTGCATGCGACGACGGTTCAACTTTACTGGCATTGAAAACTGAAAAAAATAATACTGTAGACCTTTTGCACAAGTTTGTCTACGAATATGACGGTGATCGACATAATCGAAGCCGGCTACGTAGTTTTGAAGGTTTTAATTTTGTAGAAAGTGATGAACTCTTCAACCAAAAAGTGTCTTACGTTGCGCAAAATTTATCCGAAATTTATTTCCGAAATTTGCGTATTAGAAAACTACTAGAAGACGCTGATAAAGAGGACTCGGAAGATGATGAAATAGACGAACAAGAAGAGAATGACAAGGACAACGACGAGAAAAGTTCGAGCGATGAAGACGACTACAAAAACGCACAGCCTGGTACAGTAGCGTCAAAGAATAACGATTACGCTTCGGTGCAAAGTTTTGCTGTGAATTCGCCGCGATTTTCAGTAAACTTCCGAGATGTAGTTGAGGTTTGGGTTGCCGAATTCAAAGACATGGCTTCCATTATGTTTTTTATACCCTTGCAGAGGGTATTATAATTTTGGTCAGAAGTTTGTAACGCAGTGAAGGAGACGTTTCCGACCCTATAAAGTATATATATTCTTGATCAGGATCAATAGGGGAGTCGATAGGCCATGTCCGTCTGTCCGTCTGTTTCAATACCGTTCGCGAGCTCAGTTTAAAAGCTAGCGATCTGAAACTTTCACACTCGTCCTAAAACATGTGTACGAAGATCAAGTTTGAAAATCGACCCGATCGGACGTCTATATCCTATAGCTCCCATAGGAAATATCGGATATATCTTGGAAGAATTGATGATATTTCGCGCAGTGTAAAAGCTATTGCTATAAATTTTTTCAAATCGTATTTTTTTATGCATTCCTTCATCAAGATAAAATCGCATGCTGATCCTCTATATCCTATAGCTCCCATAGGAACAATCGGATATAACTTTCAAGAATGGAAGATATTTCGCGTAGTGTAAAACCTATTAACATAAATCTTTCCAAATCTTATTTTTTTATGCATACCTTGATCAGGGTAAAAGCGCTTGGCGATCGGACGTCTATATCCTATAGCTCCCATAGGAACAATAGGGTGAAATCGGTTAAAATTTTATGATTTTTAGGATATTTCGCACAGTATATAAGCAATTGACATGAATCTTTCCAAGTCGTATTTTTGTATGCATATCTTGATTAGGGTAAAAGCACGTGACGATCGGACGTCTATATCCTACAGTTCCCATAGGAACAACAGGGTGAAATCGGTCTAAATTTGATGATTTTCTGAATTTTTCGCGTAGTGTGTAAGCTACTGACATAAATTTTTCAAAGTCTTATTTATTTACGCATATATTGATTAGGGTAAAAGCGCTTGCCGAGCGGGCGTCTATTTCTTATAACTTCCGTAGGAAAAATAGTTAAAGGCTGCGAAAGTATCCCTTTTTTCTATTTTTATATGACATTTTTGCAGTATAAAAGCAATTGACATCAAACGATGCAAATCTAGTTTATTTATGTATTCATTATTCCTTTCGCTACTTTTTCAGTTTTAGCAATTTCGGCAAAGTCTGCAAGGGTATTAAAACTTCGGCTGGCCGAAGTTAGCTTCTGTCCTCGTTTTATTTTTTTTTTATTCTATTCTAAACAATTACGAACAACTCTATGTTCTAGTTGAAAGCTGAATATTTTATTTATTTATTACATTAAAGTTAACAAATATCTGCCAACATAAACATATTACCCTACTCACATCAAGTGGGAGGGGGCAAGGACAGGTGAGTTAGGATGTTTGTTACAATTAAATTAACAGAGCATTCAGAATATATGAAAAAATACAGTTCGTTATATTGCGAACATAAAACGCGAAATGGGTGATGTACTTCAAAATTCGTTTTACAAATATCAAGGGCAATAAGTCGAAAGTAACGACCTTAGACCAACGTTTAACACAGGCAAAAACCCCTTTAGGTTTACTAACAATAGTGCCAATGTGATCAGAGAAGTTTAAGTTGTGGTTGAATTACACTCCAAGGTCTGTTACGGAATTTATGCGTTCAAGATCATTCGACCTAATAGAATATGACGTGAGGAGAAGCCTCTTCCCATAAAAGGACATCAATTTACATTTCGAGTTATTCAAAAACAGCAAATTCTGGATGCACCAAGAATGAAGGTTGTTCAGATCGGCTTGCAAGAGATCATGGGAATTGGGGTTCGATAATGGCAAACAAAGAAGAGAGAACTACTTGAGGCAAGTCATTTATGAAAATTCCAAACAGTAAGGGTCCTAGGTGGCTCCCTTGCAGAACACCAGAATTCAGGTGTAAAGAGTTTGAGATTGTGCTTTTAAAAGCTAATCTCTGAGTCCGGTTCGAAAGGTATGTTGAAATCCACTTAGTCAACATAATCGGGAATCCTAGTAATGTTAGTTTTTTTAATAATAACTAAGTCCGTAAAAATAACATCAGTTTGAATGTTATTTTTAAAAGCGCTTCCGATGACTGAGGTAAATTCAAGAAGATTTGTAGTCGTTGACCTACGTTTCATAAAACCATGGTGAGTTGGGGACATTACTGAGCTGCATTGGTGCTGTAGCTGAGCGTTCAAAAAACTTGGGGATCGCGCTCAGTTTTGCAATACCGCGGTAGTTTTTAATATCTGATTTGCTTCCTTTTTTATGAAGTGGAATGATAAACGATTCTTTCCAAACTTCAGGGAAAAACGAATGAAGGAGGTATATCAGAAAAAGTTTAGATAAAGGTTTGCACAAAGCACCGGCACATTTTTTTATAACACTGCTCGGTACAAGGTCAGGGCCCGAGGAAAAAGACATCTTGATTGTTTTCAGATTTTGTAAGACATCATCCTCACTAATTAAGGGCGTGAAAAAACAGTTGGAGTGAGGAAGTGGGTAGGGGTAGGATGTAGTGTTATCGTAACTGAAAGACAAGTACGTGGACTGGAAAAATTTTGCAAATAAGTTCGCAATATCGGTCACTAGAGGCAGATGTCGTATCAAGATGAAGGCAAGATGGAAATTGTTGCGATTTTCGTTTCGAAATAACAAATGCGTAGAACTGCTTGGGGTTATCTTGGAATTGTATTCTGCAACGGTTTAGGTAAACATTGTAACATACGGAATTATGGACTAAGAAATTTTAACGAGCTATTAGATACATCCAATGGTCAACTTGGAGCCCAGTTCTCTTAAATTTCTAAAAAAGTCTAGACATGGAATTTTTCAGGAAAGAGAGTCTACGAGAGAACCAAGGGGGCTTTTGAGACGCGTTTGCAGAGGGAAATGAAACGAATGCATTGGCGAACTCCGAGACAAAAATAAGATCTAAAACTTTTTTGGAGCAGTTCAAGATTGAGTTCAGTTGTCCTAATGAAAGATCAATAAGACCGTGAACAAACTCATGGGCCGTGGGGGGAAAGAGAACAATGAAATCCGTTGATGTCATCCAGGAAATGTCAGGGAGGTTAAAGTCGCCCATTACAATAATGTGATCGTTATAACCGAGGGTTGAATGAATACTCTGTATTTGAGCCAAATGCAGAAGGTAGAGGCTAATATCAGAACGAGGGGGAATATACGAGCATGATAAAAAAACGAAAAAATCATGAAGCTTTATCCGAACTGCAACAAACTCTAATATGCTGTCCGTACCAATTATCGGAATACGTTGAGAGACAAGATCGGACTTGACGGCAATAAGAACACCACCGCCAAGACGCATTGAACGGTCACATCAAATATTTCGCCACGTTTCGGTAAAAGCAATCACATTGGCATCGAAGGAAACACTGTTGACGTGCAGTTTACTAAGTTTGCCCAATAAGCTGCGAACGTTCTGGTAGTGTAGGGAAAAAGAATTGTTTAGTTTTTTGGAACGTTGGTTGAAGGAATCTGAGGCCCGTGGTCCCGAGGATTAGGCATGTTTACATACTCGTGAACAATAACATGTTTAGGCCATATAGAAACATCGAGAGCCTTATTAAGATGTTCCTCAGAAAGTCCAATTTTAAACGAAGATATTTCACGTCTCTGCTTAAACTTGAACTTCAAGACGGTTAGTTCGGCTCGAGAAACATTCAGTTTGCTGCTCAGGTAGTTTTTGACGTCATCTTCAGAAGCACATGTGTTAAGGCGAGAGACAAAAATGATCTGGGATATTGTGCTCAGGGCTCCCAGGGTCACTTACAATAATTTATTTCAGTTCAAGGAGATAAAAATGACCCTATTCAGACTCCGTGGCCGGAACTCACAGCGGGTTTGGATCCGACAATCGAGCAGAGCTCCGTCGTAATCTCTACCCGCCACGCGCCTCGGAACCCGCAATGATCCTTGGATCCGACAAACGAGGCTAGCTCCGTCGTAATCCTTGGCCACCACGCGGTCCGGCAACGATCGACAGAAACAGCAACAAAAGAAGAGGAAGGGGGTCTTGTGGGCACTGTCACCCAGAGATGCCGACCATGGGCCGAAATCGGCAGCGGAGTTAGATCTGACAATCGAGTACAAGGCTCCGTCGAAATCTCTCTCAGCCGCACGCTCCGGAACCCGCACTGACCCTGGACCCGACAAACGAGACTAGCTCCGTCGTAATCCACGGCCACTACGCGCTCCGGGACCGGCAACAGCCTCGGATCCGACAAGCGAGTGCAAGACTCCGTCGTAATCCTTGGCCACCACGCGATCCGACAACGATCGGCAGAGACAGCAACAAAAGAATAGAAAGGTGGTTTTGTGGGCACTGTCACCCAGAGATCCCGACCATAGGCCGGAACCTGCAGCGGAGTTAGATCCGACAATCGAGTACACGACTCCGTCGAAATCTCTCTCAGCCGCACGCTCCGGAACCCGCACTGACCCTGGACCCGACAAACGAGCCTAGCTCCGTCGTAATCCACGGCCACTACGCGCTCCGGGACCGGCAACAACCTCGGATCCGACAAGAGAGTGCAAGACTCCGTCGTAATCCTTGGCCACCACGCAGTCCGACCACGATCGGCAGAGAAGGGGGGTTTTCCTAGATGGAAGCAAGAGAAAATAGTTCCCATTCCCCTCCAACGTTCACTCACACACAAAACACGGTCAGCAAATAGCTTTTGGGTTTTCAAATATTTTGTTTTCTTTATTTAAGTTTTGTGCAAGGGGTGTACAAAGCCTCCTTGTCACGCCACTCCAGTCCAGTCGTTGTTTTCAAAACAAAATATATTCGGAAAATGTATAGTAGACGCTTACGTTTCCGTCCACAGCAAATCCAGCCATTTGATTCCCCATGCCTCCGCACCGGGAACAGCGTCGCGCACTCCATCCACATCGCCACTGTCGATTGACACTTTATCCACACGTTTCACGCACTTGTCAGAAATTTTGAACGGCGGGGCGGTTTCCCGGGATTTATCAGGTCTCACGATTTTTGTCTGGCACGCGCGAAGCCTCAAGAGTAATTGCCTTTCCCCTCTTTGATATTGGCGCACGTTCCCCAAGCATTGCGTCGGCGTCACTGCCGCTGCGCTTGCGCTTCGGCAGTTTGCAGGCAGAATTATTTTCCCTTGCTCGAAAACATCGGTCGGGTCGGTTGCAATTTGGTTCGATCGTGCGAAATTATTTTCCCCTTGCTCGAAAACATCGGTCGGGTTAGTTGCGATTTGGTTCGATCGTGCGATGGTCGCGCTCAGGCGTTCGATGGTTCAAATGTGTGCAACTGCTGATGTTTGAAGTGTGTGTAGGAGAGAGCGAGAGCGTGTTGGTTGCGCTCAGGCGATCGATGGTTCAAATGTGTTGCGTGCTGTAACGCAGTTCTCTGGCCGGGGTAGAATCTCAATCGGGGCCAAGGAACCTATACAAGAAATTTATATAGAAGGGTGGGACCTGTAGTAGGAATTTGTATGGGGCGGGCTGTAAGGCGCCCGGATACGAGTGCTCTTCGACGAGGTAGTCGATCGTAAAGGCGCGGATTCTAATCGCCGAGTATGCCTCTACGCGCGAGAGCCGTTGGTCAATATGCTGTCCGTACCAATTATCGGAATACGTTGAGAGACAAGATCGGACTTGACGGCAATAAGAACACCACCGCCAAGACGCATTGAACGGTCACATCAAATATTTCGCCACGTTTCGGTAAAAGCAATCACATTGGCATCGAAGGAAACACTGTTGACGTGCAGTTTACTAAGTTTGCCCAATAAGCTGCGAACGTTCTGGTAGTGTAGGGAAAAAGAATTGTTTAGTTTTTTGGAACGTTGGTTGAAGGAATCTGAGGCCCGTGGTCCCGAGGATTAGGCATGTTTACATACTCGTGAACAATAACAAGTTTAGGCCATATAGAAACATCGAGAGCCTTATTAAGATGTTCCTCAGGAAGTCCAATTTTAAACGAAGATATTTCACGTCTCTGCTGAAACTTGAACTTCAAGACGGTTAGTTCGGCTCGAGAAACATTCAGTTTGCTGCTCAGGTAGTTTTTGACGTCATCTTCAGAAGCACATGTGTTAAGGCGAGAGACAAAAATGATCTGGGATATTGTGCTCAGGGCTCCCAGGGTCACTTACAATAATTTATTTCAGTTCAAGGAGATAAAAATGACCCTATTCAGACTCCGTGGCCGGAACTCACAGCGGGTTTGGATCCGACAATCGAGCAGAGCTCCGTCGTAATCTCTACCCGCCACGCGCCTCGGAACCCGCAATGATCCTTGGATCCGACAAACGAGGCTAGCTCCGTCGTAATCCTTGGCCACCACGCGGTCCGGCAACGATCGACAGAAACAGCAACAAAAGAAGAGGAAGGGGGTCTTGTGGGCACTGTCACCCAGAGATGCCGACCATGGGCCGAAATCGGCAGCGGAGTTAGATCTGACAATCGAGTACAAGGCTCCGTCGAAATCTCTCTCAGCCGCACGCTCCGGAACCCGCACTGACCCTGGACCCGACAAACGAGACTAGCTCCGTCGTAATCCACGGCCACTACGCGCTCCGGGACCGGCAACAGCCTCGGATCCGACAAGCGAGTGCAAGACTCCGTCGTAATCCTTGGCCACCACGCGATCCGACCACGATCGGCAGAGACAGCAACAAAAGAAAAGAAAGGTGGTTTTGTGGGCACTGTCACCCAGAGATCCCGACCATAGGCCGGAACCTGCAGCGGAGTTAGATCCGACAATCGAGTACACGACTCCGTCGAAATCTCTCTCAGCCGCACGCTCCGGAACCCGCACTGACCCTGGACCCGACAAACGAGCCTAGCTCCGTTGTAATCCACGGCCACTACGCGCTCCGGGACCGGCAACAACCTCGGATCCGACAAGCGAGTGCAAGACTCCGTCGTAATCCTTGGCCACCACGCAGTCCGACCACGATCGGCAGAGAAGGGGGGTTTTCCTAGATGGAAGCAAGAGAAAATAGTTCCCATTCCCCTCCTACGTTCACTCACACACAAAACACGGTCAGCAAATAGCTTTTGGGTTTTCAAATATTTTGTTTTCTTTATTTAAGTTTTGTGCAAGGGGTGTACAAAGCCTCCTTGTCACGCCACTCCAGTCCAGTCGTTGTTTTCAAAACAAAATATATTCGGAAAATGTATAGTAGACGCTTACGTTTCCGTCCACAGCAAATCCAGCCATTTGATTCCCCATGCCTCCGCACCGGGAACAGCGTCGCGCACTCCATCCACATCGCCACTGTCGATTGACACTTTATCCACACGTTTCACGCACTTGTCAGAAATTTTGAACGGCGGGGCGGTTTCCCGGGATTTATCAGGTCTCACGATTTTTGTCTGGCACGCGCGAAGCCTCAAGAGTAATTGCCTTTCCCCTCTTTGATATTGGCGCACGTTCCCCAAGCATTGCGTCGGCGTCACTGCCGCTGCGCTTGCGCTTCGGCAGTTTGCAGGCAGAATTATTTTCCCTTGCTCGAAAACATCGGTCGGGTCGGTTGCAATTTGGTTCGATCGTGCGAAATTATTTTCCCCTTGCTCGAAAACATCGGTCGGGTTAGTTGCGATTTGGTTCGATCGTGCGATGGTCGCGCTCAGGCGTTCGATGGTTCAAATGTGTGCAACTGCTGATGTTTGAAGTGTGTGTAGGAGAGAGCGAGAGCGTGTTGGTTGCGCTCAGGCGATCGATGGTTCAAATGTGTTGCGTGCTGTAACGCAGTTCTCTGGCCGGGGTAGAATCTCAATCGGGGCCAAGGAACCTATACAAGAAATTTATATAGAAGGGTGGGACCTGTAGTAGGAATTTGTATGGGGGCGGGCTTTAAGGCGCCCGGATACGAGTGCTCTTCGACGAGGTAGTCGATCGTAAAGGCGCGGATTCTAATCGCCGAGTATGCCTCTACGCGCGAGAGCCGTTGGTCAAACCGATCTGAACACGAGGTTGACGACAAGGCATTTATTAGAGCGCCGCCTGGCGGCCTGCAGTGGGAATAGGGCCGACCACACTGCTTGGTGCGAAACCCTCCTCCCCTGTTTGAGGCGCCCCCTGGTGAAAGAACGAGGTACTCAGCGGGTGATCGCACTGCTTGGTGGGGAACTTGGATGGAACCGATTGGTGTTGGCTCCGTGGGCTACGGGGAGGGGAACTCCGCCGGGCATGAACGGCGGGGTTGATCCGCTCCGGGTGAGCTTGGGTCTACGGGGGTCGCCCACTACGGATATACTCGGAGCCTACGGGTGTCTATACTCCGGATATACTCGGAGCCTACGGGTTTCTACACTCCGGATATACTCGGAGTCTACGGGTGTCTACACTCCGGATATACTCGGAGCCTACGGGTGTCTACACTCCGGATATACTCGGAGCCTACGGGTTTCTACACTCCGGATATACTCGGAGCCTACGGGTGTCTACACTCCGGATATACTCGGAGCCTACGGGTGTCTACACTCCGGATATACTCGGAGCCTACGGGTGTCTACACTCCGGATATACTCGGAGCCTACGGGTTTCTACACTCCGGATATACTCGGAGCCTACGGGGGGGGGGGTTCTACACTCCGGATATACTCGGAGCCTACGGGGGTCTACACTCCGGATATACTCGGAGCCTACGGGTTTCTACACTCCGGATATACTCGGAGCCTACGGGTGTCTACACTCCGGATATACTCGGAGCCTACGGGTGTCTACACTCCGGATATACTCGGAGCCTACGGGTGTCTACACTCCGGATATACTCGGAGCCTACGGGTTTCTACACTCCGGATATACTCGGAGCCTACGGGGGGGGGGTTCTACACTCCGGATATACTCGGAGTCTACGGGGGGTTCTACACTCCGGCTAGGATCGGGGTCTACGAGGATTCTAAGGGAGCTCTCGGCCGAAGTACGTCGTGTGGATGCGAAACCAAACACGCGTCGTAGATCGGGGTCGAGAACGGGTGGGATTAGAAGGAGGGGAAGTGTACTGGTAAAAAAATAACACGCGGGGTTTTAGTTCTTCAATTTCAGGCTTATATTTGACAGTTATTGAAAGTAGTTCCCTGGCTGATGCCCTCACAATGGATGTTCTTGCTTACGTGTAACTTCGAGGATGTTAACTAGTGTGGCGCGGATGAGCACAGTGAATGTGAGGTTAGGCGTTTGGCTTGTGAATCTCGTGTCGGAGGGTTATTCGCGCACACGTCTACTCGCGGTTAAAAGTCGAAACCAAAGGAGAGGAAGCGAGTCAGATTTCTAGAGATCGCACTTCAGCTCGCGTCGTGTTCTCTGAACCAGTTCCCTGTTATCGATCATGATATCGATCGCCCCCCTCACGAGTGCGATAGCGGGTTAAGGGGGTTCTGCCCGTGGTGCGTGTCTCGGCTTCAAATGTAAACACCAGCTTAATTAGTTTCTCCTTAGTTACCATTACTTCATATTGATAACATAGGTGGACTCCGGGCCCAAATCTTAAAGCTAATTCTAATACTATATTAAATACTAAATAGGTGGACTCCGATCCTCGGCATGATTAAATTAAGTTTGTACGCCCTCAGATTTAGGGCGTTACATTCCCTCCTTACTTCGGGGGGAGGAATGAAATATTTCCCTCGCCGTTCGGCTTTAGGGTGACTTGATATGAGCCCTCCTCGGTCGGGACCCTGAAGCGCTGTCGTGCGGTGTGGGCTGCAGGACGTCGGGCGCAGATGGCCTGCCAGACGGCGACCGAGACTTGGCCGTCGGTGGTGTTGCATGTCCACCCAGCCGGAAGCGGGTGGCGCTCGCCACCGGGGGGTGAACGGTTTTCAGCGGCCGAGTGTTCCAGATCTGGGGCTGCCGTTGCGGCCTGCGGGTTGTCGTCCGGGTTCGAGAGCCATTCTTGTGACGGCTCCCAGCATAGTCTCTTCATGTCTGGTGAGATCTGCCCCAGCAGGAGGTCTAGTGTCGTGAGCGACATCCCCATCGCGGTGTCCGATGGAGTGGAAGCTGCTGTTGTGGGGAGGGCAAAATCCTAAGGTGACTCGCCCGTGTAAACATAGTGCGCCGCACCTTCCCTGGGATCGTCGTCGTCCTCCCGGCTGCTCACTGAGTACGCGTCCGCGTTATCGGAGTCGCTAGCATCCTCGACATAGGGTGCTTGTTCGTCCCGTTCTTCCTCATCGTCGCTCGGGTAGGGGTTCGGGTGATCCCGGTAGTTTTCGCTGCGACCGCAAGGGTTATAGTCCCTGCTGCTCTCCGCTCACCCGGCTGGACTCGGGTAGCACTCATAGGGAGTCGGGTAGATCCGATGTCCGGCCGCGTCCGTGTAGTACGGCGAGGCTCCCCCGGCTCGAGGTGGCGTCGGCATCGACTCGTTCTCGGAGTCGCTGGATTCCGGGGCGCAGTTCGACGCTGCCCGGCGGGATGATGTCCGAGCACAGGATCCGGGAGAGGATGGGGTCGCTCTTCCCGAGACTCCTGGCTGGCGCCTACCCGTCGGGCATGACCGGGTGGATCTTTTGGCGTACGCCGTTCCTGGGCGTAGCTGAGGATCCCGTGTGGCCGTCGACTGGCGGTTACCTTGAACGCTGGGTTCAAGCTCCTCGTCGCTGTCGCCGGACGACAGTCCATTTCTGCCCGTCAGTTCTGTGAAAGAAACAACTAAACTAGCTTAGTTCTATTGATGCTTAGCAATAGGGATAACTGGGCTGCAGCGAAATAATCTCCTAACTTCATTCTTAAGGTCTTACTGGCTTTTGACAAATTTAACTTAGCGGGGACACAAGGGAAGGTTAGGGTACTTATGATCACTCCTCGTTGCTAATGGCGGTCGGTTGTTTCGGACTCTGGGACTGCCCGGGTTGGTCGCCGGTGTCCTCTCTGGGAGTTTCGCTGTCTTCATCCTCGGGGTTACCTGTGGAAGAAGAAAATAACGCTTTTAAGTCTCCAATATTAGCAAGTCGCCCCTTCCGCTGGCCAGGTAGGCGGATTCGGACGACGTTGGGTGACGGGAAAGCGACCACTTTATACGGTCCGTCAAACTTTGGGGCGAGCTTTGCTGCGAACCCTTCTGCTGCTTTAGACAGATGATGTTGTCGCACGAGGACCAGTGATCCCATTTCGGGCTTCCAGGTTCGACGACGCAGGTTATAATGTCTCCCCTGTTCTCGGCTGGCTTTTTGGAGATTGTTCCGCACGATCTGGAAGATCTCCTTCAGGCGTTCCTCTCTCTCTGATGGGCTCGAGGACGTCGTTGCTGTTCCGGGAGTTACGCTTTCGTACCAGGATCCGGGTAGCCGTGGTTCTCTAGCTTGTAGGAGAAAGGCTGGGCTATACCCGGTCGATTCCGAGACACTTGTGTTGATCGCGAGTGAGAGTTCTGGTAGCAACATATCCCAGGTGTTCTGCCCATTTTCCACGTACTGGGCGATCATAGTCTTCACCGTGCGATTCGCGCGCTCTGTCGGATTCTCTCGCGGGCAGTATGGGGCAGTGAATTGAGGTCCCACTCCCGTTTTCTTGAGGAAGTCTTTGAACGCCTTGCTGGTGAACTGTGAACCATTATCGCACACCAGTTTCCTCGGGGCTCCGAAGTGGCCGATGATCCGTTCGCGGAGAGCTCGTATCAAAGTCGCCGTACTTGCTCTGCGTAGGGGTATTAATTCGACCCATTTGGTGAATATGTCGAAGAAGACGAGGAGCATGGTATTCCCCTCTTTGGAGCGGGGCAAAGGTCCGACGAAATCCGCACACAGAATGCCAAAGGGTTCGCTGACCTGTCTCGTTAGCATCTTTCCGGCCTGTTGTCGCTGTTCTGACATGTATTTCTGGCACGGGATACATTGTCGCACGTGTCGTCGCACGTCGCGGAACATCCCCGGCCAGTAGTACTTCTGCGAGATCCTGATGATGGTTTTCCTAATGCCAAGATGTCCGGCGGTCCCGTACGGTCCCGTACGTCCCGTACGTCCTTCATCTTTCTTTGCAGCCACTTGCACTGGTGCTCGCCGTCCGTGAGTCTCTGTAAGTGCTCTAGTGGTTGCCGGGAGAGAGCATCGGCTACCACGTTATACTTCCCGCGCCGGTAATGTACATCGTACTGATATTGCTGGAGCTCTAAGGCCCATCTGGCAATCCTTCCGGTGGGGTTTTCGATCTGGTCCAGCCATTTCAGGGCTAGGTGGTCGGTGATTACGTCGAACCTGTAGCCTTCGAGGTAGCATCGCAGTTTCCGTATTCACCAGACGATGGCCAAACATTCCTTTTCCGTGGGCGAAAAATTCAACTCCGCAGCATCGAGCTTGCGGCTGATGTAGGCAATGACTCGCTCCTGGCCGTCGATTTCCTGTGTTGGCACTCCCCCGAGTCCGTAGTTACTGGCGTCAGTTTGGAGCGTCATCTTGACGGAGAAATCTGGGCACGCCAGCACTGGTGTGTCTGTCAGCAAACCTTTCAGGAGATCGAATGCATTCTGCTGCTCCGATTCCCACTTCCACCGTTGGTTTTTCCTTAGCAGGTTCGTCATGGGTTGGACCACCGAGGCAAAGTTGGGCACGAATCGTCGGTACCATGAGGCCATCCCGAAACATTTCCTTAGCTCCCGTAAGCTAGTGGGAGGGCTCAGGTTTCGCACGGCGGCTACCTTTTCCGGGTCGGTGTGGATACCCTGGTCACTGATCACATGTCCAAGGTAGGCCAGTTTTCTCTTGAAGAAGGAGCACCTTTCCTGGTTGATGTGTAGGTTAGCTCTCCTCAGTCGTTCGAAAAGTTTGCGCAGGTTGTCCATGTGTTCCCCTAGGCTGGCCCCAATGACAATAATGTCGTCCAGGTAGGCGAACGCGTATGGGTCGAGGTCGGGTCCGATCACGCTATCTAGGGCTCGCTGAAAAGTTGCCGGGGCCGAATGCAGCCCGAAAGGCAAGACGCGCCATTGTAATAGGCCGCGTCCGGGTACCGTAAAGGCGGTACATGCCCGGCTATCTTTGGCCACTGGTATCTGCCAGTACCCGTTGCGCAGATCCAGGGTCGAAATGTATCTCGCGTTTCTCAGTCGTTCTAACGGGTAACGGGTACGCGTCCGGAATCGATTTCGCGTTTAGTTGCCGGTAGTCCACGCACATGCGCCACTGGCCGGTTTTCTTCCGGACCAAGACCAACGGAGCACTGTGCGGACTACGCGACGGTTCAATACATTCCTGCTCTAGCAACGCGTCTACTTGCTCGTCTATGATCCGTTGCATGGGAGGGTTGTTTGGGAAATAGCGTTGTTTAATCGGCCGGTCGTCCCTCATGGTGATCCGGTGTTCCGCTATGTTTGCTACCCCCGCCATTCCTTCAAATCGCGCTAGCTGTTCGCTAAGGAACGCTTGGACCTGCGGATTAGTCTCGCAGCCGCGTTCCTTGCCCTCCTGATTAAGTACTTGATTCCCCTGGGACACAGTGCCTGTATCGGATGTCCCTCGTGGATTCTCGGCGTGTTCCTCCCGGCGTTTCCTGTCGTGGTCCTCGGTTGCCATGCTGGTGTTTCCTCCTGTGGTTCTGGTCGCGTCTTTTTCCTTGCATGCTGTGGCGTAATGCGTTTCTCGTACTCTATGCTGCCCTTCGGTTCGAGGTTCCGTTCCGAAAGGGTTCCTTTTCCGGGCTATGGCAGAGTCAGCCAAGGGCTCCAGATGGAAGGGGTTATCCACTGCAGGCGCCGGTTGTACACGTTCCTGTTGCTTGGGAGCTGTAGTGGCTGTATCCCTATGGGGTTTTCCCACCAACCGTCGTGGGGCTGCCACGGGGTTTTCCTGGAGCTGCGTTGTATCAGGAGAAGCTGCCGCGCACACCGCGGTCGGTGCGCCGCTTCTCGCTAGGGGCTCCTGCGTGTCCGTTGATGGATGTCCGTTGGCTGTGCTGGGCGTAGCTTTGGGGCTGGGTGGTCCTCGCGATCGGAGTCGAGGTGGTGGTTCTGATGGATTGCCTTGATTGTCAGGCCGTGGTTCATTGTACCTAATCGTCTGACCTTCTCCGGGTCTTTGTCGGGACGGCGTGAGGCTTGCCGTACCGCATCGGAGGGTAGTACCGATAGAAGCGAGGAAATCCATCCCTAGGATTAAAGGTTCCAGCATGGCGGGCATTACTAGAAGGGGAACCTGAATTGACTTCCGGGCGAGCGTCACGTCCGCAAGGAGTAACCTTGTTACTTCTACTCGAGACGTGTCAGCGAGGTTAATCTGGGTGCGAATCTCCCTAAACTGGTGTGGCTGACCGACTGCGTCTGCGATGTCCTGGCTAATGAAACTCCTCGATGCCCCAGTGTCGATGGTGGCTAACCGTACGTGTCCGCCAAGGTCGACTTCCGCGGCGATCCTTCCTCTCTCTACCCTAAGCGGTGCGGTTACTGTTGGTTCTCCGGTGGATTGGGTCCCGACGAATTCCGCCGGTCGAGGGGACCCATCCCGTTTCCCGGTTGTTGGCGTCGACAGCATTCGACTGTGCGGACGTCCCGTCGTCCGCAGTCCCAACAGAAGTACTGTCGAGGATTCCGGCAGTCGCGGCTGAAGTGTCCCGGTGCTCCGCAATTTCGGCAAGCACCCCGCACATCGATTCGTCATTCGGGTGCGGTCACCCGGTTAACCCTAGCTGGCGGGGCAGTTCTGGGCTCTGGAGATGTACGGGGTGGGCTCCATAGGGGGGCTCTCTCAGCGAACGTAGGTTGGGTCTGACCTTGTGAAAGGGAGCGGTACGCTGTCGGATTTCTGGTGGCGGGGCTATAGTTGTTCCTCCCGAGGCTTCGCTTCTGAACGGCCTCGAACTCGGTGGCCAATTGGGCTAATTCCCCAATGGTCCGTACTTCGCTGCGTCGGATATACATCTGGTATTCCGGCGCGACATTTTCGTATAGCCTATCTAGCTCTTGGCCTTCGTTGTAGCCCGCATGGCGCATGAGGACTCGAAGATCTAGCATAAATACTTTAAATGTTTCCCCTTCCAACTGCTCACGACTCCGAATCTGGTCGTCCAAGCGCTGGAGGTATCGGGGTGGGAGGAAAAACTCGAGGAATTCACGCCGAAATGTTTTCCAGTCAGCCCCTTGGAGGCGGCTTGTTTGGAACCATTTGTCTGCTCTGCTCGTCAGCAGCTCTGCCATGGCTCGCGGAAGGAGTCCTAGGTCTATCCCGTAGGATAAGGCCCGACTTTCGACCTGCTCGATGAAGGCAAAGGGGTCTGAATATCCGTCAAATTGGAGGCCCCATTTACGAATTCGTTCGGGGACGCAAACAACCTCGCGGCGATTCCGGTCATGGCTCGGCTCCGTGAAAGTTTCTTGGTTACTGCGAGAGGCGACAGTAACCGTGAGGCTAGGGGTAATTCGAGCTCGGTTTGCGGGGGAGACACCGGGGGTTGCTCCGGCGCTTATGTTCGGTCGGGGCCGCTGGGGCCGACTTTGTCTTCCCCCAAAAGTGCGGGGCTCGGGGCACGTGATGAGTATTGTCTTCCTAGGTCGGCTAGTCGAGCCCACACCTCTTGGGTTTGTTCCGAGTCACTAACTAGGGTGACAAAGTTTCGCCGCAAGTCGTCGACGAGTCCCTCGGCGGAGAACCCGAATTCGTCAGCAAAGGCTAGTAATTCGTCCTTCAAGCGGGAATAAATCCACAGCGAGGGGACCCCGGGATTGTGAAATAAGTATGGAACGGACTCACCGGCAATTTTCTGGACGGGGTCCATGTTTGTAGCGAGTCTTTGGTGCGTTGTCTTGGAATGATGTCTTCGCTTGTTGGAGTCTTTACGGGGCTTCTTGGGCCATACGTTTGTATTTTCACAGACACTCGATCGCGTGGACTGTACGGGATCGCGAGTACGCTCGTGGGCTTGATACCGGGCGCGTTCACTAGTTCGTCAAGGTTATTCTCCCCGGTCGGGACACTTTCGTGGAAACCGTTAGACTACGTCACTCACTCGGGGCCTACGCACTCCCCATACAGGTGGTAGTTTTCCTGGTCTTTCTCCCTATCAGGTCCCTGCTCGGGCGCCACCTGTAACGCAGGGGTAGAATCTCAATCGGGGCCAAGGAACCTATACAAGAAATTTATATAAAAGGGTTGGACCAGTAGTAGGAATTTGTATGGGTGGATACGAGTGCTCTTCGACGAGGTAGTCGATCGTAAAGGCCTGTTTCCGCACGGATTCTAATCGCCGAGTATGCCTCTACGCGCGAGAGCCGTTGGTCAAACCGATCTGAACACGAGGTTGACGACAAGGCATTTATTAGAGCGCCGCTTAGCGGCCTGCAGTGGGAATAGGGCCGACCACACTGCTTGGTGCGAAACCCGGGGAGGATTCTGTTTGAGGCGCCCCCTGGTGATAGAACGAGGTACTCAGCGGGTGATCGCACTGCTTTGTAGGGAACTTGGATGAGACCGATTGGTGTTGGCTCCGGGGGCTACGGGGAGGGGAACTCCGCCGGGCATGAACGGCGGGGTTGATCCGCTCCGGGTGAGCTTGGGGTCTACGGGGGTCGGCCACTCCGGATATACTCGGAGCCTACGGGTTTCTACACTCCGGATGTACTCGGAGCCTACGGGTGTCTACACTCCGGATATACTCGGAGCCTACGGGTTTCTACACTCCGGATATACTCGGAGCCTACGGGTGTCTACACTCCGGATATACTCGGAGCCTACGGGTGTCTACACTCCGGATATACTCGGAGCCTACGGGTGTCTACACTCCGGATATACTCGGAGCCTACGGGTTTCTACACTCCGGATATACTCGGAGCCTACGGGGGGGTTCTACACTCCGGATATACTCGGAGCCTACGGGGGTCTACACTCCGGATATACTCGGAGCCTACGGGTGTCTACACTCCGGCTAGGCTCGGAGTCTACGGGGGGTTCTACACTCCGGCTAGGCTCGGAGTCTACGAGGATTCTAAGGAGGGAGCTCTCGGCCGAAGTACGTCGTGTGGATGCGAAACCAAACACGCGTCGTAGATCGGGGTCGAGAACGGGTGGGATTAGAAGGAGGGGAAAAATGGTAAAGAAATAACACGCGGGGTTTTAGTTCTTCAATTTCAGGCTTATATTTGACAGTTATTGAAAGTAGTTCCCTGGCTGCTGCCCTCACAATGGATGTTCTTGCTTACGTGTAACTTCGAGGATGTTAACTAGTGTGGCGCGGATGAGCACAGTGAATGTGAGGTTAGGCGTTTGGCTTGTGAATCTCGTGTCGGAGGGTTATTCGCGCACACGTGTACTCGCGGTGAAAAGTCGAAACCAAAGGAGAGGAAGCGAGTCAGATTTCTAGAGATCGCACTTCAGCTCGCGTTGTGTTCTCTGAACCAGTTCCCTGTTATCGATCATGATATCGATCGCCCCCCTCACGAGTGCGATAGCGGGTTAAGGGGGTGCTGCCCGTGGTGCGTGTCTCGGCTTCAAATGTAAACACCAGCTTAATTATTTCCTCCTTAGTTACCATTACTTCATATTGATAACAAAGGTGGACTCCGTGCCCAAATCTTAAAGCTAATTCTAATACTATATTAAATACTAAATAGGTGGACTCCGATCCTCGGCATGATTAAATTAAGTTTGTACGCCCTCAGATTTAGGGCGTTACAGTGCGTTGGCTATTACAAAGCTAAACTAAAAATATTCCTACATGGCTACAAAATCCTACATGGCTACAAAATCTTACATGGCTACAAAATAAATTGTGAGGGCCGTTCTACGGTTCCTCACAAACGCCCGATAAGGGCTTAGGTTCCATACGCAACTCCAGATAAGGTTGGCTGCGATGATCCCGTGTTCGTATTAGAAGGCGTCAAAATTATAAAAAACGAGGACGGAAGCTAACTTCGGCAAGCCGAAGTTTTAATACCCTTGCAGACTTTGCCGAACTTTCTAAAAGTGAAAAATAAGCGAAAGGAATAAGGTATACATAAGTAAACTAGATTTGTATCGTTTCAAGTCAATTGCTTTTATACTGCAAAAATGTCATATACAAATAGAAAAAAAGGGATACTTTCGCAGCCTTTAACAATTTTTCCTATCTCCTTTAAGATATAGACTTCCGAGCGGCAAGCGCTTTTACCCTAATCAAGATAAGCGTAAATAAATAAGAATTGGAAAAATGTATGATAGTAGCTTACTCACTGCGCGAAATATTCTGATAATCATCAAATTTGGACCGATTTCACACTATTGTTCCTATGGGAGCTATAGGATATAGACGTCCGATCGGCACGCGCTTTCACCTTGATCAATGTATGATCAATAGCTTGTCTACTGCGCGAAATATCTTAAAAATCATTAAATTTTAACCGATTTTACCCTTTTGTTCCTATGGGAGCTATAGGATATAGACGTCCGATCGCCACGCGCTTTTACCCTGATCAAGGTATGCATAAAAAAATACGATTTGGAAAGATTCATGTCAATAGCTTGTATACTGCGCGAAATATCCTAAAAATCATTAAATTTTAACCGATTGAAAACAGACGGACAGACGGACGGACGGACAGACTGACAGACGGACATGGCTATATCGACTCCCCTATTTATCCTGATCAAGAATATATATACTTTATAGGGTCGGAATCGTCTCCTTCACTGCGTTACAAACTTCTGACCAAAATTATAATACCCTCTGCAAGGGTATAAAAATGTATTTTCGCGAAACGTTCTCTAAAAGGTCTCGCTAAAATGTACATTAAGAGTGAGCGTGGTATAAGAAGTTGTCAAATGTTGAAAAACGCATTGATCAAAGAGTTCAAAGCCGAAGTGAATGGTGCTCAATTACATAAGTTGTTATCGGAACGAAAAATCAAAAACAATAAAAGTGTTCAAGAATATTTTCTCAAAATGAAAGAAATGGCTTCCGTTGGCAGTGTAGTTAACAGTGTTACGTGATTGATGGCATCAATGATTTGAGCGTCAATAAATCGATATTGTACAACGCTAAAGACTTGAAGGAGTTCAGGTTCTTCAAACTGCAGGTTTTGAATTGACAAAGTGGTTTTCAAACTCACCTGACGTTACCGCATCTGAGAGCACAGTTAAATCCATACCCATCTCGGACTCACAGTCAACTAAGGCGTTAGGAATATCGTGGTTGCCTAACGAAGATGCCTTCAAGTTCCAAATTGACGCTGCTGTCATGGGTCTCCGAGCGACAAAACGGAACATACTATCGGTGACATCGAAGCTGTTTGACCACCTCGGCTTATTAAGTCCTATTGTAATTAGAGGAAAGATCCTATTGCAGGAACTTTGGCTAAATAAGTTAGATTGGGATCGATTCCTATTCATTTGGAAACAGCTTGGAATATGATAAAAATGACATTGTCTAAATTAGAGGAAATATCTATTCCCCGGTTTGTGCATACCGATTCGATGTCACCGGTCCAATTACATGCCTTTGCCGACGCATCCTTAAGAGCTTATGGAGCTTGCATCTGCATTCGTAGCAAAACTGCACAAGGTTATAAAATATCGCTGTTGAATTCAAAGTCTAATGTAGCGCCGCTCAAAAAATGGTATTTGAAAAAACTTTTTTGCCGACTTAATATAATGAAGCTTTTCTAACAATTGTCGAGATATTACAGAAGCACGAGTATCATGAAGAATGAATTTGTGCAGAGCTATATTCGGCATATTCACCATTCCAATTTTCATGATAGTCCACGAGCCCTTGTGAGTCTCCTTCGACAGCGTATTTGGATCGAAAACGCTCAGGAGGTCTGTAGCCAGATAGTTCGATCATGCATACCCTGCTTTAAGTGTAAGCCTCGACTAATGACACAAATTATGGGAAATTTAACCGCAGATCGTCTCCGTGCTCTCCGCCCATTTGCTATAAGTGGCGTCGATTTTTGTGGCCCTGTGTATACGACATTGAAAATTCGTGGTAGGCCTCCGTTTAAGTCCAACATTGCGCTCTTCGTTTGTTTTGCGTCCAAAGCGGTTCATCTAGAAGTTGTTTCAGATTTAACCACAGATTCCTTCTTTATTGGCTTTTCAATGGTTAGTTGGGCGCCGAGGATGCCCCAAGTCGTCCATTGCGACAACGGGACGAACTTCGTCGGAGCGAGTCGCCACTTCCGTGCCCTTCGAGAGAGGATAGAGGACGATGCCGACGCGATACGCGAATTCGCATAAAAAATCGGATGCGAATTTGTCTTCACACCACCGCGGGCTCCGCACATGGGCGGACTGTGGGAGGCAGGTGTCAAAACTGCCGAGAGTCTACTCATACGGGCGGTGGGCAGCGCGCTCCCAAGCGCATAAGAGCTGGGGACAGTCCTCGAGGGAATCGAGGTGGTGATGAACTCCCGGCCGCTCGGAGCAATCAGCAGCGACCCCAGCGACGGAGAGGCGCTGACACCCGGGCACCTACTGATAGGCGGGCCGCTACTCGCCACACCAGCATTCCGGACCCCGGACCAGGAGGGCCGGGGTCCGGAACGAAAATCCACGAACTTCATATGATTCATACTATTAATTTGACAACAATAATCAGGGCAATCAATTGCGCCTGAATAGAACTAATGATAATAATCAAAATTATCAAGGGCAAAATGCCAACTACCAAAACACTAACAAACATGGCTATCAAAATAATAGTTATCAAAATAATAATAGCTATCAACTTACTAAAGGCTATAAAAACACTAATAACTATCAAAATACTAATAGTAATCAAAACCATAATAACTATCAGTACAACAACGCTCGGTTCAATTCAAACCCAACCAATAATGTTTGGACACAAGCGAACAATACTTACCAAAACAGGAATAAGCCAATGGAAGTTGTCGCCAGCATCCAATTCCAAAATAAAATTATAATCCTAATAACCAATCATTACTTAAAGGTAAACCAACTCCTATAACCAAGAAAACCATTTCAACAAGCAGAACAGCCAGCTAAACGCACACAAGTTTAGTCATCAGCTAATATTTAAGAAGACCATTTTTTAGAAGAACAATAGGCCTGCCACACATTTTTCGGCGGGACAAGAAAATAAATAAAAATATAACCATTTTGATAAACACAGGGGCCACAGCCTGTTACCAAAACAATTAAAATATACCACTACATAACAAAATATACCACTATATAACAATTTTTCAAACAAAACACATATGTTATGAAATAGATGGTTTAAAAGAAGATTTGATAAAACTATATATTTTACTTAGAGAGATAGGAGCAGTTATTGACATAAGCAATGATGCACTAAAATATAACGAGAAAACGGATTTATTAGAATCAAACAATGAAACAACCATACTTCCTCTGAAAAAGTATATAATAACAAATTCGGGATTTAGCACTTTGAAAAAAATATAATTTTTATTTATCAAAATAGTGTAAACGCGAACTGGGAGAGATAGGTCTACTCCTTACAAGATTCAACTTAAAACTCAAACTTATAAACTAAGCTGGCGCTTATCAAACCTTCGATTGGGAGAAAGAACTTTATTGATAAATTGAGAGTGTCCAAAATGAGAGCACTGAGCAAGAGAGCGATCTAGGTTTGAGCTGCGTCTGCAATTTTACAGTATTGGGGGATAAAAGCTTTTTGGAGTTTGGGGACATTTGTATATAATGCAAGAGGATGTTTACATTAATTGGTCAGTCGTGGGAGCCGACAATTTGGGGTTCTTTCATTTGTTTATAACTCAAGAGGATGTTTATATTAATTGGCGAATCTTGGGAGCCGATGATTTTGGGTGTGACAAATGCGTAATGTAAATATGTTTATGTTGTAGATATGTGGGTGTGTGTATGTTACTTTATGTGGTAGATATGTGGGTGTGGGTATGTTACTTCCCCATCCATTAGAAAAGAGCCTGTATATGAGAGTGGGTATATTAGTTTGTATAGTATTTTCGTTTAATTGTAGAGTATTTTCATTTGGTACAATATTGTTTAATTCTGTTTGATTTTCTGGGTTCTTAGTATTGTTTTTGTTTTGATTTTTATATTTAATTACAATGTTTCTCGGAATACTCTTAAATTTATAGATGAAGTAAATAATTAAAATTATAATTATTACAATTAAAATAGTAAGTATTATAATTTGAAATGTGTTATTTTTTCTTGTATGTATTCTTATTATATCTTTTGCTTCAATTATTGACAGTGGTTCTATCATTGTTACATTATTGTTAACATAAATAGTTTGTGTGTAATCCATTATAGTATTTGTTATTAAGATTTCTTCGATTTGTACAGAACAATTAAATGCTTTTACGATTTTATTTCCTTCGACAACTATTGCTTGATTTATACATGTTTGGTTTAAAATAGTTTTCGGTAAGTTCCAAGTAATTATAATATTTGGCTCTATATAATTTGTTTCATATTTTTTATACATTTTTGTATATTTACATTCGGCATTGGCTTGGTTTAATATTCCTATAATGCATTTATTTGTAACTTTTTCTTTTGTGTTAAATGAAAATATTTGATTATTTTGAAAATAATATTTGTCTTCTAAAGGTTCTGTTAATATGTCATTAAATTCATTTGGGTAAGGCAAAATTTTGAATATTGAAGTTTTTATAATGTCTTTTGGGATATGAGAAATTATCAATATTTGATTAGTATTGGTTTGTAACCAAGTAGAGGTTTTTATTATTAATAATTTTTCTGAATTAACATGAGTTAAAGTATCATGCTTAAGTAATTTAGGGTTAAAAATGCCTAGTCTAGTAAGTTGCATTCCTAGTTCTATGTCCTCTATATATTCAGTAAATTCTTGTAGATTAAAAATAAGTAATGCTAGCCTTTCGTCTACATCATAGACCAAGCTTAAATGATTTATTGTTTCAATACCTTTGTTTACTGCATCTATTACTTTATTAAGTTCATTAACTTGAATTGTGTTTTGTTCTAAATTTTCAATTTTATTTATTAATTCTTCTTTATCTTGTTCATCTAATGTTCCAAATAGATATTTGTATGTTGTGCCTATAAAATTTATAAGACCTCGTTTGCTACGTTTTGCAATTCTAATTCCATTCATTTCTCTATTTAATTTCTCTGTTAAGTATATAATTTGTTTTAAACCTGAAAATTCTTCTGATTGTTTAATTAAATTAGTATACGTTAGTTCAGTTTTGGTTAAGTTGACGGTTAAACAATGATATTCGTAATTAGTTGGTAAGTCCAAGGTTCCTGTTTTAAATATTAAATAACCGTTTTTTGCTTGAACGGGATTGATTTCCAAATTTTGGCCATTGGTAAGTTTTGTAAAATATATTAAAATTAATAATATGTTGATAGTGTTGATCAACAAGTTAGGTTTGGTTTTCATTTGGCGTGCATCTGGAATTATCGTATTTATTTTCGTTAATTTTCTTTGTTTTCTTATATTTAGACTTATAATGTATTATTTTTCTTCCTCTGTTAACTTCTTCGTAATGATTATCATCTAATTTTGTGATTTTTCCTGTCTTTTTAAACGGATTAGTGGTTTTTGATTTTACTAGTGGAGCTTGTCGATATCTAGTATCAAATTCAAATCTATTTCGTGATTCATTTAATTTTTCTATTTTATTGATTTTATTTGACTGTGTATTATATTTTGGAGTTCCAGCGAAAATAAAAATATCTGCAGGAGTTCTGCCTGTCGTGTTATGTTTTGTTTTATGATTATAATTTATTACTTCGACTTCATTTAAGTCTCCTCTTATAAATTCTAGTTGTCTGATATAATAATTTAGTGGTCTTTCTGTTATTGAAATGTGGTTTTGGTTATCTTCTGGTGCACTATGCACTGTAGCTACTGTTGTTATTGTATTTGAATTACTGGAAGTCTCTCCTAAATAGGCTTCCTCTATTCTTATTCTAGATAAGGCGTCTGCCACATGGTTTTCTTTACCGGGCAAATATTTTATTTCATAATCAAACTCATTTAGTTTGATTTTCCAGCGTTGTAATTTCATATTAGGTTCTTTAATATTATTGAGCCATACTAGAGGCCTGTGATCACTTAGGATCAGAAATTTTCTGCCAAAAAGATAGGACCTGAAATATTTGGTGGCCCAGACAATAGCTAAAAGTTCTTTTTCTATTGCCGAATAATTAATTTCGTGTTCATTAAGAGTTCTGCTGGCATAACAGATTGGTTTATGATTTTGCGATAATACTGCTCCTATAGCAATATTACTCGCATCTGTTGTTAATGAAAATGGTTTTTCGAAATTTGGGTATATAAGTATTGGATCGGACATTATTAAAAGTTTAAGTTTTTCAAACGCTTGTACATAGTCATTATCTTTTATATTTAAAGTTACGCCTTTTTTAAGCTTTGCTGTCATTGGTTTTGCTATTTTAGCAAAGTTTGGGATAAATTTCCTATAAAATCCACAAAGACCTAAAAAGGATTTTATTTGTTTTGGGGATTTGGGTATAGGGAAATTTTGTATTGCCTCTATTTTGAGAGGATTTGGTTTTATACCAGTTGTTGTTATAATATGTCCAAGGAATTCTGTTTCCTTTTTCATAAACTCGCATTTGTCGAGTTGAAGCTTGAGATTAGCTTCTCGTAATTTTTCAAATACCTTTCGCAAAGATAATACATGTTCCTCCAATGAAGTGGAGTACACGATAATATCGTCCATGTAGACCAAACAATCCTTGTAGATCAAATCTTCTAATAGATTGTTCATGCACCTTTGAAAGGTAGCAGGGGCATTTTTCAATCCAAAGGGCATTCGAGTATATTCATAATGGCCATTTTTGGTGGAAAAAGCTGTCTTTGGAATAGAATTTTCATCCATTTGTATTTGGTGAAAACCTTTTGCAAGGTCAATAGTGGTAAAATATTGGCATCTACCAAGTTTGTCCAATATTTCATCCATGACCGGGATAGGATATTTGTCATCTACCGTAATTTCATTTAAATTACGATAGTCAATTACGATACGGAACTTTTTTGTTCCAGATGCATCACCTTTCTTAGGTACTATCCAAATGGGTGAGCAATAAGGGGAATTTGACTTACGAATTATTCCCTGTTTTATCATATCTCTCATTTGCGAATCGACTTCTTGGTCGTAAGCTTGAGGATATTTGTATGGTTTTTTGTAAACCGGTTGCTCATTTTTTGTATGAATGACATGCTTGATAGTACTAGTGAAAGTCAAATTGTCACTTTCTTTGTACTGTATGTCGCTAAATTCATATAAAATTTTCTTAAGATTATCTTTTTCCTCGTCATTAAGGTGTTCTAATCTAAACTTATTGGTTTCTTGCAAGTCGTTATTTATTGCAAAATTAAAAGGTAAATCTGTTGAAATTGGGGGATCGCAGCAATCAATTTCTGCTTCTCCTTGTTTATATTCGAAATCGTTATAATTAAATCTCATTCCGAATTGATAACCGTTTAAATTAACTGTTTTTGATTTATAATTAATAATTGCGTTACAAGCTTCGAGATATTCTCTTCCTATGAGCATATCATATCTATCGGAAAAATTATGGACCCAAAATGTTTGTTTGGTCGGACAAAGCTTACTTGCATGGTAGGACACGGATTTATTTAACTGAATATTACCATTTATGGTATGAACTTTAAGAGGTGTATTTTTGGTTGGAAAATAAAAGTAATTTTCTTTAATTAAATTAATAGAAGAGCCTGTGTCTACAACACATCGGAACTCTTGGTTATTCATGATGATTCGTATGTAAGGGTTTCTATTTCCTGTTCGGTGTCCGAGGCTTGTTGATGAAAATTTTCGGTATCCATTTTCATATGGCCACTCGTACTTTCGCGATTTCTTTTTATTGGTCGATTAGGAGCATTAGCCCCATTTTGTTGTGATTGATAATTTATAGGATTCCTAACCTGATTATAATTTAATTTTTGTTGGAATTCTTGTTTTGTTGCCTGATATAATGGGTGGTTTTCATAAAAAGTTTCGCTGTTATTTTTATTATAATTAGGCTTATGTTGGCCTTGAGATGTACTAGCCTGTTGCTTATATTGATTTGGGGAAATATTATTCTGCTGTCTGTATTGGTTTTGGGAATTATAGTATTGTTGTTTATTAGTATTTTGTTGGGGTTGATAATTTCTCTTATCTTGGTTTTGATTTTGTGAATTCTTTGTTCGATCTGAATAAAATGTTTCATAACAACCTTCTTGTTGTGCTACACATTTTAGTTTATTAGCATTAGTAATATCATACCTAGCCAATGTCATAAAAAGTCTGTCTGGCAATTTTTTCATAATAACATCTTTAACTGTATTATTAAGAGCATTTGTGTATAAAATTGTATTTGAAGCGTTATTTTCTAAGGCTAATTTATTTAATATTACAAAAGATTTGGACTCAATGTCCTCAACAAACTTACGTATACACCCAGGAAAGGGGGTGTTATACAGACGTCTTAGTAGTTCTTCGCAGGGCGTCTGGGTTTTATATTCGTTGATGAGGGCGTTCCTTAAATCCCTCCAGCATCTGGCTGTTGACAGTTGAGATATCCTCTGGGCATCTCCGTGAAGCTGCATTTCAATCGCACTGAAGAATACGCTCGACTGGCGTATACATGTTGTGGGGTACAACTCCAGGATAAAATCTATCCTCCTGATGAACGGGCTGAGTTCGAGCGGGTTGCCTCCAAATTGCGGCACTTGCCTGATTTGGTTCAGGGCTTGATTTAGATGGTTTTCCGACAATAATAGCACTGGTTCTGCCATTTTTGGTTTTTTATTTAGTTTTATAAATTTTTCACAATTTTAAAAGTTTTGTATTATGAATTTGATTTAAAATTGTTATACCTTGTCTCTTACCACTGGTGGGGGAGAACTAAGGTGTTTTTATTTTTTAGTAACCCTTGTGTTACGAACAAAGGCACTAGCTTTAACAATAAAACGGGTTTTTGCAAAAAATTTGTTTTAGTTACTTGACAGTCACACGGGTCAAGATTTATGTTTAAAAAAACCTCGCAACCTGAGCTTCGATAGCGTGTTGCAAAAATTGAGGTTTCCGTTCGTATATTAGCGACACAAACCGACACTGCGATAGCTGGTTTATAATTGCACTGGGACGAACGACGTTTGGGTTCTTTAAGGATATAACCGTATAAAAAGTTATATCCTACCGGCTGCGCCAATAACAAATTCGGGATTTAGCACTTTGAAAAAAATATAATTTTTATTTATCAAAATAGTGTAAACGCGAACTGGGAGAGATAGGTCTACTCCTTACAAGATTCAACTTAAAACTCAAACTTATAAACTAAGCTGGCGCTTATCAAACCTTCGATTGGGAGAAAGAACTTTATTGATAAATTGAGAGTGTCCAAAATGAGAGCACTGAGCAAGAGAGCGATCTAGGTTTGAGCTGCGTCTGCAATTTTACAGTATTGGGGGATAAAAGCTTTTTGGAGTTTGGGGACATTTGTATATAATGTAAGAGGATGTTTACATTAATTGGTCAGTCGTGGGAGCCGACAATTTGGGGTTCTTTCATTTGTTTATAACTCAAGAGGATGTTTATATTAATTGGCGACTCTTGGGAGCCGATGATTTTGGGTGTGACAAATGCGTAATGTAAATATGTTTATGTTGTAGATATGTGGGTGTGTGTATGTTACTTTATGTGGTAGATATGTGGGTGTGGGTATGTTACTATATATTAGATAGATATTTTAAGCTTAGTACTCAGATTGACGAAAACTGAACGCCAGTCATGAGAGAGAGCGAGAGGCAAACAGCTGGCGTTCACTTTTCGTGAAGCTTTTTTTCACCTCGGTACTCAGATCGCTCAGGGTTTTTTTGCTAATGGTGATATTCAGCGATGGTGAGCTTGCTACCCCCGGAGTCCTCTTCTGGGCGGGGTTTTGATTCAAAACCAGGGTTTCATTTACCGTAACGCGCTCATTAAAGGTGACGAGATGTGTCCAGTGTATCCAGACGCTTGTTCCGTTGTCTACTCGTACCTGCGCTGATTGATCATTGACGATGAAAATTCCTTCGTCCACATAAGTGATCGGATGTAAATCGCTTGGTTGGGTCTCGCAGTGCGCAACTCCACCTGCGTGGAGTTCTCGGGCGCATGTGGTATCCGCTGATAGTCGGCAGAAAGTGACTCCTGGTGTTGTGGAGCAATTCTGGATCGCATGCATTTTCCCATTGGATTCTGCTATTTATTATCCACTAACCTTAGCATTACATTATTATGCGTTACCGGGAACATTGTAATCTTCTTACATGCTAATTTAATTTTTGGGAATTTAGAAAAGAATTGAAATGCAAAATGTTAACGGACCGGAGAATTTTTACGGACGCTACGGACAAAACATCTTTTATAGGGGTGTCGGTGTGCTCCTCCATCCAAATACTTTCTAGTTCTGCGTGATCTAAAATGTTTGGGCTGACTATGTTTACTTTGGCAAGCGAAATTGCCATCATTAAATTTTGGACTTCCATCGTTAACATTCGGTTTCTAGAGAGTAATCTATATATATAACAAGAGAGAACGCTATAGTCGAGTGCCTCGACTATTAGATACCCGTTACTCAGCTAAACAACTTAATATAAATATGTCTTCATGTATGTTTTTCGCCGCTCGAATTAGCACCTTGGCCAGCTGTTCCAAAGTCATCCGTGAGATGGCGCTACGGGCCATAAAAGGCGGAAATGTAGGCGCTAGCCAGGCTTAAGCGTTTAATGGGTTTTTGGGCGTTAGAGTGGGCGTGGCAAACTTTTATTAGGCTAATCGATAGGTATTGACGAAACAAATACATATCAATTAAAATTTTCATAATAGCATCAAAACTGTGGCCACAGCTTGTGGTTTGTGGGCGTCAGAGGGGGCGTGGCACCATTTTGAAACAAACTTGCGCTGCGTAGGAACTCCTCAAATTTACATGCAAAATGCCAATCTTCTAGCTTTTATAGTTTCCGAGATATCCGCGTTCATACGGACAGACAGACGGACAGACGGACAGACAGACAGACGGACAGACGGACAGACGGACATGGCTAGATCGACTCGGCTAGTGATCCTGAACAAGAATATATGTAGGATTGGCAGCCCTATTTTATAACAGATCAGTTGTTCTGTTACATAACATTTTCTTTAGTGTTAAAAAAGCGTAAAAAGAGCTCGAGAAGGAGTAGAGATTGAGCATCAGCAGAGGAAGGTCGTGTGTGTCTCAGTATAAGTAATGTGTAAACTTAAACATAAAACTGTATAAAAGAACTGAAATCAACAAAGAATAAAACGTTTATAATTAGTTAATAAATTAACAAGTCAACGGAAGCCTTTCTCTACAATTTTGGGGGCTCGTCCGGGATGAATTGACAAACGTGAAAATTGAGTGTGATAGGCGGCCAAACATCCAACAAGTTTTTGTGCCAAAAATCCATCGATCGCAGTTAATTAGCAAAACTAAACGGATAAACTAAAAAGTTATAAAATTATAGTGATTATGAGAAAGAGAGACTAAAAACCCATCCAGAAGAGCTGAGAATTTTCATGTTGCGCAAATCCACCAAGTTTTGCAAAATATTGTGAAATTCTTAAACTACAAAGCTACAAAATTTATTGCGCACTTTGCTAGATTGGCAAAATTGGTTCTGTGGCAAGTCTGAAAGGAAGACGACGAAAGGCGTTTATACAAGTTAAAAGAATTAAGATTACCAAGTTCAGGTCTAAAAACAGCATTACAGGAAAGACTCATCTCCTATTTTGAAAGGCAAAATATAGACCATCAGGAAAACGCAGAAGGTTCAGAGGAGTCAGTGTACGAGGAAACTGACGACGTAGGGACAAATTCTTCTAGTACTCAACCCTTCGTCATGGCTTTCACACTAAGAGATATTGAAGATTCGCTTTCTGCATTCACTGGAAATGGTTCTCCTGATATTGATGAGTGGCTTGCAGATTTTGAGCTTAATTCTATTACAGTTGGGTGGACTGATCTTCAAAAATTCATTTACGGCAGACAGTTGGTAAAGGGAGCTGCAAAATTATTCTTGGGTAGCCAACGAGGAATAAATGATTGGGATGCACTAAAAGAAGCTCTAAAAAATGAATTTGGAGAAAAGCTTACCGCAAAACAGGTGCACAAGTTGCTCGAAAATAGGAAGAAAACCCAGAAAGAGAGTCTGATAGAATACTTCTACAGTATGACTGCGTAGGCAAATCAGTCTAGTTTGGACGAAGAAAGTATTATAGAATACATAGTGGAGGGTATACCAGACTCGAAGCAAAATAAAAGTTGTTTGTACCAGGCGTCCACTCTTAAGGAGTTTCGTGAGAAACTTAAGGTTTACGAGAAGATTTGCGCGAGTCAGGGATTTAAACCGAAGCCGAAGTTTGACAGTTCTTTAGTTAAAACTAACGAAGATGGCAGACGTTGCTTTAAGTGTGGTGGCAGCAATCATATTGCAAAGGATTGTAAGGAAGTAGGTATAAAATGTTTTAAATGCAATCAGGTTGGTCACAAGGCAAATCAATGCGGTACCAAGGAAGCTCGTAACAAAGTGAAAAATGAAAACTCAAACATTCAGCAGCTGTCACAAATAACTTTCAACAGAGCGTTTAAAAACATTCACATTGGTAACAACCAGATTACGGCGTTATTCGATTGTGGCAGCGATATTTGTACCATATGCGAGACAGCTTACACTCGCATCTACCCTGATATTCTCAAACCTGATATTAAGGAGTTAATTGGAATAGGTGGCAAGAAGATATACACTCTAGGTTCGTTTACAGTTGCGACAAAGTTAGATGATGCTGACGTTGATATGTGCTTTCATGTAGTGCGTGACAAGGATACCCTTTATGAAGGTGTTATCGGTAGCGATGTCCTTAATACAGTAACCGCAACAGTTGGAGCAAAAGGAGTCGTTTTCCACGCAGTTCATCCAGTAGATATTGGCCATATGTCTGATCACACGTTAGGTAGAGATAAAAATACTCCAAACCATGACATAGATCTCACTCAATATAGTGACAATCAAAATTTGGCTTTGGATGCGTCTTCCACAGGCATTTCAGACTTGGTAGGAACTTTCCATCAGTTAATGGCATCAAACTTCATTGAAAACAATGTTCCAGATTTAGATCTGCTTCACTTGAGCAACGACATAAGATCAGTAGTAGTTGGGTTAGTTCAAAATTACAAGCCATTAAAGCCAGAGTCAAGCCCAGTAGAAATGAAAATACTCCTCACAGATGAAGTCCCAGTCTATCAGAGACCTAGGCGTTTACCGTTCGAAGAAACTGAGAAAGTTGACAAGCAGATCAGGGATTGGCTTAAGGAAGGAATCATTCGCCAAAGTGTTTCCGAATACGCCTCACCCATAGTGTTGGTTGCTAAAAAGGATGGTACCAAAAGACTCTGTTGCGACTACCGCAAATTGAATCAGAAAATAATTCGCGATAATTTCCCTATGGCCTTGATCGACGATGTTTTACATAAGCTTCAGAAGGGAAAAGTATTTACAACATTGGACTTATCAAACGGATTTTTCCATGTCCCCGTGCAGGAAAGCTCTCGAAAATACACCGCGTTCGTCACCCAAAGTGGTCAGTACGAGTTCTGCTTCGTACCATTCGGAATTTCCAATTCCCCTGCAGTGTTCATGCGATACATTTTTGCAGTGCTCAGGCCATTGATTGAAGACGGTACACTAATCCTGTACATGGATGATTTGATTATTCCATCAAAAGACGAACAGGAAGGCTTGGAGAAATTAAAGAAAGTTTTAGATGTCGCAAAGTGTTCAGGTCTTCGTATAAAGTGGGAAAAGTGTCAGATTTTACAGAAGAGGGTCCAATTCCTGGGCTATATAGTCGAAAACAAAACTATCCAACCATCAGCAGAGAAGACTTGTGCAGTCGAAAATTTCCCAGTCCCGCGAGACAAAAAAGGAGTTCAACGGTATCTTGGCCTAACATCCTATTTCCGAAGGTTTGTAAAAGACTTCGCCATTATTGCCAGACCTTTGTCGAACTTGCTTAGGAAGAACACTTCCTTTAAGATGGGAGAGGAAGAGTTAGCATCGTTTGATCAATTAAAATTATCCTTGTCTAGTTCGCCTGTACTGAAGTTATTCGATCAAAGCAGTACTACAGAAATCCATTGTGATGCAAGCATATACGGATACGGAGCAGTTCTTCTTCAAAAGGATTCAGCTGATCAAGAATTTCACCCAGTAGAGTACATGAGCCGCAAGACAACAGATGCCGAGGAGAAATATCCTTCTTATGAGCTAGAAGTACTCGCTATAGTACAGGCTCTAAAGAAGTGGAGGATCTATTTGCTGGGAAGAAAGATTAAAATCGTCACAGACTGCAATGCGTTTGCTATGACCATGCGGAAGAATGATGTCCCAGTGAAAGTATCTCGTTGGGCCATGTTTTTACAAGATTTTGAGTACGTAATAGAGCATCGGCCAGGAACAAGGATGAAACATGTCGACGCTTTAAGCCGCGTACATACCTTGTTGCTCCAAGATTCAGTCAGGCATCGAATTCTACAGGCTCAACGTCAGGATGAATGGATAAAAGCCATTTGTAAGGTCCTGGAAAAAAATACCTATGACGACTTTTATCTGAAGCATGAAGTTCTTCACAAGGATTCTATAAAAGAGCTTATAGTAATCCCATCAGCCATGGAGAACGAAATAATCAACACAGCTCACCGACAAGGACACTTTGGCGTCAAAAGGACAATCGACTTGGTGCAGCGCGATTATTACATCCCAGATTTAGAGAAGAAGGCTCAAACTATCGTGAAGTCCTGTATCGAGTGCATAGTTGGCGATGCTAAGTGTGGGAAAAAAGAGGGCTTCTTAAACGCGATAAATAAGGAAGACAACCCGTTACAGACCTTTCATATTGACCACATTGGCCCCATGGATATGACAAAAAAACAGTACAACCATGTTTTAGTAGTCGTCGACGCTTTCTCTAAATTTGTGTGGCTTTACCCCACTAAAAGTACTGGCGCTGACGAGGTAGTGGATAGATTAGTAAGGCAGTCTGAAGTTTTCGGTAATCCAAGTCGTATAATCACGGATCGTGGAACGGCATTCACAGCCAATGTTTTTCAGGAATACTGTAAGGATCACAATATCCAGCATTTGTTGGTAGCCACAGGGGTGCCACGTGGCAACGGTCAAGTGGAGCGCATCAACAGGATTGTCATCACTATATTGACGAAACTTTGTGCGGAAGACCCGAAAGCTTGGTATAAGCATGTAGGCAGGGTTCAACAGTATATCAATTCCTCTCCACCTAGAAGTACGAAGATACCCCCATTCAAGATTCTTACTGGGATAAATATGAAGACCAAGTATGATAAGGAGTTAGTCAAGCTGTTAGAGGAAGATTTGTTAAATGAGTTGCAGGAAGAGAAGGAGAAGATTCGATTGGAAGCTAAAGAGAACATCGCAAAGATTCAGGACGAGAATCGCAAGTCATTCAACAAATCAAGGAAGCCAGAGTCTGAGTACAAACTCGGAGATTTGGTAGCTATTAAAAGAACGCAGTTTGGTGCAGGGTTGAAGTTGAAAAAGAGGTTCTTAGGACCTTACGCCGTGACTCGTAAGTTGAGGCATGGTCGATAGCTTGTCGAAAAAGTAGGAGATGATGAAGGTCCAAATAAAACAAACACTGTCGCTGAATATATGAAGTTGTGGTCATCCTCATTCGGGTCGAATGAATTGTCAGGATAGCCGAATGTAGGATTGGCAGCCCTATTTTATAACAGATCAGTTGTTCTGTTACATAACATTTTCTTTAGTGTTAAAAAAGCGTAAAAAGAGCTCGAGAAGGAGTAGAGATTGAGCATCAGCAGAGGAAGGTCGTGTGTGTCTCAGTATAAGTAATGTGTAAACTTAAACATAAAACTGTATAAAAGAACTGAAATCAACAAAGAATAAAACGTTTATAATTAGTTAATAAATTAACAAGTCAACGGAAGCCTTTCTCTACATATATATACTTTATAGGGTCGGAAACGCTTCCTTCTACCTGTTACATACTTTTGCACGAATACAATATACCCTTTTACTCTACGAGTAACGGGTATAAAAATGGTGCAAAAAATGTTCGACATCGCAAAACAAGAGAACGGCTGGGCCGATTTGGCTCAAATTTTTTTTCAGCTGTTTGTAATTGCCAGAAGAAGGTTAATGCATAAGAAAATTTTGGGAAAACCTGCCGCAAAAGTCGCTATCGGCTCAAGAGGTGTATTCATTGTTGTACTTAAAACTGTTTAAACAGCAGGCTTTGGAAATAATGCCTTCATTGTTGTACATAAAACTGTAAAAAATCGAGTTAACATTGCCAAAGTTTTAATTGGAAATAATGCCCGCTTTGAGATCAAGATTTGGACGGCGTTCACGAAATGCGATACATTCTCAGAATGTTCGTAATAATCAAACACAAGAGGTACGTGCAGAAATAAATGCATCGGCACGCGCCCGAATTGCACAGCTTCGCGCTGCACAAAGACCACCACGACAAAATGTGAGTAGAAGAAGTCCAGCCGCAAATGATAACTTGAATCGCGCTGCATTCGCATACAATCAAGAAAAAACACCCTACAAAGATCATAGCTGCGTTGTTATTGGTTCAATGTCTGTCGTATGTCAGCATTGCAATGCACTGAAGTTTCGATTGGAAACCCCCGGCTTATGTTGTGCAGGTGGCAAAATTAAATTGCCCGTTTTGGCTCATCCACCAGAGCCATTGTATTCGCTACTATATGAAAATTCAGCCCAATCAAACAGCTTCCTAAAGCTTGCACAAAAATATAACGGATGCTTTCAAATGACGTCATTTGGAGCCGAGGTTGTTCATCAACCAGGCTACAATCCGAGTTATAAGGTAATGGCGTCGCTTTATTATCTCATTTTTTCAAAATTGCCTCCCAACATTCAGATTCAAGGGCAAATTCACCATCGAGCAGGCGCTTTGTTACCACCACCAAACAAAGATCATAAATTCCTTCAGATCTACTTCATTGGTGATTCGGAAGATGAACTAAATCAGCGTTGTGCAATTTTCACTGCAACTAAAAGTGAAATTATACAACAATTGCAAAATCTTCTGCATGAGCGTAATGAATTGGTCAGATTGTTTAAAACCGCATTGGATACAATGCATTCTGACGACCACAAAATCATTATCAGCGCTGACAAAAGGCCCACTGGAAGCCATGCAAGACAATTTAATGCTCCCACTATTAATGAAGTCGCAGTGGTGATTGTTGGCGAGAATATGGAATCACGCGATATTGTTCTCAAGCGTCGGGATGATGGCCGATTGCAGCGAGTTTATGAGTCTCATCGGTCATATGATGCACTTCAATACCCGTTGATGTTCTGCCCTGGAGAAGATGGGTATCACTTCAACATAAAGATGGTCAATCCAACGACAGGTTTGTTTACAAGTCATTTGTAGTATGCGCATATATTGAATATCTACTGTAAACACACTGTAACACTTTGTTGCAGTGCATTCATAAAGGCCCGGTCAAAAAACCCAAGTGACCAAACACGAGTCGATCGGCGCGCTCACAGAAAGTGCAAGTGTCAGCATTCTGTTACACGCGCCGGCCGAACTCAAGTGCATGCATATACCCTCGCGCTCCAGCTTAAGAGAGCATAATTTAATACATATAATATATAGGTACATAGCCGTCTCTCTGCCGCCGCCTGCGAGCAGCGCAGCTACGGGACTTAGCCTTAATTAGACTTAAAGAATATTGTAAAAGAACAGAGACATTTTGATCGTTGGAGCGGCACCTTTGCTGCTCCTACTAAATAAAAAACACAAATTGGAACCAAATAGAATAAACTTATTTCATGGCGACCGTGACTAGAGTCACAAGGAGCAGCGAATCGGGAAGATTATTAATACAATGAGGATACAAGGAGGATATACACAAGAAAAACACGTCAATCAACACCGCCCGCGTGGACGACGGCGCAAAAACTTTATAATGAGCTTGAATTTTTAAAGGAAACCCTCCAAAATAGAGTACCACAAGGCACAACTCCCTCAGCAACCCAAATACAAATAATAAATGAAAAACTAATAACGAAACCAAATATTCCCAAGCCACTGCCGAAACGACCACAAGTCTGCCCGACCGACTGCCCCGGACCTCTCAACTCTGCGGCATGCAATTCCGCATGCATGAAGCCGAAGACCAGTGCGAAGACCAGCACCGGTACCGCCTGAGCCCATAGGCCCAGGACAGCAGCAGCAGATATCAAGCGTGGGAGGCACGACCGCCACCTGCGCCTTCGAAGGAGCGTCAGCGTAGCCAAACCGGCGACGACCAGTTGACGTAGAAGGAAGAAAGAGAAACCAACCAAGCTGGAAGCAAACATTTTTTTTATATAATATAATATTTTGTAAAATTGAGCGGAACCTTTTCTGCCCGATTAGATGTGTAGCCCGTAAAGCTATGCAAAAAACTAGGTAGGAAGTTTGTTAATTTAAATGCGCAGTAATGCGATAAGTAAATTTTCAATAGAAGATCATAATAATTTTAAATAAACACTTTATACACATAAAATAAAAGTATATGCAAAACCCACCAAAATGACTTTGGACACAAAAACAGAAAAAAAAAAAAATAAAAAAAACAGCACAAACAACAGTGATTACACATAAATATATTTCATAAATGTTAACACCTAAAATATAAGAAAATGGAATACAATAAAAATGAATAAATAAAAATAAAAAATATATATTAAATAAAAATGGCTACACTAAAAGCAATTAGAGACACGTATGATAGGGACATTCTCTTTAAAGAAAGAATTCTGCAATTAGTTTCAGCAACTTCAGTGAGCATTTACGGTTTAGAAAATGTATATATTGAAACATTTAATTTAGATACTTCTCCAATAATACATTGCCCAAGCACCCAAAAGGGAATCGTATTATCCACTATTCCAGGCGTACAAGTTAGATCGGTAGTAGACGAGCACCCAATACTAGGTAGAGCAATAGTAATGACAGTTTTCAAGAAATAATTCATATCCATAATATAATGGAATGGAATTATAGACGAATGAATTATACAAGCTAATAAAACAAAAAAAAATAAATATAAAAATATTTCAATATATTCTTCTTACAAAGTATGGCTAAACTAAAGGCATGGAATGGAACAAATTGTACGGGGAATTATCAAACATTAAAACTAATTTTGACAGATCATAAAAGTCACTAACCCAGAATAGTGACGGTTAAGAAGCATGTTGAATTATTAGTAGAGTGCTTTAATGAAGCGCGAATGCTAATACATGATCACAGGGAAAGATTAAATCAAGATCATTGGTCACAGGTATCGAAACTTTTGATACGACTACGATCTAATTTAATATTTGTTAAACAAAAGTTCAGTTTAGAAATATCGGTACCAACCGTTTTAAACACTCCAATAGCAGTTGACACTGCACCTGACCCGGAATCAACAGAAACGAACGAATCGGAGTCAGAAGAGCTTCCCGAAGTAAACCTCAAAATAGAAGATGACGATTTGAATAATCTTACTATTCCGGCGATATACACTGATCTGGACAATTCAACAGATTCAGATACTTCGAGTGTAATAGAAAACAAAATAAGTAACTCTATCACAATGGCACAATCAAATATTGATTTTATTAATACAGCATCCAAGCTTATACCAGTTTTTGATGGTAAGGCTGAAAATTTAACAAGCTTCATTGCTGCTTTACAAATAATAGAATCAATAAAAGGCGAGCACGAAGAATTAGCTGTTTCAATAATTAAAACAAAGCTAAAAGGTGTCGCCAGAAATCTAATCGGTAATGAAACAACAATTACCGAAGTGATTTCCAGACTAAGAAGCAACGTCAAAGGCGAAACTGTAGAAGTATTATCAGCGAAGCTGATGAACCTACAGCAGCGCAATAAAACTGCTAACCAATACACACAAGAAATTGAGCAGATGACGAAAGCCTTAGAAGGTGCATATATAACAGATGGTTTACCTTTAGAGCTAGCCAGAAGTTATTCCACGCAACATGCAGTCAAGGCAATGACTAAAAATTGCTCAATTGATAAGGTAAAACTTATCATGCAAGCTGGCACCTTTAGTACTATGAACGATGCCATTTACAAATTTGTCAATAGTTGCACTGAAGCAACTGGACAGTCAAACACCGTCCTATATTTCAAGAACTATCCACAGCGCGGCTCAAATCGCGGACGTGGAAATTATAGAGGTAATTTTCGTGGTAATCACAATAACTACAACAACAATAACTACAACAACAATAACTATAACAACAATTACCAAAATAACAATGGAGGACGAGGCCATTATAGTGGAAACGAGGCCACAATGGCAATAACCAAAGCAATGTCAGAATAACCCAAAATACTAACCAAAACACATCGGAAAACTCCCAAAGCCCTTTAAATACTCAACAATAAAAGAACTCAGAGTTCACACCATTAATCTCAGCCAAAATATATTCGTTTCATTTTTCAATGTAGCTACTGGAAAAGAACTTATCTTTTTAATAGACACAGGTGCAGACATTTCCATTTTAAAAGAAACTTCGGATAACTTCCAAAACATCCAAGATGATTACATCATAGACATAAAAGGCATAAGTAAAGAAATAACCAAATCCCAAGGTTTAGTTTCTATGGAGATACAGACAACTAAATACATAATTCCACACGATTTTCATATCGTAAATTCACATTTCCCTATTCCATGCGATGGAATATTAGGCATCGACTTTATTAAAAACAAGAGAGAACGATATAGTCGGGTGCCCCGACTATCAGATACCCGTTACTCAGGTAAAGGGAGTGCGAGGGAGATGGAGATAGAAACTTTGATCACGCATAACTTTTTAACGAATGGTCCGATTTGAAAAATTTCTTCTACATTTCGATAGGTATTGATAAACACAATAAAATTGCATTTTTACTTTTCCGAAATATTAAAATTTTTAAAATCGTATATAAGCGATTGTGGGCGTTAAAGGGGGCGTGGCACCTTTTTGAAACAAACTTGCGCTGCGTAGGAACTTCTAGAATCTGCATGCAAAATGCCAATCTTCTAGCTTTTATAGTTTCCGAGATCTCAGCGTTCATACGGACAGACAGACAGACGGACAGACAGACGGACAGACGGACAGACGGACATGGCTATATCGACTCGGCTAGTGACCCTGATCAAGAATATATATACTTTATAGGGTCGGAAACGCTTCCTTCTAGCTGTTACATACTTTTGCACGAATACAATATACCCTTTTACTCTACGAGTAACGGGTATAAATACAACTGTCAATTAGACTTCAAGCCATCTGAAGATTGGCTCATAATTAGACCCAATAATTTAAAATTTCCAATTAATGTACCAATAGCTCATAGTTCTGGCAATAATTCAATACCTCTGCCAGCAAGATCCCAAGTTATTCGGAAAATTGAACTTAATTCAAAAGAAGACAGTGTATTAATTCCAAATCAGGAAATTCAACATGGTATTTACGTTGCAAATACCATAGCAATATCCAATAATGCCTTCATAAGATTAATAAACACAACAAATACCGACAAAGTAGTCAGTACAGATAACCTAACATATGAATCACTTTCGAACTACGATGTAGTCAACACAAATCCAGACAATAGAAAAAAATCCGTACTATCACAACTTTCAAAAAACTTCCCTCCACAGTTCAGTATTCGGATATATATATATATTCGGATTGGAAACCGAATCAGTAACCACAAATAATTTTTATAAACAGAAACTGAGATTAAAAGATGATGAACCAGTATATATAAAGAACTATCGAAGCCCACATAGTCAGGTGAACGAAATACAAAAGCAAGTAGGAAAATTAATCTCTGAAGGGATTGTCGAACCGTCAGTATCCGAATATAATAGCCCATTGTTACTTGTTCCTAAGAAATCATCCCCCGGGTCAAATGTAAAGAAATGGCGATTAGTAATTGACTACCGCCAAATTAATAAAAAATTACTATCTGATAAATTCCCATTACCTAGAATTGATGATATTTTAGATCAACTAGGTCGAGCAAAATACTTTTCATGTCTTGACTTAATGTCAGGATTCCATCAAATTGAACTAGAAAAAGGTTCAAGAGATATAACGTCTTTTTCAACGAGCAACGGCTCATATCGCTTCACGCGATTACCCTTCGGATTAAAAATAGCTCCTAATTCGTTTCAGAGGATTATGACTATTGCGTTCTCTGGTCTAGAACCTTCTCAAGCATTCCTTTATATGGATGACTTAATAGTAATTGGTTGTTCCGAAAAACATATGCTTAAGAACTTAACAGATGTTTTTGAGAAATGAAGGAAATACAACCTAAAGTTACATCCAGAAAAATGTTCATTTTTTATGCATGAAGTGACTTTTCTAGGTCATAAATGCACTGATAAAGGAATACTTCCAGATGACAAGAAATACGATGTCATTATGAACTACCCAGTTCCGCACGACGCGGACAGTGCTAGACGTTTCATAGCATTCTGTAACTATTATAGACGTTTTATAAAAAATTTCGCCGACTATTCACGGCACATAACAAGATTATGTAAAAAGAATGTTCCTTTCGATAGGTATTGATAAACACAATAAAATTGCATTTTTACTTTTCCGAAATATTAAAATTTTTAAAATCGTATATAAGCGATTGTGGGCGTTAAAGGGGGCGTGGCACCTTTTTGAAACAAACTTGCGCTGCGTAGGAACTTCTAGAATCTGCATGCAAAATGCCAATCTTCTAGCTTTTATAGTTTCCGAGATCTCAGCGTTCATACGGACAGACAGACAGACGGACAGACAGACGGACAGACGGACAGACGGACAGACGGACATGGCTATATCGACTCGGCTAGTGACCCTGATCAAGAATATATATACTTTATAGGGTCGGAAACGCTTCCTTCTAGCTGTTACATACTTTTGCACGAATACAATATACCCTTTTACTCTACGAGTAACGGGTATAAATACAACTGTCAATTAGACTTCAAGCCATCTGAAGATTGGCTCATAATTAGACCCAATAATTTAAAATTTCCAATTAATGTACCAATAGCTCATAGTTCTGGCAATAATTCAATACCTCTGCCAGCAAGATCCCAAGTTATTCGGAAAATTGAACTTAATTCAAAAGAAGACAGTGTATTAATTCCAAATCAGGAAATTCAGCATGGTATTTACGTTGCAAATAACATAGCAATATCCAATAATGCCTTCATAAGATTAATAAACACAACAAATACCGACAAAGTAGTCAGTACAGATAACCTAACATATGAATCACTTTCGAACTACGATGTAGTCAACACAAATCCAGACAATAGAAAAAAATCCGTACTATCACAACTTTCAAAAAACTTCCCTCCACAGTTCAGTATTCGGATATATATATATATTCGGATTGGAAACCGAATCAGTAACCACAAATAATTTTTATAAACAGAAACTGAGATTAAAAGATGATGAACCAGTATATATAAAGAACTATCGAAGCCCACATAGTCAGGTGAACGAAATACAAAAGCAAGTAGGAAAATTAATCTCTGAAGGGATTGTCGAACCGTCAGTATCCGAATATAATAGCCCATTGTTACTTGTTCCTAAGAAATCATCCCCCGGGTCAAATGTAAAGAAATGGCGATTAGTAATTGACTACCGCCAAATTAATAAAAAATTACTATCTGATAAATTCCCATTACCTAGAATTGATGATATTTTAGATCAACTAGGTCGAGCAAAATACTTTTCATGTCTTGACTTAATGTCAGGATTCCATCAAATTGAACTAGAAAAAGGTTCAAGAGATATAACGTTTTTTTCAACGAGCAACGGCTCATATCGCTTCACGCGATTACCCTTCGGATTAAAAATAGCTCCTAATTCGTTTCAGAGGATTATGACTATTGCGTTCTCTGGTCTAGAACCTTCTCAAGCATTCCTTTATATGGATGACTTAATAGTAATTGGTTGTTCCGAAAAACATATGCTTAAGAACTTAACAGATGTTTTTGAGAAATGAAGGAAATACAACCTAAAGTTACATCCAGAAAAATGTTCATTTTTTATGCATGAAGTGACTTTTCTAGGTCATAAATGCACTGATAAAGGAATACTTCCAGATGACAAGAAATACGATGTCATTATGAACTACCCAGTTCCGCACGACGCGGACAGTGCTAGACGTTTCATAGCATTCTGTAACTATTATAGACGTTTTATAAAAAATTTCGCCGACTATTCACGGCACATAACAAGATTATGTAAAAAGAATGTTCCTTTTAAATGGAAGGATGAGTGTGAATATGCATTTCAATACTTAAAAACAAAACTTATGGAACCTACCTTGCTACAATATCCAGATTTCACTAAAGAATTCTGTATAATAACAGATGCAAGTAAGCAAGCATGTGGAGCGGTTTTAACTCAAAACCATAATGGTCTCCAACTTCCCATTGCAAACGCATCAAGAGCATTTACAACAGGTGAAAGTAACAAATGTACTACTGAGCAGGAATTAGCTGCAATTCATTGGGCGATATTACATTTCAGACCATATATATATGGAAAACATTTCTTAATAAAAACAGACCATAGACCTTTAACATACCTTTTCTCAATGATCAACCCCAGTTCTAAACTGACACGTATGAGGCTCGAACTAGAAGAATACGACTTTACAGTCGAATATTTAAAGGGAAAAGATAATTATGTAGCTGATGCGTTATCAAGGATAACCATCAAAGATCTACTAAATATAACTGGAAATATATTGAAAGTCACTACTAGATATCAAAGTAGACAAAAATTCCGCGCGGAAAATCAAGAACAAGAATTGCCTATGCAATCTTTAAATAAAGCTTCCAAGCCCAACGTATTTGACGTCATAAACAATGATGAAGTACGTAAAGTAGTGACCTTGCAGATAAAAAATACGTTATGTTTATTTAAACAAGGCAGAAAAATTACTGCAAGATATGATGTTAGCGATTTATATACTAATGGAGTTATTGACTTAGATCAATTTTTCCAAAGGCTTGAAATGCAAGCCGGTATACATAAAATCAGCCAACTCAAAGTGGCACCGTAGGAAAATATCTTTGAACATACTTCAATAGATAATTTCAAATTAATGGGCAATAAAATCTTGAAAACATTAAGAGTAGCGCTACTCAACCCGGTGACCCAAATAACAAATTTAAAAGAAAAAGAAGCAATTTTGTCTACATTTCATTATGATCCAATTCAAGGAGGTCATACTGGCATATCAAAAACTTTGGCCAAAGTAAAAAGACACTATTACTGGAAAAGTATGTCTAAAGATATAACTGAGTACGTAAGAAAATGTAAAAAATGCCAGAAAGCCAAAATAACTAAACACACAAAGACCTCTTTAACAATTACAGACACACCAATAAATGCTTTCGACAGAGTGATAGTGGACACAATTGGTCCACTACCAAAATCAGAAAATGGCAATGAGTATGCAGTCACTTTAATATGTGATTTAACTAAGTATTTAGTTGCCATACCTGTTCCGAATAAAAATGCTAATACTGTCGCTAAAGCAATATTTGAATCTTTTATCCTGAAGTACGGTCCAATGAAGACGTTCATTACGGACATGGGAACAGAATATAAGAATTCAATTATAGACGATTTGTGCAAATATTTGAATATTGAAAATATTACATCCACAGCACACCACCACCAGACAGTTGGAACAATAGAAAGAAGTCATAGAACTTTCAATGAGTACATAAGATCTTACATATCGGTTGATAAAACTGATTGGGACGTATGGCTTCAATATTTTGTCTTTTGTTTCAACACGACCCCCTCTATGGCACATACTTATTGTCCATATGAGCTAGTATTCGGTAAAACAAGTAATTTACCGAAACATTTTAATAGCATAGACAGTGTAGAAGCACTATATAATATAGATGACTATGCTAAGGAAAGTAAGTATAGATTAGAAGTAGCCTATAAAAGAGCTAGAGTTATGATAGAAGCAAATAAGAATAGAAATAAACTAATATACGATCATAAAGTAAGGGATATAGATATATCAGTAGGTGACCAAGTTTTATTAAAAAACGAGACAGGTCATAAGTTAGATCCTAAATATACAGGTCCGTATAAAGTAACGGAAATAGGAGAAAGAAATAACATTATAATAATGAATAACAAAAACAAAAAACAAAAAGTTCATAAGGATAGATTAAAAACGTTTATTTCATAATTGCATTTAGCATGGCCATGCTTAGAAATACTTCTTTCTTAAATAAGAATACTATTATAAATTCCATTCTCTTTTATCAAAAAAAAAAAATTAAAAAAAAAAAAATTTTAATAAAAAAAATTATTATTATTCCTTTAAGTAAAATATACCAATAAAATAACGTCATAATATATTACGTTATTTTTCAAAAGGAGGGAGATGTAGTATGCGCATTTATTGAATATCTACTGTAAACACACTGTAACACTTTGTTGCAGTGCATTCATAAAGGCCCGGTCAAAAAACCCAAGTGGCCGAACACGAGTCGATCGGCGCGCTCACAGAAAGTGCAAGTGTCAGCATTCTGTTACACGCGCCGGCCGAACTCAAGTGCATGCATATACCCTCGCGCTCCAGCTTAAGAGAGCATAATTTAATACATATAATATATAGGTACATAGCCGTCTCTCTGCCGCCGCCTGCGAGCAGCGCAGCTAGGGGACTTTGCCTTAATTAGACTTAAAGAATATTGTAAAAAAACAGAGACATTTTGATCGTTGGAGCGGCACCTTTGCTGCTCCTACTAAATAAAAAACACAAATTGGAACCAAATAGAATAAACTTATTTCACATTATTTCTTTTTGATTCTACAACTTAGTTTGAATTCAAATTTTAGGAGAAGAAACGAATAAGAAGGTCAGCTCTTTGAATTTTTATGGGTATCGATTGATGATTCGACTAGATGTTGACAATCATCTGTTGAGATACCGCCGTTTGTTTCAATAGTACTGTGTCGACATGTACGTCAAAGTAGAAACGGAGCGTCTGAATTTCATTCGTTTCAATCAGGCGAGTACATCCACATGCGTGACGCCATCGCTACTGAAGGACACGCGGCCAGCATCGGTTGTTTGACCATTCTCCCAGCTACTTATGCTGGAAGCCCGCGCCATATGCATGAGTACGCTCAAGATGCGATGACGTATGTCCGTAATTACGGACGCCCGGATTTATTCATCACGTTCACTTGCAATCCGAAATGGCCCGAAATTACGAATCGGTTGCTTCCAGGACAAACATCTAGCGATCGACCTGACAGCAAAAGATCACAGTACTTATGAATTACATCGTTAAGCAGAAGGTTTTTGGCGCAGTTCGTTGTTGGATGTACTCGGTTGAGTGGCAGAAGCGTGGCTTACCACATGCGCACTTTCAGCTTTGGATGTTCGACAAGATCCGACCAGATCAAATTGATTCGATTATTTCAGCCGAAATACCAGAAGTTTCACTCTGGGGTTATATGAAGCCCTGAAATTGGGGCGAGACAAAGTTCGCCAGTGTCCACTTGTGAACTCTTGCAACTTTCAGGATTTGATTTACAGTTGACGTTAATTTATTAATTTGACTTTGTATTCTGGTATTTATTTCTATTTGTCTATTCTTTGAATTGATTAATTGTGTTTCTGTAAATTTAATTCTTTCTAAATCCCCTGCTACGACTTTTAATATTGATCCTAAAAAGTCTAAACTCCTGGCTACCCTGTGGTGTACGCCTAACGAGTGGAGCAGGTCGCGGAGGTGACCTGTGTCCACATTTAAAAGTTTCCTCCTGTGTGACTGGGGGAACATATCGCTCATATTCTCTGTTTCTTCTACTACGCGCCTGTACTCTGAAAGGTTCGAAGTCCTCCCACACTAGTATTCGGCCGTCAATAATAGGGATGTATTTGGCCTGTGAATAGTCGGTGATGTGCGCCGACGCCATGGCTAAGGAGAAGAGGATTGGGATAATTTTGAACCTGTGGAATGAATTCGGAGCTATATTTTTGTTTATGACAAGGTTGCCCACCACCAACCGGAATTAACTTAACCTTAAACGAGGACGGAAGCTAACTTCGGCAAGCCGAAGTTTTAATACCCTTGCAGACTTTGCCGAAATTGCTAAAACTAAAAAAGTAGCGAAAGGAATAGGTATACATAAATAAACTAGATTTGCATCGTTTGATGTCAATTGCTTTTATACTGCAAAAATGTCATATAAAAATAGAAAAAAAGGGATACTTTCGCAGCCTTTAACTATTTTTCCTACGGACGCTATAAGAAATAGACGTCCGATCGGCAAGCGCTTTTACCCTAATCAAGATATGCGTAAATAAATAAGACTTGGAAAAATTTATGTCAGTAGCTTACACACTACGCGAAAAATTCAGAAAATCATCAAATTTGGACCGATTTCACCCTGTTGTTCCTATGGGAGCTGTAGGATATAGACGTCCGATCGTCACGTGCTTTTACCCTAATCAAGGTATGCATAAAAAAATAAGATTTGGAAAGATTTATGTTAATAGCTTTTACACTGCGCGAAATATCTTCCATTCTTGAAAGTTATATCCGATTGTTCCTATGGGAGCTATAGGATATAGACGTCCGATCAGCAAGCGCTTTTACCTTGATGAAGGAATGCATAAAAAATACGATTTAAAAAAATTTATAGCAATAGCTTTTACACAGCGCGAAATATTCTGAAAAACATAAAATTTGGACCGATTTTACCCTATTGTTCCTATGGGAGCTATAGGATATAGACGTCCGATCGTCACGCGCTTTTACCCTGATCAAGGTATGCATAAAAAAATAAGCTTTGGAAAGATTTATGTTAATAGCTTTTACACTGCGCGAAATATCATCAATTCTTGCTAGATATATCCGATTGTTCCTATGGGAGCTATAGGATATAGACGTCCGATCGGGGCGATTTTCAAACTTGATCTGCGTACACATGTTTTAGGACGAGTGTGAAAGTTTCAGATCGCTAGCTTTTAAACTGAGCTCGCAAACGGTATTGAAACGGACATGGCTACATCGACTCCCCTATTGATCCTGTTCAAGAATATATATACTTTATAGGGTCGGAAACGTCTCCTTCACTGCGTTACAAATTCTGACCAAAATTATAATACCCTCTGCAAGGGTATAAAAAGTATTTTATCAGCTAAGCTTACAGCTAGTTAAAATTTGTGCCAAGTGGCTAAATGGAAAAAAAATGGTTAAAAACTTGTTTTTATTTTATGTTGTCTTTGTGGACCATTCTCCCATAACCAAGACTTTCTCGCCGACTTCGAACACTCTATTTTGTCGGGAGACATTTTCTCTGGCCCTGAGTGTGTCTTGAGCCCTTATGATCCTGTCTTTTATTTCCGTTGGCGGATCGCTTAGGTGCACTTCCACCACGTCGACCGGTCGTTTGTTAATGACCGAATGAATCGACTTGTTATACTTGGTGGTGGCTAACAAAATTATTTCCACAGTGTCGGTTAACCCTTTATCGATTTTCAGGCAACGCGCGAGTTTCGAGTTTGAGACGCTATGGAGGGGTGGTGCATTTGTAGTGCTCACACCAAAATGGTTCTCTAGCATGGCTGAGATTGTGTGCGAGTTTAATGATGGTTCATTATCGCAATAGACTACCCTAGCCCTGAGGAAAAAATTCATAAGTTGTAGTATGGGCGGTTTGAGGTCTTCGATTGTCCTTGAGTGGACATGCTGCAAGACGGCAAATTTTGAAAACTTGTCAATGCAGGTGAGGAAGTTTCTTATCCGTAGAAAAATGTCAATGTGAAGCATTTCTCCTCTCACGTGAGAGGGGGTCGGCGTCTCGCCAAGCACCTGTTTCTTTGGGTTCATATTTGGCTTTTGCGCACGTCTTGCAATTCATTACGATCTCGGCAGCTAACTTGGCCATTTTTGGAAAGGAGTACTCGGAGAGTACCTGCTTTACGTTTTCTTGGTATGACCTGTGAGCCCTGTTGTGTTCAGCGGAGAGGATTTCTCGTCTCTCTGCAATTGCAAAAATGTCCGTTACGCGATTTTTGCAATGCCAAAATTTTGTGGCTGGAAATTGGCAAACTAGATCGTCCAGTATCATTGTGAGTGTGTGCAAATTGCTATGGAGGGCGTTTACGCCCTTAGGGACTATTAGATCTGCGAGCTCATCAAGTAATGACTCTTTGCAGGAGAAGCTGATCGCATGTCGTCTCTTGTGTTCAAAGAGAACAAAGCTGCGTTTTAGTGGAAAGCGTGCCTCCTCCAGAGTTATCTGGTTCTGGAAGCAATTTAAGGGCTTATCTCAATCTTGGCCTCAATTATGTGGGTCAGGGAGAGTTCGCTGTGTATAGTAGCTACGCACGATTCAGCGTCTTGCTCCCCCATGACATTAAGTTGTTGCCGAGATAGTGCATCGGCAACCAGATTTTCTTTACCGGGCTTGTAAAAAATGCGCGTCCCGGACTCATCAATTCGCGCTTTCCACCTTTTGATTTTTGCGTTCAGATTGGATTCCGAAACTGCAAAAGTTAATGGCTGGTGGTCGGTAAAGATATTTATATATATATATTTGGCCAATGCCCAAATTATAGCCAACAATTCTCTTTCGTTAGTGGCATAATTTACCTCCCTGTCTTTCAATGTCCTTGAGATCATTGTAATGGGGCGTCCCTCTTGGGACAGCACTGCACCAATGCCATAGGCCGAGGCAAATGCTTTCTTATAATCGGGGTATCTCAGCATCACATCTTTAGATACCAAGATATTTCGCAGCTTCTGGAACGCCTTTTGCTGTGCTTCAAAGAACTGAACTGGGATGTTCCGTGACCTATGCCTACTAACAGTTCCTTTTAGGATATCAGAAATAGGTCTATAGCTGCAAAATCCTATATAAAACATCTGTAATAACTCGCCAAGCCGATGAACGACCGGACGTCGAATACAGACTTTGGTTCCGGAAAGTCTTTAATGGCCCTGACCTTTTCTGGATCAGTCGTCGCGCCATCACTGATTACTATGAACCCTAAAAAACTCACACTCTTTTTGAAGAAGCGTGATTTTTCTACTGACACCCTCATGTTTGCTTCGTAAAGGTTCTTTAGAACCCAATCTACATGTGTGACGTGGGATTGTTCATTTTCTGAAAAGATGATTACATCATCCACTCGCAAAATGTCGTCAATTGTTCTCTGAAATATGCTGGCCGCATTTTTCAGACCAAAAGGGAGCCTTCGAAATTCATATTTTCCCCCGTTTACCGAGAAGGAAGTTTTCTCACGGTTCTGTTTTCTCTAGAGTTCTGCGAGCATGATCTGGTGATAACCCGACTTAAGGTCCAATGTTGTGAAATACATGGCCTTGCCCAAGTTCCCCAATATCATTGAGATATTTGGCATGGGGTACTTGTCGGATATTGTTCTCTCATTAAGTTTGCGAAAGTCGTATTACTAGTCGCATGTTCTTGTTACCCTCTTCGTCAGTGCCCTTCTTGTCTACTACCCATATTGGGTTATTGTAAGGGGACACTTATTTCTGGATTATACCGTTACTCAGCAGATTTTGTATTTCCTTGTTTACGAAGTCGGCCGCCCCCATAGGGTACGGATATAATTTCGCATAAATAGGCTCTTCGTTTTCTGACCTAATGGTGGCGAACACCGAAGTGTTATACGATAGGGCTTCATCTGGATTTGCAAAAGCCTTTTTCCTATCCATGAGCATTTTCAGAAAGGTACCTCTTATCAAAGGTGGCGCATCTGAGCAATCTATATTGGTAAAATTTACATCAGTGCACGTATGGAACGAATTTTTTCGGCTTCCGTACCCCATTTCAGTTGGCCGGAAGCTAGACAAAGAGATGTCCCTGCCTGTGTTAACAGGTCTAGGCCGATTATTCCGTCGAATGTAGATAAGTCTGGTAATATAAAAAAGGTCGCCTTAATATTGAATAGCGAAATGAAGCATTTTTCTTTCATTGTGGTCTCGCCATGAATGGAATGGATAGTGAAAAGGGAATTAACTGGGCGGACACCTTTTAACCCTTTATGTGGTCGAATGAAATTTTTAGATGCGCCCGTGTCAATCAATAACTTCATGTGCACCCCTGCTACTCTTCGTCCGATGATGGGTAACAGGGATATTCCCCTAAAAAATTAATTACGTCTGAATCATACTCACAAATAGCATCATCGTTAATTTCTGCTACTGCGCTGGAAGCAGTGTTGTCGCTTTTTTTCGCTGCCTGCTCTGTGCCCTGGGTGACGTGATTTACCCTTTGTTGCTTCCTTGGGGCGCATGTGCGCACGGACGTGGCAGACCTCCTATTTTGGTAAGTAGGAACAGGGCCCCCCCTGCCCTAGCAGAGGGATCGACTTCCATCGGCTCCGGTATACTCTGCAGTTTACTATTGCGCGGGTCAGAATGGATGTGCGCTTTAACTTGTTTAGTGTAATACGGGTGTGACGCTGCGCGCAAAAAAACAAGATGTAAAGAAAAATAGACTAAAAAAGTTAAACGAAAGGAGCGTTTAATTTCGATTCAAACTAAGAATGCGCGCGCGCCAACGATCGCGCCCGTAGGGGCACACTAGACCGAGAGAGATGGCCATACTTATACCGGAAAATCCCACACAGGCGGCGGGCACATTAGATCTCGCCGAGCCCTATATAAGGCGGACCACGGGCCATAGAAGGTCACTTAGCAGCCAACCGTCTAAGGGTAAAGAGGCAACTCCCCAGTGGTGGTAAGAAGCACAGTTATTTTTTGATTGATCTAGTCCACCAAAAAATAACTTTGCTGCTTACCACCACTGGGTGGTGGTGTTAGCTCCCGTAGTACTTCCTCCTCCCTTTAACCTTCTCGGCTTGCCGACCTGGAGGTATCCCTAGGAGACGTCTGATTTCAGGATCACACCTCCTTACGGCACGGTTCACCGGCCGAACTCTCTCTCTTGTGGCTGACTCCAGGGTCCCCAAGCAACTCTCTCTCTTGTGGCTGACTTCAGGGTCCCCAAGCAATTCTCTCTCTCTTGTGGCTGACTTCAGGGTCCCCAAGCAACCCATTCTCCTCTTGTGGCTGACTTCAGGGTCCCCAAGCCAAACATTCTATCTCTCTTGTGGCTGACTTCAGGGTCCCCAAGCAACATTCTCTCTCTTGCGGTTGACTTTCGGGTCCCCAAGAACTAAATAGCTCTCTCTCGAGCCCACATTTTGGCAGCTCTGGCATTTTTTAATTTTTTCTGTAGGCCTAACTGCATAATATGCTCGTGCATAGCCGGCAAGCGCTGCCCATTGGAGTGGCCGTTACGAAGCTCATTTATGTTAGCTTTAAGTTTTAGTTCTGATTTTGATCCAATAAAGAGCACATCGCTCATCAAGCAAACTCCGGCAACCGCCGTTAATCAATTTATTATTTGAACACTGACTGAGTCTCTAGGCCAGCAGCGAACGGAGGGCAGTCACCCTTCCAGCGTAATCGTCATAACTCTTCAGTGGACGACAGCTGATCACCGGCCAACCGGCCACCTATCTACTGAAGCTACGCGGAACCACCGCCCACGTACCAACATAAATCGGCCAACCGGCCACCTACCTACCAGAGCTACGCAGAACCACCATCCACGTACCAACGTAAATCGACTAGACCGGCGATCGAACACGGGACTGCAGCTAGGGACTAACTGCGGTAAACACATTTAAACTAATTGGCGCTCAACTAGTGGTAAAAAATTACCCGACTGGAAAAACTAAGCTTGGAAATTAAAATTGACGGCGGCACGAGAAAAACGCAGATGCAAAACAATTCACAAAACATGTAAGTGGGCCCTTCGGTCAAAACATTTATGTCTTCAATAAAAATCATTTATATAGTTCGGACAACTGTCTCAAGAAAAATGAGCATTTAATTCTGTCCATTTAATTCTTGTAACAACAAAGTAAAAGAAGTGAAATATATAAACAAGAGAGAACGCTATAGTCGGGTGCCCCTACTATCAGATACCCGTTACTCAGGTGCGAGGGAGATGGAGATAGAAACTTTGATCACGCATTACTTTTTAACGAATGGTCCGATTTGAAAAATTTCTTCTACATTTCGATAGGTATTCATAAACACAATAAAACTGCATTTTTACTTTTCCGAAATATTTAAATTTTTAAAATCGTATATAAGCGATTGTGGGCGTTAAAGGGGGCGTGGCACCTTTTTGAAACAAACTTGCGCTGCGTAGGAACTCCTAGAATCTGCATGCAAAATGCCAATCTTCTAGCTTTTATAGTTTCCGAGATCTCAGCGTTCATACGGACAGACAGACAGACGGACAGACAGACGGACAGACAGACGGACAGACGGACATGGCTATATCGACTCGGCTAGTGACCCTGATCAAAAATATATATACTTTATACGGTCGGAAACGCTTCCTTCTTGCTGTTACATACTTTTGCACGAATACAATATACCCTTTTACTCTACGAGTAACGGGTATAATAAACGAGGGAAAAGTGGATTTTTGGAAAATCTCAGTATTTATAATTTAACAGCCACAGTTAGGTTATTATACCCGTTACTCGTAGAGTAAAAGGGTATATTGTATTCGTGCAAAAGTATGTAACAGCTAGAAGGAAGCGTTTCCGACCCTATAAAGTATATATATTCTTGATCAGGATCACTAGCCGAGTCGATCTAGCCATGTCCGTCTGTCTGTCCGTCTGTCCGTCTGTCTGTCCGTATGAACGCTGAGATCTCGGAAACTATAAAAGCTAGAAGATTGGCATTTTGCATGCAGATTCTAGGAGTTCCTACGCAACGCAAGTTTGTTTCAAAAAGGTGCCACGCCCCCTTTAACGCCCACAATCGCTTATATACGATTTTAAAAATTTAAATATTTCGGAAAAGTAAAAATGTAGTTTTATTGTGTTTATCAATACCTATCGAAATGTAGAAGAAATTTTTCAAATCGGACTATTCGTTAAAAAGTTATGCGTGACCAAAGTTACTATCTCCATCTCCCTCGCACTCCCTTTACCTGAGTAACGGGTATCTGATAGTCGGGGCACCCGACTATAGCGTTCTCTCTTGTTTTTTTTATATATAATTATACAAATGTATTTCATATATATATTTAGTATTTGATTTCATATAATTACAAGAAATTAATAGTTGATATATATCCAACATATATGTCGCATTTATGTTGATCATCAATAAAATGGTATTAGTTCTTCTATATAATTAAACATATTTATTCATTTATATTATTTTTTAATATTTGATTGAAAGTTTGGAGTATCACCACAACTTGGTTCGTTGAAGATTATGTTTTTTCTATCGTACATGTGCCGTCCTCCTCGATTCTCATAAGAGCCTTGAATATGCGCCATGCATTTTAAACCTGAAGGAATTGTCTCATTTTTGACCATCATGATTGTACTTTATTTTATAAACTCTGTGATCTCGGGAGCTATAATATTTCGAGGGTTGGGGTTTTAGATTTAGTTTCCTTTGTTTACCATCCAGCGTAAAATTGTTATGCGAATGTGCCACGTCCACTCTAACGCCCACAATCGCTAACTAAGCTAAGGTCTGTCTAGCGCTTTAGATCTTATTTTCATTATTAATATCCATCTTGCACCAGAATATTTTTAAAATTAATTGCTCATAAGTTTTTAATGAGTTATAAGCAATTAAAGTTTTCCCAATAGATGGCGCTTGTTTAAAAATCGGAATCGGTTGCTCTGGCAGTCACATTTTTTAAGGAGAGAGAGAATAAAAATTCTTCATACGCATTCTACTAGTGACCATGAAGACCATTTTTGCTTCAGCCAAGTGCCACGCCCACAAAAATCTTCAACGCTAAAATCTGACTAGCAGCCGCTTTTCAAATGATTTTGTAAAATTGTAAATCGATACCAATATACTCATTCAAAATTGTATAAATCGGACCCTTGGCTGAGTAACTGGTATATGATAGTCGGGGCACCCGACTATAGCATTCACTGTTGTTTTATTTGTAAATTCTACATTACAAAAAATTTTCGAATCGCTCTCTGAAGAAATTGTCTCATTCTTAAATTTTGTTTTGATACTTCAGCGCTGTCCTCCTCGATTTTCATTAAAGCTTTATGTATGCGCCATGTTTTTTAAACCAGAAGGAATTTTTAAATTTTTGTCCATGGTATTTGAATTTTTTTTTGATGGTACAGGTGCCCTTTTCCTCGATTCTTGTAAAAACGTTGGGCAATAAAATTGTATATTTAAGCGTTGCGACACTCGTTATGCATACCTTGATCAGGGTAATAATAATAATAATCGGACCAAATTTTATGTTTTTCAGAATATTTCGCGCAGTGTATATGACATTTTTGCAGTATAAAAGCTATTGGCATGAAACTACGCAATTTATCTAATTTATTTATGTATACTTTTATACTTTTACCCTGAGCAAGGTAAAAGTTGCTGCCAATCAGACATGCTACAACCGCTATTTAAAAATGAAATTGATTACGTATAGCTAATCTTTTTTATACCCTTGCTGAGGGTATAATAATTTTAGTCAGAAGTTTGTAACGCAGTGAAGGAGACGTTTCCGACCCCATATTCTTGATCAGGATCAATAGAGGATTCCTATAGCCATGTCCGTCTGTTCGTCTGTCCGTCTGTCCGTCCGTCCGTCTGTCCGTCCGTCCGTCTGTCCTTCTGTTTCAATACCGTTTGCGAGCTCAGTTTAAAAACTAGCGATCTGAAACTTTCACATTTGTCCGAAAACATGTGTACGCAGTTCAAGTTTGAAAACCGCCCCGATCGGTTGTCTATATCCTATGGCTCCCATAGGAACAATCGGGTATAACTTTCAAGAATGGATGATATTTCGCGCAGTGTAAAAGCTATTAACATAAATCTTTCCAAATCTTATTTTTTTATGCATACCCTGATCAGGGTTAAACCGCTAGGCGATCGGACGTCTATATCCTATAGCTACCATTGGAACAATAGGGTGAAATCGGTTAAAATTTAATGATTTTTAGGATATTTCGCACAGTATATAAGCAATTGACATGAATCTTTCCAAATCGTATTTTTTTTATGCATACCTTGATTAGGGTAAAAGCACGTTCCCATAGGAACAACAGGGTGAAATCGGCCCAAATTTGATGATTTTCTGAATTTTTCGCGTAGTGTGTAAGCTACTGATATAAATATTTCCAAGTCTTATTTATTTACACATATTTTGATTAGGGTAAAAACGCTTGCCGATCGGACGTCTATATCTTATAGCTTCCGTAGGAAAAATTGTTAAAGGCTGCGAAAGAATCCCTTTTTTTCTATTTTTATATGACATTTTTGCAGTATAAAAGCAATTGATATCAAACGATGCAGATCTAGTTTATTTATGTAAAGCTTATTCTTTTCGCTACTTTTTCAGTTTTAGCAATTTCGGCAAAGTCTGCAAAGGTATTAAAACTTCGGCTTGCCGAAGTTAGCTTCCGTCCTCGTTATACCCGTTACTCGTAGAGTAAAAGGGTATATTGTATTCGTGCAAAAGTATGTAACAGGTAGAAGGAAGCGTTTCTGACCCTATAAAGTATATATATTCTTGTTTAGGATCACTAGCCGAGTCGATCTAGCCATGTCCGTCTGTCTGTCCGTATGAACGCTGAGATCTCGGAAACTATAAAAGCTAGAAGATTGGCATTTGGCAAGTAGATTTTAGGAGTTCCTACGCAGCGCAAGTTTGTTTCAAAATGGTGCCACGCCCCCTCTGTCGCCCACAAGCCACAAGCTGTGGCCACAGTTTTGATGCTATTATGAAAATTTTAATTGATATGTATTTGTTTCGTCAATACCTATCAATTGGCCTAATAAAAGTTTGCCACGCCCACTCTAACGCCCAAAAACCCATTAAACGCTTAAGCCTGGCTAGCGCCTACATTTCCGCCTTACGTGGCGCCATCTAACGGATGACTTTGGAACAGCTGGCCAAGGTGCTCAACAAAGTCAACGTTAATTCTCGATAAGGATTTCTATTAAAGGAAATTGCGATGGTTTTCATTTGTCAATACCGAACTATATCCCAAGAACTATGCAAATCAAATCAAGTTAGCCAATTTGGAGGTCTGAGTCAAACAATGGCGTAAGTGTGTATGTATGTAAGCATATACATATGTATGTATTTACATTGTACGCAGTTGCAATTGTTTAGCTGAGTAACGGGTATCTAATAGTCGAGGCACTCGACTATAGCGTTCTTTCTGGTTTTTTATTGTGTCCATATAAAAACAATAGTTTTCGATGCGAAATTATTTATCAAAATAATAAATTTATTATTTTTGTATTATTTATTATTTATTTCTTTCTGTGTAACTGCGCATCGCTTACTCGCCTGCCATTTCGGTGATTTTTTTTTTCACTGTGTACTGAAAATAATTTTATGCAGCGGCCGCACATTCTGTCACCTTGTAGACATTGTTGGTGTTTTTATTGTCCCGCATATTGAAAGGAAATACGACCCCCAAGTCTTACGGTTTTGTCTTTGTTTATGTTCATACAGCGCTTTTGCTTACGTGCACGGGTTTTCTGTGCAGTTAAATTCAACTGCCCATGAGTGATCCGTTTCTCTAATATAGGAACAGAAAACAATATTCAAGCGACTCAGATTCAGAGTCTATACAGCAAGTCCCCGCCTCAACCCCAAAACGCAAGCCCCCTGTCCCTCCTACAGACGTCATGGATCCCGGGCAACTTAGGCAGGTTATACAGGCAGCAGTTAATAATGCCCTTGCAGAACAGGCCGCTCAGAACAACATAAGAGACCAGGGGTTAAGACAACAAATCGAGGAGTTGGCCGACAGGGTGGCCGCAGTAAGTACTACACCAGCAACGGCTGGAGAAATAAAGACATACACGGCCATTCAAATAGATGATAATATACAATGTAACGAACCTTTAGAAGCTTTAAAATGCTTGCCCGAATTTTCGGGCGCACAGGAAACGTACGTCTCCTGGCGGCAGGCGGCCACGGCCACTTACCACATTTTCAGACGGTATGATGGTAGCTCGCGCCACTACCAGGCATCATTAGAAGTAAGATTAGGGGCCCTGCCGACGTCGTGCTGTCCTCATTCGGCACGATACTGAATTTCGACGCGATAGTAAGTCGTCTTGACTTCACGTTCTGTGACAAGCGTCCAATGCATGTTATTAAACATGAATTGGGTACCCTTAGACAGGGTGGCATGACCTTTTTACAATATTACGATGAGGTTGAGAAAAAACTCACCTTATTGACAAATAAAGTCAATATGTCGTATGATCCGTCAATGGCAACAATTTTATGTGCCAAATTCCGTGAGGATGCTTTATACGTGTTCATTTCAGGCCTGAAACGAAACCTCACGGATGTACTCTTCTCGGCGAAGCCGAAAGACATGCCATCGGCTTTGGCCCTGGCACAGGAAGTGGAATCGAACCACGAAAGATACATTTTCGCAACTACGTTTGCAAGAAGCCAGGAGGACAAAGATCGTCGTCAAAATCCAAAGCCACAAGATCGTCAACAAGACAAGCCCTTGCCGCAGCCAAATCAGCAGTTTGGTGCCGATAAAAACCCGCACTTTAGCAAACCGCATAGGGCCCAGGTGCATTCTGCACCGCAATATAATACTCCGGAGCCAATGGTTGTTGACCCATCCATTTCTAAGTTTGTACAACCGACCCAAACACAGGCTTACCAAAGCGGGAAGCCGGCTGCGTCCGGCCGTTCAGGCCCCGTTAAAAGACAAAGAGTCAATCATGTCACTCAAAGCGGCGAGCAGACGGACAAAAATTATTCTAGCGCAGCCTCCAGTGCAGCTGCAAAAATTGATAACGATGCCATTGAAGAATACGATTCGGATGCCATCAATTTTTTAGAGGAAAATCCCTGTTACCCGTCCTCAGACGAAGAGTAGCGGGGGCTTCTATGAAATTCCTCATAGACACGGGCGCTTCTAAAAACTTTATTAGACCTTACAAGGGGCTGAAAGGCGTCCGTCCAGTAGAAGCCCTTCCAATATTCATTCAATCCATGGCACAACCCAAATAACACAGAAATGCCTCGTCTCAATTTTTAATATAAAAGCAACATTCTTTATTCTATCGGACCTATCAACGTTCGATGGGATAATCGGCCTCGACCTGTTAACACAGGCTGGGGCATCGCTTTGCTTAAAATCTGGGAGTCTTAAATGGGGCACGGAAGTCGAAGAAATTTCCTTCCATACCTGTGCTGATGTCAATTTTACTAACGTAGATTGCTCTGATGCACCCCCTGTAATGAAAGATGCCTTTATAAAAATGCTTAAAAGCAGAAAAAGGGCATTTGCAGACCCCAATGAGGCACTACCGTATAACGGCATAATCCAGAAATCTGTGTCTCCGTACAACAACCCAATATGGGTAGTGAACAAGAAGGCGCGGCTGAAATGGGCAAAAAAAATATGCGACTAGTAATTGACTTTCGCAAGCTAAATGAAAGAACGGTATCTGATAAGTACCCCATGCCAAATATCTCCATGATATTGGGAAACCTAGGTAAGGACGCATTTCACATCGATTTTTTGGGGCCGCTCGAATCGACTAACAAGGCATACAAACATACTCTTGCTGTCATTGACGGATTCACCAAATTTTGTTGGCTATATCCCACAAAAAAAACGACTTCCAACGACGTCATCACCAGACTGGAGGCCCAGAGCGCAATATTTGGCAATCCTGTTCAAATAATATCCGATCGAGGCACAGCGTTCACTTCAGACGACTTCCGAAACTATTGTCAGAACGAGGGTATTGCAGTACATGCTGTTACTACAGGAGTTCCAAGAGCAAATGGGCAGGTTGAACGCCTCAACGCCAGAATTGTTTCCGTTCTGTCCAAACTATCCATAGATGACCCAAGCAAGTGGTACAAGTTTGTAAGCCAGGTTAAGCAGACCATCAATTCGACGTACAGCAGGAGTACACATACAACTCCATTCGAGCTGCTTGTAGGCATCAAGATGCGCACTAAAGCTGACATCAAGCTGAAGGCAATGATTGAGCAAGAACTAATCCAAATGTTTCAGGACAATCGAGACGAGATCCGTAAAGCTGCCAAGCAACAGACCCTGGCCAAGATGAAATAACTCTTCCGCCGAATATACGAAGCCGTGGATTCAAATATCCTCCAAGGACGACGACGATACATTCGGGACGAATGCTTAGGAAGGATGGCCGAGTTGTGGGAATAGGTCTGGCAGCTCCGTTCAGCCCAAACCATCTCTAATGAGGGGATATCAAGAAGTATTCAGGAAGAGAAAAGAAGGATTGAACGAGCATTTAGATCGAGAGAAGCGAATGAGCAAGACGTGCAAGACGAACGGAGTTAAATATGGAGCGATCGAATATCCAAAAAACGCAGTTTAACGCGATTCAAATTCATTAAAAAATTATAATAAAAAAAACAAATAGTGGGACTTCTTATTTAAATAGGAAAACCAATCCCACATTAATAAATTTAAAAAAGATGATGAAGGGGAAGTACAGGCTAACGTTTTAATATTTAACCTACAACATTTTACAGAATATATAGAAGATATTGAGTTAGGAATGCAGTTGACCAGGCTTGGTAAATTTAACCCTTAATTATTAAATTATATTGAAACATAAACGATGACGAATGAAATTTAAATAATTTGCCACATTCCCAGCGAAATCGTGAAAGCACCAATTTTTGAAATAATTCCGTCTCCAGATGATAATAATACCAATCTAACAGAAAATATATTTGACAAATATTACCTTCACGAAGAATAAGTATATAACAAAGAAACAGGAAAAATAATTAAACAAGAATCCACACGCTGCAAATATACTAAAACCCATAAAAATTTCCAAATTAATCATATTGAAGCAAAGATTTTATTGACATGGAATATCCCTAAAACATTTTTAAATCAAAATTGTATTAATAAAGAAATTTCTATAGTTGGTAATAATTTTATTAAAATACAATTCATACTTTCAAATTACATGTTAGAATACACACAAAGCATTTACATAAATAATAATGTAAACAAAATAGAACCAATCAAAAGAATATTCAGACAAAATAAATTATAGAAGCACACACAAAATATTATAATGTATTCCAAATAATAACCACAACTACATTTGTAATTACAATCATAAGCATATTATTGTACCTATTCTATAAGTTTAAAAATATACCAAGACAACTAATTGTAAAATATGTAAAATCAAAGGAAGGAACACCAAAAAGACAAGAAACTGTAAACGATCAAACTACGGAAACTTAGAAGATAATATTTTTTTATATCCATATTTATCGACCTAAGGACAGCCAAATTCAAAGGTTTGGGGAGTGACATATCCTCTATCATAACCTCTATATACATGTCTACACACCCACACATACATACACACGCACACATTACTTTAAGACACCCTCAGAGAAATCGAAACCTAATTGCCAACAAACCAATAACCAATCACTGAATAAACACTAAAGCCACTCATTCAAAAGCTCCAAAGCTCAGAACCGAAGTTTGATCGTAGATAAAGTTAAAGAGCGAGTTCAGTTTGAGACTTGTAACTATCACGTAGGAAGAAAATAAAATTGTATCGGTTTAATTAAAATTAAATAAATTTAAATACATTTTTTTATAACAAACTTACGGTACGAATATTTAATTATATATATATAAATATGCAATATTGCTCACATAAATAGTTTGGGTGTAATTTGTATTATAATTTTTATTATTATATAATAACCAACTCGGGATTTAACACTGAAAAAATATAATTTTTATTTATCAAAATAGTGTAAACGCGAGCTGGTAGAGATAGGTATGCTCCTTACAAGATTCAACTTAAAACTCAAAATTATAAACTAAGCTGGCGCTTATCAAACCTTCGATTGGGAGAAAGAACTTTATTGATAAATTGAGAGTGTCCAAAATGAGAGCACTGAGCATGAGAGCGATCTAGGTTTGAGCTGCGTCTGCAATTTTACAGTATTGGGGGATAAAAGCTTTTTGGAGTTTGGGGACATTTGATTATAATGCAAAAGGATGTTTACATTAATTGGTCAGTCGTGGGAGCCGACAATTTGGGGGTCTTTCATTTGTTTATAACTTAAGAGGATGTTTATATTAATTGGCGACTCTTGGGAGCCGATGATTTTGAGTGTTACAAATGCGTAATGTAAATATGTTTATGTGGTAGATATGTGGGTGTGGGTATGTTACTTCCCCATCCATTAGAAAAGAGCCTGTCCTCAGGCGGATATATTAGAGTATATGTGAGTGGGTATATTAGTTTGTATAGTATTTTCGTTTAATTGTAGGTTATTTTCATTTGGTGCAATATTGTTTAATTCTGTTAGATTTTCTGGGTTCTTAGTATTGTTTTTGATTTGATTTTTATATTTAACTAGCTGTACCCGGCGCGACTTCGTTCGCTTAAAATTAGTTTTGAGTACGGTTGTCAAGGCTTTCCCATTTCCACACCACCCCTGAGGTAGAGAAATTGGCGCGTTTTTTTAATGTGGTATCTCCAATTAGACCTATTGCACTGAAACTTTATAGGATTAATAATGTTAATTAATATGATTACTTTAAAACCTCTGTGTAAACAACATTTTTAAAAGACCCTTCAGGAGCGAGAATAATAAGGCTACTGGAAGAGCTAACTCTAGAGCATGCGACATAAAATTGTCCATGAGAGAAGCAATCTTCTCTAAGATCTAGTCCAGCCAGCTTCAAAGTCTGCCCTGTGATTTATTTATAGTTATTGCAAAGCAAACTTTTAGAGGGAATTGTAGCCTTTTAAACTGAAACGGCAGACTGGATGGTATTAATGGGATCCTGGGTATAAACACTGTTTCCCCCTTCGCGCACCCCGTAAATACTGTTGCTTCGATTACATTCTTATGAAGACCTTTTATCTGCAATCGTGTCCCATTGTATAACTTTGGGGGACTTAAATTTCGCAATAACATTACGGGTGCTCCAATCCTAAGAGACAGATTATGCTGAGGAATTCCTGGAGGATTCAAAGAATTTAAAAATTCAACAGGGTAATGAACAGCATTATCAGCATCAGGAACAGAGTCGACCGATTTATAGGAGACTTCTAAACCATCAAATGAGTTTAGCAATAAATTATTAATAGTGGTTGCTCTTTCATTTTTCGTTGTCAAAATGGCGCGCTCAGATAGCCAATCTAAGCTTTTACATGATATGTTGGAAATGTCTGAAATATTTTGGATGTAAGGTCTTGATAGTTTTTGACTACATTTCCTAAGCGTGATGTTATAACTATTTTTCCATCAACTGTTGGATGGACGCCATTCCCAATTTTTAAAAGAGTTTCGGCTAGCAGGACTGTAATACCACCCATCAACATAGTATTCTCATTAATATCTTGCAGGGTTCTATTTATGGCTTCAAGCCCACCTTTATGTGACATTGTGCACTCATCCCAAACAATTAACTTACAATCTTTAAACACCGCAGCCATATTACATTGCTTTGAAATAGAGCAATGAGGTCTTTCTAAATTAACTAAATCCAAAGGAAGTTTAAATGTAGAATGAGCAGTTCGACCTCCATTGAGCAGGGTAGCAGCTATACCGGAAGATGCTACAGCTAGGGCTATTTTTTTTGAACTTCGAACTTTTGCCAACAATAAGTTTGTCAAGAAGGTTTTAACTGTCCCTTTAGGTGCATCCAAAAAAAATATTTCACCCATCTCAGCCCCAACGCTTTGTAAAATTGTATTGATTACGACTTTTTGCTCGTTCGCTTAATATTAGTTTGGAGTTAGGAAATTGGGTTGTCAGGACTTTCTTATTTCTTATTTGCGCGTTTTTTGAAAACCTTTGTGTAAACAACCTTTGTAGAATATCCTTCAAAAGAGAGAATCAGAAGGATACTGGCAGAGCTATTAAATAAATGAAAGTGATCCAAGTAAAAGTCGTGAGCTTGTATACTTTTTATCAGTTACAATGTTATCAATGCAATTTTAATTTGCGCACAAATATGTATACTTGTTTGTAAATTGGAATTTGATGTTTTCAAATTTCTTGTTTTGAATGAAACGAAAACCTTTGTACACACAGTAAAAGATTGGCATCCAATACAAAAACAGCAAAGTAACGTATTATTTTCAGATTCCACATTTGATCGATAAACGGGTATAATAAATCATTATACCCGTTACTCGTAGAGTAAAAGGGTATATTGTATTCGTGCAAAAGTATGTAACAGGTAGAAGGAAGCGTTTCCGACCCTATAAAGTATATATATTCTTGTTCAGGATCACTAGCCGAGTCGATCTAGCCATGTCCGTCTGTCCGTCTGTCCGTCTCTCCGTCTGTCCGTCTGTCTGTCCGTCTGTCTGTCCGTCTGTCTGTCCGTCCGTATGAACGCTGAGATCTCGGAAACTATAAAAGCTAGAAGATTGGCATTTTGCATGTAGATTTGAGGAGTTCCTACGCAGAGCAAGTTTGTTTCAAAATGGTGCCACGCCCCCTCTGACGCCCACAAGCTATAAGCTGTGGCCACAGTTTTGATGCTATTATGAAAATTTTAATTGATATGTATTTGTTTCGTCAATACCTATCGATTAGCCTAATAAAAGTTTGCCACGCCCACTCTAACGCCCAAAACCTATTAAACGCTTAAGCCTGGCTAGCGCCTACATTTCCGCTTTTCATGGCGCCATCTAACGGATGACTTTGGAACAGCTGGCCAAGGTACTCAACAGAGTCAACGTTAATTCTCGATAAGGATTTCTATTAAAGGAAATTGCGATGGTTTTCATTTGTCAATACCGAACTATATCCCAAGAACTGTGCAAATCAAATCTAGTTAGCCAAATTGGAGGTCTGAGTCAAACAATGGCGTATGTGTGTATGCTGGTGCAGGACAAAAGTTGCTTGCGCTAAAGCAGCGCTGGTGCTGATGCTAGTGCTGTAAAGCTGAGATCGCCGAATTCAAATTGATAATTTGAACTTTTTGTCCTTTTTTCCTGTGGTCACTCTAATTCACATTATGTTAATGCAAAATCTAAAGTTGTTTAGCTGAGTAACGGGTATCTAATAGTCGAGGCCCTCGACTATAGCGTTCTCTCTTGTTTTTTTTTCGATTTATTAAGGCACTTGAAAGGCAAAAACACCAATATTCGGCTAAAACGTCGAGATATTTGTTGCTCTAAAAATAATAAATTTTCCCAACTTCCTAACTTTAAAAAACACCAAAGTTATGGTATTTCCAATCGTGCAGTTCCTACGCAGCGCAAGTTTATTCCAAACTTGCAACGCCCCTCTGACGCTTACAAGCCACAAGCTGTGGCCACAGTTTTGATGCTATTATGAAAAATTTAATTGATATGTATTTGTTTCGTCAATACCTATCGATTGGCCTAATAAAAGTTTGCCACGTCCACTCTAACGCCCAAAAACCCATTAAACGCTTAAGCCTGGCTAGCGCCTACATTTCCGCCTTTCATGGCGCCATCTAACGGATGACTTTGGAACAGCTGGCCAAGGTGCTCAACAGAGTCAATTCTCGATAAGGATTTCTATTAAAGGAAATTGCAATGGTTTTCATTTGTCAATACCGAACTATATCCCAAGAACTATGCAAATCAAATCAAGTTAGCCAAATTGGAGGTCTGAGTCACACAATGGCATATGTGTGTATGCTGGTGCAGGACAAAAGCTGCCTGCGCTAAAGCAGCGCTGGTGCTGATGCTCGTACTGTAAAGCTGCCAGCGCTAAGAGATCGCCTAATTCAAATTGATAATTTGAACTTTTTGTCCTTTTTTCCTGTGGTCACTCTAATTCACATTATGTTAATGCAAAATCTAAAGTTGTTCAGCTGAGTAACGGGTATCTAATAGTCGAGGCACTCGACTATAGCGTTCTCTCTTGTTTTATTTGTATTTAAGCACATTATCTACTTTCGAATAGAAACATACACACACATTGTATTTATGTACATGTATTGTACATATAAGCAAATCAAAACATATCCAAATATACATATGTACATATGTATTTGGTCAAAAGTTCGAATCTTAAGATTAATATTTAACTTGGAAACATTTTGGCTTTGCTTACAGAATTTGTAGTAATTTTCTATTTTCTTCCATGGTGGAAATTAAATAAGGCTCTTACTTCTGCTACAAAATGAAAAATAAAACCTAAGCATTTGATCCACAGGACTGACTATTGATCGAAAATCATATTGCTCGGAGCAGCAGTTTAAGTTTTTAAAATCCAAAACAAATTTAACTTAAATTGCCTCTTTCCCCTCCCCCTTTCTCTGCAGCACTACCCCTCCCCCTCATCAGTTTTCTTGGCTGTTGCTCTCTCGGCCGTCGCTCTCTTGGCATCCGCTCTCTGGGTTTCGTTCTCTCGACAGGTTCCCGAAAAATGCAACGCAATAACTTAGAAAACCTAAATAAATTCGTTAAAAATACTTAAAAAAATGTTAAAAACTTGAAAAATTAAACTTAAGCATTTGGGCCATAGAATAACTATTGAGCGAAAAATCATCTTGATCGGAGCAGTGGTTTAAATTTTTTAAATCGAAAAGTTAATTTAAAATGTAGCCCCCAAATTTTGGGGGATATCGAAATTTCTTATAGATTTCTAATTAGGCCTTTTCAAAACCTAAAATTCGGAAAAAACCAAATATCGAAATTCCAACCACTTTAGAAGTTAAGCTTAAATACATCAACTTTTTTTTGCTCAGAATAATGGATGTTGGAGCTGTTTGGGGCCACTGGGGGGACATATGGGATCTTAGTGGAATACTGTGAAAAAATTTGGCTGCTCTTGCTCTTACGGTTTGGGCTGTGGCCGTATCCCCTTAAAAATCAGTCTTTCATTTTATAATCTTTAAAAAAAATCGTTAAAAACTTGAAAAATTAAACTTAAGAATAATGGATGTTATTCTTATATTATTATCGGATCTTAGTGGGCGCCCACGCCCCCAATGGAATACTGTGAAAAAATTTGGCTGTAGCCGTATCCCCTTAAAAATTAGTCTTTCATTTTATAAGCTTTAGGGATTACAATGTTTCTCGGAATACTCTTAAATTTATAGATGAAGTAAAGAATTAAAATTATAATTATTACAATTAAAATAGTAAGTATTATAATTTGAAATGTGTTATTTTTTCTTGTATGTATTCTTATTATATCTTTTGCTTCAATTATTGACAGTGGTTCTATCATTGTTACATTATTGTTTACATAAATAGTTTGTGTGTAAACTATTATAGTATTTGTTATTAAGATTTCTTCGATTTGTACAGAACAATTAAATGCTTTTACTATTTTATTTCCTTCGACAACTATTGCTTCATTTATACATGTTTGGTTTAAAATAGTTTTCGGTAAGTTTCAAGTAATTATAATATTTGGCTCTATATAATTTGTTTCATATTTTTTATACATTTTTGTGTATTTACATTCGGCATTGGCTTGGTTTAATATTCCTATAATGCATTTATTTGTAACTCATTCTTTTGTGTTAAATGAAAATATTTGATTATTTTGAAAATAATATTTGTCTTCTAAAGGTTCTGTTAATATAATTGTCATTAAATTCATTTGGGTAAGGCAAAATTTTGAATATTGAAGTTTTTATAATGTCTTTTGGGATAAGAGAAATTATCAATATTTGATTAGTATTGGTTTGTAACCAATTAGAGGTTTTTATTATTAATAATTTTTCTGAATTAACATGTGTTAAAGTATCATGCTTAAGTAATTTAGGGTTAACAAGAGAGAACGCTATAGTCGAGTGCCTCGACTATTAGATACCCGGTACTCAGCTAAAAAACTTAATATGAATATGCTATTGTATTGCGCCATCTACCCCAAGACATTGGTACCACGGGCCATGAAAGGCGGAAATGTAGGCGCTAGCCTGGCTTAAGCGTTTAATGGGTTTTTGGGCGTTAGAGTGGGCGTGGCAAACTTTTATTAGGCCAATTGACGAAACAAATACATATCAATTAAAATTTTCATAATAGCATCAAAACTGTGGCCACAGCTTGTGGCTTGTGTGGCACCATTTTGAAACAAACTTGAAACAAAATGCCAATCTTCTAGCTTTTATAGTTTCCGAGATCTCAGCGTTGTTCAGTCGACTGCACACTCAACGGGGCCTATATAAGCAGAGGCAAGACCCCAGATGAGTCACTTGCGTTCCGACGATCATCGAGGAAACATCAGCAACAAGGAGAAATATCCGGGTAAGTGTTCTGGTAGATAGTCTTGGTATTGGTAGTGGATCCGAAAGAACTCGGTTTTTAAATAGGTTCTGCGACCTGGTGAGGATCACTGGCGTCCCGGTTTGTTTCCCTAGAAATCAGCCCAGACCCAGTTGTGATCACTGAGGCGGCCCGGTTTACGTAATACAGGCCCACCTCAGTGAGTTCCCCCAGACGTCACAAAGCAGCTCACCGATCAACCTCCACACGATCAACTTATATTGTACGATTACTTCGAAATACACGTCTCCTTTATAGTTCTATCCCTCTGTGTCATTATTTGGGGAAAGGGAGGTAAATCGATCTATAGAGGAAAATATAAATGTTTGTCACGAACCGTAACAACGGCGAGCTATACCGTCTCCCAAAACAGGGTCGTTACACACTTATTGAACGAAATGCACGCGCCGCTGTCCACAATAAACTAAAATCAAATGTTGTGAAATTCGACTTTGTGAGACGCAAAAGAATTTGCAGCGGAACCGACTCATAGTACCAATTGTGTGTTTGTAGCGAAAAGTACAGTCTGGAGCAGTACTGGTGACCTGGCGTGGCTAGAGGACGAATTTAAGGCCATGTGCATCAGGCAACGAGAAGTCCAGAAGTCACCAATAGGTGATACAACAGGAAGAATACAAAACAGTATTTGGGGGCTGGCGAGAAGTTAAGCTGATGCAGTATTGGTGAGTGACAGGAAGGCGAGATAAGATATTTGGCGATTTGGACGGGCAGAAATTTGCGTAAAGAAGAACAACAAGACGAAGAGAACGAGACAAATTGCCAAGAAGACAATATACAAATTTGTGGATTGATGTTCTGCAATCGTGCTGTTGTTTTTACAGCAACATAGAGATAAGTTTTCATTCTTGCATAAATTCAAGCAGTGCATAAAGCTGCTATGTTAGAGTAACGTTATAACGTAAGTTGGCTTTTGATATACATATTTTATTTGATAAGCATTATTACTCTTCTATTTTATACGATTATATTTAAGTCTTTAAAATGAACAGGCAAGATATTTTGGCACTGCTTGCGGCAGAACTACGCGAAAAATTGAGAGCTAGGATCAAGCCGAAATGGAAGGAAAATCGAATTGCAAAATAGACTGCTAGATGCTAGCTTCAATTGCAGGTGGGCAAAACCGTGAAAGTTCTAATTTACTTTGAAGGATGTGGAAGGAAGTGTGTCACAGTTTTCGGGAAATAATTCACCAGACATTAATCAGTGGATTGAGGAACTTGAAGAATGTGCACTAACTGTGGAATGGAGTCAGCTGCAGGTTTTTATTTATGCTAAACAACTACTCAGCGGAGCGGCGAAGCTTTTTATTCGTAGTCAGCGAGATGTTCTCCCATCCCGAACATCTTTAAAGAACGCATTACTCAACGAATTTGCTGTGAGGGTGTCATCAGCAGAGGTACATCGTAGACTTGGTAAAAGGCAGCAGAGGAAGACCGAATCGTTACACGAGTACCTGTACGCATTAATGGAATTGTCAAAGCCAATTGATCTGGATGATGAAAGCTTGATTGAATACTTTACCAAGCAAGGAGTATGAGGCCGTTGAAAGTATTGATTGAGGCATATCAGAAGATGCGAGTATCAGTAAAGCAATTCAAGTATGACTCTCACTTCAATAAAGGTGACAAAGAGGTAGTAAAAACAGCCGAGAAAGTAAGGAAATGCTTTAACTGTGGGGACGAATCTCATATCAAAAGAGATTGCCCGAAGAAAGATAATAAATGTTTTAGATGCAACCAACCAGGATCCACCAGATCCACCGAACCGCGTAGACGTGTCTTTTTGCTCGCCCTGCCGAAAGACTTCCAAAAATCTACAAAATGAACCCCAAAAATAAGAAAAATAGCGAAAAGACGCTGGCAGCAATGCCATATCCCAAGGTCAACATCTCCTTGCGATTAAAACTAAATTTAAAACCGATCTAGCTAATCAAAAACAATGAAAAATGTCGAACGCAAATAAAATATTAACAAGTGCAACCGGTAAAGCCACGAAGCCAAGTCGCGATCGGCAACAAATTCAACTAGACGAACGACGGCTGTCTTCTGCACGGAATAAAGCTTACATTTCAATTGACTCATCGGAGTCAACAACAAAATCAACGTCACTGACCGCTACCGAAAGAGCCCGCTCACTGTCACCAGCGATTTTATGCTCAAGCAGCGCTGCCGTTACTCAGTCGTGGAGTTCACAATGCCCGTCACCTCTCTCTCATCGATGCACCGACTACTTCGGCTTGTGCGCCCACCAGCACTGTACCCTCTCTTACCCAGTGGCCTATCTCAACACCACAAGTAAAACTTAGCTCTACTGACCCTCTAACGAATAATACTCTCGTACAGACGGGGATCGATCGGTATGTACAAATAAAAAGAAAGCTTAGTCCACAAAAAAACGTAAACTCAAATTTGCCAAAAGTACAGAAAACTTTAGGCAACACACGAACATCCGAAAACAGATTTGCCATACTTGGCGAGACCGAAGAAGACAAGGGTCAGGCGCCTCAAGTCATGAAAGCTGTAAAGCCACCGCCAATATATATTAGGAAACACAACAGTGTCGATCTGATCAATAAGCTTAAACAAGTAATCGGGCCTAACCATTTCTATATCAACACCCTAAAAAGAGGAAACATATTAGAAGCAAAACTCCAGGTTAACAACGAAGACAACTTTCGTTCTGTAACAAGATATCTCGACAATGAGCTTATAAATTACTACACTTATCAACTAAAAAGTAAGAAAGGCCTTCAAGTTGTACTCAAAGGTATAGAATCGACTGTAGCGGTAGCAGAAATAGCTGAAGGCCTCACGGAAAAAGGCTTCGACGTTAAGCACATCGTGAACATAGTAAACAGGGATAAAATTCCTCAACCACTGTTTAAGATTGAGCTGGCCCCAGAGACGAAACCTCTAAAGAAAAATGCAGTGCATCCTATTTACTATCTGCATTATCTCCTTCACCGAAGAATCACCGTAGAGGAACCGCATAAGCGGAACGGCCCCGTACAGTGTACAAACTGCCAGGAGTTCGGGCATACAAGAACCTACTGCACCCTGCGACCTGTGGAGATTGGCATTGCATTGAAGCATGCCTGGGAATCAAAGAAGACCCTACTCTGAGGAAATGCAGTAACTGTGGGGGAAATCATACTGCCAACTACCGCGGCTGTACCGCGGCTCTCAAAAGCCGCCTAAATCAGAGACGCAGTAATTCATTCGGCGCTCAACACTCTGCCCAACCAAACATCTTAACCCCATCAACAACCCCTCCTGGTGTCTCCTTTGCCAACGCACTCCGCTACCCTGGAATCTCACAAACATCTACCGCCCAGCCTGCAGCATCGCGTCCACAGCCACCCAAACCGAACCTAAATGATTTTCCGCTCTTAAGCCAAAATGGCCAAACAACAACTCAACCTTTTACGCAGCAAAACCAAACTCTTCCCGCACAAACGCGTTGCGGTCTAGAATCTACACTAGCTGCTCTTGCAAACGTCATGATGACGATTCAAAGTTCCCTTCAAGAACTACTGCGAAACCAGAGCCTTCTAATGGAACTGCTGATCAAACAAAAGTCTGTATAAATGGACTCCTTAAGAATATGCTTCTGGAACGCAAACGGCGTTTCCCGGCATAAAAACGAACTCCTACAGTTCCTAAACAGCCACAATATCGATATCATGCTACTTTCTGAAACCCATCTAACTAATAAAAACTACTTCCATATCATCGGATATATATTCCACGCGACCAACCACCCGGACGGTAAAGCACACGGAGGTACCGATATACTCATGAAACAACGTATAAAACATCATCCCTTGGAGACATTCGCTACTAACTACCTGCAGGCCACATCCCTACGTATAAACCTAATTGGCGGCCCACTTACCCTATCCGCCATATATTGCCCCCACGCTTCAGTATTGCAGAAAATGAGTTTATGAATTTCCACAACTCACTAGGACGCTGCTTTATAGCTGCCCGTGATTATAACGCAATGCATCCCCACTAGGGATCTCGTCTTATCAACCCCAAAGGCCGCCAACTATACAACGCTATCATCACTCCTGGTAATAAGCTTGACTTTGTCTCACCAGCTAGGCCTACATACTGGCCCACAGATCCAAATAAACAACCTGACATTATCGATTTCGCTGTTATTAGAAGAGTCTCGCACATGCTGATAAACGTAAAAACCTTAGAAGAGCTTACATCGGACCATTCGCCAGTTCTCCTCTGTCTATCTGAACAGCCGCAGCTTCTGGAACGCCTCCAATATCTAACATCAAACAATACAAACTGGCTGAAGTACAAAAAATATGTAAGTGCACAAATCGAACTTGATCCTGAAATTTCTTCTGAATCTGACTTTGATAAGTCGCTTAAACACCTCACGGACGTAATGTCCTCTGCCGCCAAACATTCTACGCCAGAACCCTCATCCCCAAACCCGCTAAGAACTGGACGCTCAAGTATCCAGATCGAGTCTCTCCTACTTGAAAAACGTAGACTTCGCAGAGACTGGCAGACTCATCGGTCCCCAGATACTAAGAAAAGACTTAATGAAGCATCTCGAAAATTGTCGAAGGCCCTCTCTACCAAAAAGAACCAGGCCCAACGGGCCTACATTGCGAAACTATCCCCGACGGGTAATAAATTCCCACTATGGAGAGCTCACCCAAACAAGCAACCACCAAAAGATCCCGATTGGCCAATTCGATCACAAACAGGTGCCTGGGCGCTCAGTGACGAAGAAAGAGCTAACACCTTTGCCCATCACTTGGAAAACGTATTCAAGCCTCATCCGCCATCCAACCAATTCAGTCTACCGAATGTCTCGCTAGCGTCGCCGTCCTCCCCAGTTACCCTTGAAACCAACACAATACTTAAGGCTATTAAAAAACACAAACCCAAAAAAAGCTCCTGGTCACGATTTTATTTCTCCAAAAATGATAATTGAATTACCTGCATGCGCAGTCAGATGCATCGCATTTATATTTAACTCAATATTGAAATGGGGCTACTTTCCTGACCAATGGAAAAAGTCTGTCATTACAATGATCTCGAAGCCAGGAAAAGACAAATCCCAGCCTTCCTCGTACCGGCCCATTAGTCTGCTCCCATGTCTATCAAAGCTATTTGAAAAACTTGTTCTTGTTCATCTAGTAACACATCTTCAAAACAACAGAACGATCCCTCTGCACCAATTCGGATTTAGGGAAAAGCATGGAACTATCGAACAGGTAAACCGCTTAGCATCTGAAATTCGCACGGCTTTCGAACACAAGCAATATTGCAGTGCCTTATTTCTGGACGTATCACAAGCATTTGATCGCGTCTGGATCGACGGTCTGGTATACAAAATCAAAACCCTCCTACCGGAAAACACTCACAAGTTGTTTGAGTCATACCTCAGAAACAGAGTTTTCACCGTGAGATGTAAAACCTTTACTTCAACCATCCGTAACATCGAAGCTGGAGTACCCCAAGGAAGTGTGCTTGGACCAATCTTGTACATCCTTTACACGGCAGACATTCCAACAAGCCGCCAGACCCTCATCTCAACCTTTGCTGACGACACTGCCATTGTCAGCCGCTCGAAATGCCCAAAAACAGCCACAGCCCATTTAAAAGAATACCTGGTAGCTGTAGAAAAATTGCTCGCAGACTGGCGTATCAAAGTCAACGAGCAAAAGTGTAAGCACATTACATTTACACTAAACTTGTCGAAATGCCCACCACTGGCGCTAAACAACAAGCCGGTTCCACAAGCAGACGATGTCACCTATCTCGGCATACACTTAGACAGGAGGCTTACCTGGAGAAAGCATATAGAAGCAAAGAAGACCCATTTAAAACTAAAGGCCAGCAGCCTTCACTGGCTCATGAACTACCGCTCCCCCCCTCCCACTCGAATATAAAGTACTACTGTATAACTCGTGCTTAAAGCCGATCTGGACCTACGGTTCCGAGCTCTGGGGAAACGCAAGCAGCAGCAATATAGAAATTATTCAAAGAGTACAATCGAAGACAATCAAAGAAATTGTTTCCAGAAAAATTAAATATGAAGCCAGATTATGAAATCACCCAAACCTGCTAGCCAGACAACTCAACCGGCTAAGCTATCGTTCCCGTCTACAGCGGAATGATTTCTCATCCCTCTTCAATAACATAAATTAACGTAACATAGATTAGTAATAGAGAAGATCCCATAAATAAGAATAAAGTATAAATAAAGTATAAATATAAATAAAGGGACATATAGCAGCTCAGTGCAAGTATGAGATGGTAGCTAAACAGGAAAAGACAACAAAATTAGTACAGACGGAAGACAGGGCGAAGCCAACAAGCACGTTCACGTCTTCAGGATTGGACTTAAAGTACATTTCATTTAGAAAAGTTAAAGGATTGATAGATACGGGAACTGATTTGTGCTTAATGCGTCGCAATGTTTTCCCAAAGCTCGGAGTGGAAAAATTAACAGGAAACGAAAAATGTTTGACAGGTAGCGGTGAAAGCTAAATTGTTACTTTTGGAAGTGTGACAATCCCAGTACAAATAGATGGTATTAATCTCTGTGTAGAAATTCACGTCATATCGGATGAGGACATGGCTTTGGAAGCTATTTTAGGTAGAACTCTCTTAGATAGTGTGGATATGAAGATAACAAAGGACGGTACAGATTTGATTCGCATTTCGCATAATCATAGGACGAAAATGCCAAATTCTCGAACAAAAGCAAGTAAGTTCATGCACAGAGTTGTTGGAGGAGTTTCAGAGTTTGTGTATGCTAACTATAGAGCAGACGGAAAGTAAGCAGGACATAGAGTTGTCGCATTTGCCACATTCGATTAGAGGTGTCGTGAAACACATGATTGATGAATACAAGCCTTTTACTGAACAGAAGGTAGTAGATGTGCAGGTTGAAGAGTGGCTCAAAGAGAAAATGATCAAATCAAGTTCTTCAGAGTACGCTTCTCCAATCGTACTTGTGTCAAAAAAGAATGGGCAGAAACGATTGTGTTGCGACTATCGTAAATTAACAAAGAAAATTGTGCGGGATAACTTTCCGATGGTACAGATGGATAGCGTTATCGAGAAGTTACAGGGAGCTATGATTTTCACAACACTAGATTTAACAAACGGTTATTTTCATGTTCCAGTTGAGGTTGAATCTCAGAAGTATACATCATTTGTTACAAAGAACGGACAATTTGAATTCCTGTATGTGCCTTTTGGTATTTCAAACTCCCCGGCAGTATTTACTGGCTTTATAATGTCAGTTCTCAGGGACCTCATTAAAAACGGTGACGTAGTTGTCTACATGGACGATATTATTATTTCCAGCTAAGATATCAGATAGGGAGTAGAAAAGCTTAAAAAAGTGCTTGAAGTAGCAGAGGGAAATGGATTGAGGATTAACTGGACCAAGTGTCAAATTTTACAGAGCAGGGTCGATTTTCTAGGATATGTTATAGAAAACGGTTCGATCAGACCCAGTAATGAGAAAACGCAAGCGGTATCAAATTTTCCAGTGCCCTCTGACCGTAAAGCTATTCAGCGATTTCTTGGTTTAACGTCGTATTTTAGGAAGTTCGTGGATGGATATGCAGTTATAGCGAAGCCGTTGTCAGATTTGCTGAGGAAAGATGTCAAGTTTGTGTTCAAAGAGTTGCAGCAGGTTGCATTCGAACAATAAAAGGCAGCATTGATTAAAAAACCAGTTTTGAAACTGTATAATCATAAATTGACTACTGAAATACACACGAATGCGTCTAAGTTTGGTTTTCGGGCAGTCTTCTGCAAATGGACCTAAAAGACGGTCAACTACACCCTGTTATGTACATGAGTCGTAAAACGAAGCCATGTGAAGAAAAATATCACTCATACGAACTGGAAGTGTTGGCAGTCATTGCAGCTTTGACTAAATGGCGTGTATATGTGTTGGGAACGAAATTTAAAATCATTACTGATTGTAACGAGTTTGCCATGACAAGGAAAAAGAAATAAGTTCCGTTGCGAGTGGGCAATGTTTTTTTTTTTTTTTTTTTTACGAGATAGAACATAGATTAGGCACGAAAATGAGGCATGAAGACGCGCTTAGTCGAGTTGCTTGTTTCGTATTGACAGAGAGTGTGATGCACAGATTAAAGGAAGCTCAGATGGCAGATGAGTGGACAAGAGCAGTCCGAAGCATGGTTAAAAATAAGGGACATGAGGATTATTACATCGCCAATCAAATATTTTTCAAAGACCCCGACCGAGAGTTAATAGTAGTCCCATCTCAAATGGAAATTAAAATCATACAAATGTGCTCAAATACATGAGCACATGGGCAAGGCCATTTTTCGGCGAAGAAAACACAAGACTTGGTGGAGTAATCTTATTTTATTCCAAAGCTGAGAGATAAAGTATACTACTGGAGGAAATCAGGCGATCCTTTGAAACAAAGTTGCGATCAGGCGTACGCAGTATGGTGTTGGTCTAAAGTTAAAAGGAAAATATCTTGGACCTATAAGGTTGTGACGGTTCGTCGCTGTCGGGTGGCTCAGGGATGGCCAGGGTTTGTCACAAGAATTTGTTTGTGTCAGGCGTGGTTGCTGAAAGAGAGTTCCGACCCAGCCCAGAGTAGAAGTCGTGGGAAATTACTTAGTAATTGATTAGGACTAGGTTTTATTTCAGTAAATATCTTGACATTTGATTAACAACTAACGAGTTCTCCGATTTGACGGGGTGCCGCCCTTGCTGCCTTTGCTTCCTTCGTCCACTTAGAATACCTGGTATCGGGGCCGTTCCGCTGTTCGAGAGGACCAATACGGGATGTGTTGCCTGAAATGAGAATAGGGTGCTTGGGGACCCTGAAGTCAACCACAAGAGAGAGAGAGAGTTTGTTGCTTGGGGACCCTGAAGTCAGCCACAAGAGAGATAGAGAGTTTGTTGCTTGGGGACCCTGAAGTCAGCCACAAGAGAGAGAGAGAGTTTGTTGCTTGGGGACCCTGAAGTCAGCCACAAGAGAGAGAGAGTTTGTTGCTTGGGGACCCTGAAGTCAGCCACAAGAGAGAGAGAGTTTGTTGCTTGGGGACCCTGAAGTCAGCCACAAGAGAGAGAGAGAGTTTGTTGCTTGGGGACCCTGAAGTCAGCCACAAGAGAGAGAGAAGTGCTTGGGGACCCTGAAGTCAGCCGCAAGAGAGAGAGAGAAGTGCTTGGGGACCCTGAAGTCAGCCGCAAGAGAGAGAGAGAGAAGTGCATGGGGACCCTGAATTCAGCCACAAGAGAGAGAGATCGGCCGGTGAACCGTGCCGTAAGGAGGTGTGATCCTAAAATCAGACGTCTCCTAGGGATACCTCCAGGAGGAGGGACTACTACTAAGCTAAGGAGCTAACTACTATGTATAAGCGGACTTGGATCGAATGATCCAGTCCACCAAAAATGACTTCGCTGCTTACCACCACTGGGGAGTTGATCCTTCACCCTTAGACGGTTGGCTGCTAAGTCCTTTCCATGGCCCGTGGCCCGTCTTATATAGGGCTCGGCGAGATTTAGTGTGGCCGTCGTCTGTGGGATTTGCTGGGCTAAGTGTGACCGTCTCTCTCTCGGTCTAGTGTGCGTTCTCGGTTTGAATTTGACATTAAATGCTTCTATTGTGCGCGCAGCGTCACACTCCCCCCCCGTTATGGATTTTAGTGGTATTGAATCGTGACGTAGTTTCCCCTATTCGACACCACTCGCCAAGTTGTCTCTCCATCCTTTATCAGCCATCGCTGCTGCCTTCCAATTCTTTTTCCTGCTAGCTTTTCCTTGATACTGTCTCTTGCCGTTCTCGATATTCCCGTTCCTTCTGGTAGTGTCCATCCTTTGTCGCTGTGCTCCTCTTCATGGACCTCTAGTATATCCCGGGCTGCTCGGCTATCCTGGGCGATTCTGGCTACAGCCCTTGTGGTTTGGCTGCTCCCTTCGTTGCCCTGCCCTGACCGGGTGTTACTGGTTGTTTGCGGTGCCGGGGTCTTCATGTTGCCCCTCCTCTTCGCCGGTGCCGTCCGCTTTCGTATCGGCTCTACTAATTTCGCTACAGTCTGCGCTGCTGCTATCTTTGCATGCTTTTCGCGGACTCTCAGCGTTGCCCTCCGCGAACTTGTCCATGTTTTAGTGTTCGTTCTTCATTGTATTTGTTCCTCCGTACGGCTTAGTGTCTCCAGTGTATACTCTATTTGTTTTCCGTTTGTTCGGGTCTTTTACTGCCACTTTCGTCCGCGTCTTCCTTGCTTTTTTGTGCTGTGATCCCTTGTACTTCTCCTTGATCCAGGTGTCCGTATCCTCTATTGCTTTCAACTCGTCCTGTGCTGCTCTGGGTACGGCGTCTGCTACCTTGTTCCATTTTCCCTTTCTATACTGGACTACGTCTAAGTCCCTGGTATTTGTTTTTGTCTCCGGTTGGTCCACTTTGTCTCCGGCTGCTCTTATCTCTAGCTCCAAGCCTCCACACCTCAGCGTGCTGCGTGCCCCGGCTAGAAAGTCCATTCCTAACAGTATTCCTCCTGCCACTTCTGTTAGTATCATAAATGTTACCCTGAACGCTCTGCCTCCAAATTGGATTTCTGCCGCGAATTCTCCTATCGCCTTCTGCGTTGCTCCGTTGGCCAATATTATTTCTGCTCGGGTTCCACACCATTTGCCTTGTTGCTTCAGATCTTGATATCTGCTTCTGCTTATCGCGCTTCTAGATGCTCCTGTGTCCACGGTTCCTTTCGCTGTCTTGTTGCCTACCTTTATGCGGGCTACTATTTGGAACCCGTCGCAACACAGCTGTTCCCCTGCTACTGGCTCCTTTATTGCCGCCTGAGCTGTCAGCTTCAACTGCTCAGGTCTCCTGCAGCACTCCTTGGTTCTCGTACCGTTTCTTCCACAGATCCAGCAGAACAGCCTCGGCGGATTGCTGCACGTGCTTGCCGCATGTCCGGTTCCTCCGCAGCGCATGCATATCTCCGGTCCTAGTTGCTGCTGTGCAGGTTGGCTTGCCTGTGTCCGCTCCTCTGCCTCTATTTCTTCTACCTCCTCCGCTAGTTTGAGGAACTCTGTCAACGAGTTGAATCCTGCCCTCCTAGCGTACAGCTTTATCTTGCTCCTGCTGTTTTTGTACACTCGGTCCAGTTTGGCTTCCTCTGAGAGTTTCGTGAATTGCATCAGTTTTCTTAGTCCCATTGCGTATTCTCTTACGGGCTCTGTTTCTCTCTGTCTCATCTGTGCAATCTGATTCTCTAACTGTTCTTCATACCTTGGTGGTAGAAAGTATTCCAGCATTTCTGTTCTGAACTGCGTCCATGTTACGATCATGCTCGGCGTGGTGTTTCCACCAATCACTCGCGATCCCCTCCAGGATGAATGGCATCGTCTGTATCAGCTGGTCCTCCCGGATTCCGTATCCGCCTGCCCATTGTTCCATTTTGCTTAGGAACTCCAGTGGGTTTGTTGTTCCTTGATACCGGATGCCCCAACTGCGTATCCGGTCTATGACTTCTGTTTCCATTTTCCTCTCCATTTTTCTTTCCAATTTTTCTTCCATGTCGTCGCTTAGACCTGCTCCTTTAGTGGCCATTATTTCCTCCTGTTCCCTGGTTACCACGATCGCCGGAATTGTTTCTTTCGCCGGGCTTTTTTCTCTCCTATATTTTTCCGACAGTTCTGCGAGTCTTTGTTTGACCATTTCCGTATGATCCGTTTTTTTTTGGCGAATGCTGCCAACAAACGTCTTAAATCTTCACTTCTTTCTGCCGTTCCTAATCCGAACTCTTCTGTGTATTTCGTTAGTTCGCTCTTTGGTGCCAGATATACCCAGCTCGACATTACTCCGCTGGTGTCGGTTTATCTCCTGCAACCACTTAAACCTGTTCGGCGCGCCACTGTGACGGTTCGTCGCTGTCGGGTGGCTCAGGGATGGCCAGGGTTTGTCACAAGAATTTGTTTGTGTCAGGCGTGGTTGCTGAAAGAGAGTTCCGACCCAGCCCAGAGTAGAAGTCGTGGGAAATTACTTAGTAATTGATTAGGACTAGGTTTTATTTCAGTAAATATCTTGACATTTGATTAACAACTAACGAGTTCTCCGATTTGACGGGGTGCCGCCCTTGCTGCCTTTGCTTCCTTCGTCCACTTAGAATACCTGGTATCGGGGCCGTTCCGCTGTTCGAGAGGACCAATACGGGATGTGTTGCCTGAAATGAGAATAGGGTGCTTGGGGACCCTGAAGTCAACCACGAGCGAGAGAGTTTGTTGCTTGGGGACCCTGAAGTCAGCCACAAGAGAGAGAGAGTTTGTTGCTTGGGGACCCTGAAGTCAGCCACAAGAGAGAGAGAGAGAGAGTTTGTTGCTTGGGGACCCTGAAGTCAGCCACAAGAGAGAGAGAGTTTGTTGCTTGGGGACCCTGAAGTCAGCCACAAGAGAGAGAGAGTTTGTTGCTTGGGGACCCTGAAGTCAGCCACAAGAGAGAGAGAGAGAGTTTGTTGCTTGGGGACCCTGAAGTCAGCCACAAGAGAGAGAGAAGTGCTTGGGGACCCTGAAGTCAGCCGCAAGAGAAAGAGAGAAGTGCTTGGGGACCCTGAAGTCAGCCGCAAAAGAAAGAGAGAGAGAAGTGCTTGGGGACCCTGAAGTCAGCCACAAGAGAGAGAGATCGGCCGGTGAACCGTGCCGTAAGGAGGTGTGATCCTAAAATCAGACGTCTCCTAGGGATACCTCCAGGAGGAGGGACTACTACTAAGCTAAGGAGCTAACTACTATGTATAAGCGGACTTGGATCGAATGATCCAGTCCACCAAAAATGACTTCGCTGCTTACCACCACTGGGGAGTTGATCCTTCACCCTTAGACGGTTGGCTGCTAAGTCCTTTCCATGGCCCGTGGCCAGTCTTATATAGGGCTCGGCGAGATTTAGTGTGCCCGTCGTCTGTGGGATTTGCTGGGCTAAGTGTGACCGTCTCTCTCTCGGTCTAGTGTGCCCCTACATGCGCGATCGTTGGCGCGCGCGCGTTATCGGTTTGAATTTGACATTAAATGCTTCTATTGTGCGCGCAGCGTCACAAGGTGGTTAAAGTTCACAAACATGGCAGGTATGATGTTGAAAAAATGGGAGATAGCGATGGTCCTTTGAAAACATTCACTGTAGCTGAGTTTATGAAGAAGTTCGGGACGAACATCACCTCAGGAGGGCCGAATGTAGGAATCAGGAATAAGCCAGAAGACCAAGTCGGAAGAAAGACAAGGAGCGGTTGTCGCTTCTAATAAAGTATAACGAGAGAATCGATAGAGTAGAACTAAAAAAGAGTTAGTCGGTGTCAAAATCTCAATACCAAATAATAATAAACATTATTTTTCTTTATTTTCTTTTTTAGTTACCTTGTCTTTTGGCTTACACGTGTTTTAATTAAGATTGTTGTTATGTTTATCTTCTACTCATTTTGTATAACCGAATTTTATTTATTCTTCCAGTGGAAACGCGAATAGAAAGCAACATTTCTCTAGTAACAAATTATAAAAGTTAATTTTTATTCATTCACGGCTCTTTCGTCGGATACTGTCCGTCTTCACCAGTAAGATTTTTGGGTTTTATCCACCCGTTGGGCTAAGATCAACGACGAACTTTGAATCAAATGGTGCGAAGAAAACAGAACTCTGCTGATATTCATAGTTTGTTGCCATTAGATGAGCGAAATCGCCTGATTGGGACAGCCAAATTAACTAATTGCTACTTTCGATTATGGTTTACATTCGCTGGATCGCAGAAAGCGATGCGCAGTTTTGGTTTATTTATTTAAAAGTGGCTGAACCACAGCTCATGAGCTCTAAATGAATTCTGATGAATGGAAAGTGAAATTAAAATCGAATGGGCTAAGTGGGAGAGTGAATACGTCACTATATATCTATCAACTATGTTATCGCTGACAACTGTCATGGAAAAGATCCGAATACATAAATGGAAACAATAAGATTATTGTTTTTTAAGTGCAGCCGGACGTGTTTCGCGCAAGCTGCGGGAAAAATTTAAGAAGTGGATATATTAAAGACAAATAAAATATAAAAACTGTATAAGAAACGCTAAAATATCAATGACCGTAAGCCAAAGAGACGGGTTCTTCTCGTATATCTCTACGCGCAATAGTGAAGTGCAAAAAAGTGTACAAAGAGCAACCCGGCTCTACTGTCAGTCTATACCCTAAGAGCGCGATTGTGCTCACCCTCTCTACTTACAGTTACTCCCACTCCACTCCCTCCCTTAGCGCATCAGCAACATGCAGCGGTAAAACTTCTGCAATCGCACCAAAAGTAACAGCAAAAACTATAGCAACGGCAGCAAAACCAGTAGTAAAGGCTCTAACCGCGGAATCGACTTTGATGTCGTCGACTGCAGCGCCAAATATAACGTCAACTTAAATTATGTCACAAAACCAAAGCGAAAGCTTATCACTCAGAACACCGCGTTGGATAATAAGCCAAAAATAAAGTGTGTCCAAAGAGACAACGAATTAATTACCTGGGAGATCCCACAACAACAGATTTCCCCTCCTAACTTAAATTTAACCAGAAATGGCTCAAGAGACGCAACTGAAACAAAAGCCGCGACCAATTTACATTTTTTTTTTGGTTTTGCTGTTGCTTATTTTGAATCTTCTCTTACAAGACCAACAAAATGTGTTAAAATCTTAAAATACTACATTATTCTAACAGGTTGTTAAACTGTGTTTTTGTTAGACGGTCCTAATAATTGCCGCTGGATGGGACGGTCGTTACGACGAATGCGGGAACGGCTACATACTAACGTTTATGCTTTGTATAGTAATTTTCATTGTGGTGCGCTATTACATCTCGGACGCGGAGTATATTCAAGTCTCTCTGAATATTTCCACTCCACTCCACTTCTGGATCTTAGTTTGGGGTCTCTGCACGATTTCTACGTTGCTGTTGCTGGCGCTCCGCCACAACTGGGAACCATAAGTCCATATTGGTTTCAAAACGGAGAAGGACTTGTAGTCCAGACTGAGGAGGGAGTGGGAGTTTATAAGCCAATGCAGACTGTTAGCCTTCAGCCTTAGATGAGTTCGTTTAGCTTCAATATGCGTGCGCATTTTTTTTTTTGGACATTGTAAGCATCATCCGATTTTATAACGCTTGGAAGCTATTATTACTAATCAGATCAGTGCTTACGTCTGGTTCGATTCCTTTTATGACAACATGTTGACCTTTACTACTTATTAGCTGGTAGGTATAGTAGTTCTTGGCGTCTAACAGTTCCGTAAATTTTCTAAGTTTCATGTATGTCTCCTTTAGTCAAGGGGATTACGTGGAACCTATCTTTACCAATCAGATATTATTATATTATATTATTATAGTATTAAAAAGGTTGTTGGATCAGCTGGCACAGCAGGAAGAACGATCGACTGTATCGGGCATACAGACAAAACTGATGTTGTTGTTTTGTCATTGCATTTACAGTTGCTAATGTCGTCACTGTGCTGGTAACTGTGGCCTGGCATGTGGGCGGTATGGGCGAGAAAGAGGGGAAACGCATTTATCGCTTACCCTGCTTTGCACAGTCGCTGACATAGACGAATAGAGAGAACGCGCCCTTTCGTTGTGAATAGGCTTGAGTTCGTTGGACGGTGTTGCGTTTCGTTGTTGCTGCTTCGGCTGCGTCTATCGATACGAAAGAGAAGTATGCATTGCTCCTTTGCGGCGAGAGCCGATGATCGTCTTGCTCACGTTGACGCTGCTTCATCGATGTCCACAAAGTAACATCATCAACAAGAACAAAAAGACGCAACCACTCATCAAGGTAGTCCTGCAGCTAGGCAGGCAATAGAAAATTAAATAAATTATAACCAGCAATACATATTCTTTTATCAATTTCGGACGTTGATGCACTATGATCAGCGCAAACAAGTGTCCCTTGCGAAACCAAGCGTAAAAACGAGATCGCGAGAAGTGAAAAAGGACAATATAGAAGCGGACAGACTAAGTTAGAAAGTAGAAATAATATGGTATAGTCTATTATAGTCGTTACACAGCACTCTAAACGGTTCATGCATATCATAGTTAGATCTACAAATATTTAAAGTAAGAGGAACATGGAACATATTGCTCCGAAGAATTAAGGTTTAATAGCCATAGAAAACGAAAACCCCCTAAAGAAAGGTGGAAACTGCGGAGGAAATCACACGAAAAACTACAGAGGCTTGGTGGTCTACAAGGAGTTGAAAAAAAGCATACGACGAGTGCCGCCAACGCGCCATCAAAATACTCAAAACGTGTACACTTACTCAAAAACGACGCTGGAAGTATTTTTCGGGACGACTGCAGATCCTCATTTGGTCAGCTAAATACCCAGAAGTGATTCTCATACGCCGATGCCCTTCGAACAGGAACGGAAAACCCACTCCAGTCTAGTCTTGGAATCGTTCAGCAGGTCCCAGGACAGTCACAAAGCACTAGAAGCTATGATTGTTACTATGCAACAAGGTATGATTAAATTTATGTCCTTCATGAAAACGGCCAGGCAAATCTACGAATACCCTTGTGGAACGCCTATAGTCAGTGTGACATCTGTTTGAAAACTACTATTGAATCTCGAGGCAACCTCACTTAAAACGGATTAGGGCGGCACAGGAGATTTGGATCATAGCAAAGCGTTCATGCTTGCATCTCAGAACCCGTGTATTTCAACGCTGTTATAATTTTGGTCAAAAGTGTGCAACGCAGTGAAGAATACATCTCCGACCCTATAAAGTATATATATTCATGATCAGGATCGCCTTCGACCGTCCGTTTGTGCGACTGCCTGTTTCTTCGCAAACTAGTCTCTCAGTCTTAGAGATATCGAATTTAAACTTTGCACACACACTTCATTCCTTTGTATGCAGTATATAAGTCGGAACGGCCGGGATCGGCCGACTATATCCTATAGCTGCCATATAACTGAACGATCGGAAATGCCATAACTTTGGTGTTTGTAAAGTTAGGAAGTTGGGATTTTCTATGGGTTTTATTTTTGGCCAATCAATCCGACCTACCGAATTTTATAAGGATCGGCCGACTATAACCTATAGCTTCCATATGGAAATGCCATAACTTTGGTATTTTTAAAGTTAGGAAGTTGGGATTTTTTATGAGTATTAAGAATACATCATATGAATAGTTTTGGAGAGTATAATTTACAGAATATTCTGCAAGGGTATATAAACTTCGGCTCTGCCCGAAGTTAGCTTTTCTTTCTCGTTTTTTAAGGAATCCTTTTCGTGGGAATGATATTATTGCATAGAGTCGAATTGCTGAATATAGCGTGTCTATGAAGTTTTTAAATCCATCGGTATGCTTTCATCCCAGGAACTTGACTGGGGGTTACAATTGTAAGATTTCGACTAAGCAGAAATTCGTTCTTTGCTGATAGCTACTTTGACCTAAATAAATATGTAGCTGATATTCTGGTCTGTGCAAATCTTGCGATAACGGGTCATAAGCTATATACACCCAGCCGACGGACGTGTCTTCACACCATCTGCCATAACCCTTGGGAAAACTACCAATCCAACGGTTTACTATATTGGTTCACCACGATATTACGGACTTAAAATCTATAATTAATGTTGTACAAAACGAGGGAATTTATGAGGAACACATTAATTTTAAAAAGAATAAATAAGAATCAAATAAAACTATTAAATGTTTACCAAAATCCAACTCAAAAACCCCAATATCAACCAAGATACCACCAAGAACCACCAATATTCTCAGCCTTTGCAACCAAATCTTAATCAATTTATCCAACCATCCCCCGATTTTATCAGATTAGATACAGACCAAATTATTTTGGTCCTAACAGGAACATGAACCAACAACCCAAACAATCCCAACCTCCCAAAAAAAACTCCCGGAACCAAACGACCAAGACCATCCGACAGTGTACAGAGTAAAATGCCAACTAATAAAATTAAAGTACAAGATGCACAAGAACTTAAAACAAAAGAACAAATTTATGACCAAGAATACTTAAACTATATACAACATCAGGACCAGATGAATAAAGAAGAATTTCAAATACCACCCAATCAAAAGGAACTAAAAATTTTAGTTACCAGCTCCGAAAAATATCAATACTTAGATATTAACCACAAAGGCTATACTTACAAATGTTTGATTGACACTCGATCCACAATAAACATGATACAAACATACAAACATACAAACGCCCACATTCGCTTATATACGATTTTAAAAATTTAAATATTTCGGAAAAGTAAAAATGCAGTTTTATTGTGTTTATCAATACCTATCGAAATGTAGAAGAAATTTTTCAAATCGGACCATTCGTTAAAAAGTTATGCGTGATCAAAGTTTCTATCTCCATCTCCCTCGCACTCCCTTTACCTGAGTAACGGGTATCTGATAGTCGGGGCACCCGACTATAGCGTTCTCTCTTGTTTTTTAGTCCAAAATAACAATATCCACACAAAAACCTAATTCCCAAACCTATTAAAAACAAGGAAGAAAAACTAACTTCGGGCGGAGCGGATATCAGCTTCGGCTTGCAGAATACTCTGTAAATTATTATTTTCCAAATTTAATCATATCTAAATACTCATAAAAAGTCCCAACTTCCTAACTTCAAAAACTCCAAAGGCATTTATGGCATTTCCAATCGTTCAGTTATATGGCAGCTATAAGATTTAGTCGGCCGATCCTTTTGGAATTTGGTAGGTCGGATTGATTGGCCAAAAGTAAAACCCAAAGAAAACCCCAACTTCCTAACTTTACAAACACTAAAGTTATGGCATTTCCGATCAATCAGTTATATGGCGGCTATAGGATATAGTCGTCCGATCCTTATGTAATTCGGTAGGTCGGATTGTTTGACAAAAATCCCAACTTCCTAACTTTAAAAACACCAAAGTTATGGCTTTTCCGATCGTTCAGTTATATGGCAGCTATATGATATAGTCGCCCGATCCGGCTCGTTTATACTTATATACTACCTGCAATAGAAAGACAACTTTTGGGAAAGTTTCAAGCAGATAGCTCTAAAACTGAGGGACTAGTTTTCGTAGAAACGGACTGACGGACGCACAGACGGACATGGCTAGATAGACTCTCCTGGTGATGCTGATCAAGAATATATATACTTTGTAGGGTCGGAAATGTCTCCTTCACTGCGTTGCAAACTTTTGACTGAAATTATAATACCCTCGCAAGGGTATAAAAATTGACTTTTCACTGTTTCGATATTAATCATCTCAATCAGGAGGAAACTTTCAAATTAAAAAATTTATTGAACAGATTTAAAAACCTGCAATATTCGGAAGTCAATTCTTTGACATTCATAAATACTTTTAAAAATGTTTTAAAAACAACGCATAACTCTCCTATTTATTCAAAACACGGTGGTAGTACACACGAAATAGAAGTAGAAAACCAGGTACAAGAAATGCATAAACAGGGACTAATTAGAGAAAGCACCTCATCCTACAAAAGCCCCTTTTGTGTTGTACCCAAAAAAAATCGAAGCTTCAGGAAAAATACCATTCCCGACAGGTACTACAACCCCCAAATTGACGAAATACTTGGTAAATTAGGAAAATGCCAGTACTTTACTACAATAGATTTAGCCAAAGGTTTTTACCAGATAGAAATAGATTCAGAATTCATCAAAAAAACAGCATTTTCTACCGAAACAGGTTTCGGTAGAAATGCGACAGATTGGGACTCCAATTTGAATCCGCATCAACGAAAGGTCAATTTTGTAAAAATTTTACCGGCATGTTAAAAAACCAAAAGAAAAAATAATACTATTGGTGAACTAGGCGACCAAACCATTTTTTGCTGTATTCAACTATTGATCGTCATCATAAAATTACAGTCTACAAGAAAAACAAGTAAATAGTTTTCTTAATGGAGCCACTTGAAGACGATTATTTCAAAAACGAATTCCATATTAAAATTAAGAAACTGGTTGATGATTATAATACTGAATTCAATAAGCAGTTATCTCTCTTGGAAATGGAAGTTTGATCCATCCACAATAGAATCGATGTTTGGAGCACAAAGGTTGTTGTTTGATAGTTTAGAGCGCTTAATAAACAAAATGACTGATGAATCAGTTGCACATTATTGGAATGAAATAAGAAATATTCATATCCATATTTCAAGTTCAAAGACACAAATGAACTTGGATATGATGACAGCAGATATACGGCATCAGAAGATTATTAAACTGCTTGGAAAACGCTTTTAGAACGCTTCAAAAATAACAGAGTATTAAGTAATACGTTAATTCAAAAATAATTTGATCATTCAATTATAATAACAGATTCTAAAACAATTAAATCGTTGCATGATATTGTAAAAGAAAACATTATTAGCTCTAAATAACATCGGAATATAGACAGGCAAGTGGGATCCACTTCTACACTGTCTTCAAACGAAGAAACTCGATCGACCAAACCATTTGTTAAATGAGCAATCCATTCAAAATATATGGCAAATACAGCCTTGAATGAATTTTTAAACTTCTTTGAACAACGTTTCCTCACTCTGGAAGCCATTGGATCAGAGAAGAGCAAAAAGCTAATTACATGTGCATCATCTGGATCTGAAACTGTTTCTTTTGTAAGAAACCAAATCACAACAAATATAAATGCAATGAGTTTTTAACTGGGTTCAAGTGTCTTTTAAGTAGCAGGGATACGCTTCGATGCCTTCCAGTGCTCATCTCAGTAGTTAAAGATAAGCTGACTCAAGAAATTCACTGCGTACGCGATGTCTGGTCAGGGTCGTCTGGGTTCTCTGGTCCCTTTAGTGCTGACTTTGCCTCGATCGGCGTGATAGCCATCTTGCAGTCTTCCATTCCGTACTTCCGAAGGATGGCGTCGATGTACTTCTCTTGGCCCATGAAAACTGTCTGCTTTCGCTTGTCCTGTTTGAATTCGATGCCCAAGCATGTATTGACTGGTCCAAAATCTTTCATCTTGAATGCTGCTCCCAGATGGGCTTTGGTCTCTTGCAACGAATAGGGATGATTTGACGCCAAAAGCAAATCATCTACATATATAGTGACCAGTAGAAGTTTTCCATTTTCCTGTTTGACGAAAAAGCATTGATCTTGCTCGGTTGGATTAAGTCCATTTGATGTATTTCCATGTAATATTCTGCTGATAGTGCTGCCAAAAGTCGTACTGACGTGAATCGGGCTACAGGTGAATAGGATTCAAAGAAATCTTCTCCAGGTTTCTGAGCATAACCCTTGGCAACTAAACGGGCCTTCTTTTTCCCCAACGAGCTGCCGTCATCCTTTGTTTGAAAAACCACCTTGTTTCCAATTACCTTGCGAATCTCTGGGCGTTCTGTTATCTCCCAAGTTTGTCTTCCACTGCGCGTGTTCAGTTTACTGCCTCTTCAGTTTGCAATGCTTCAGTTAGAGGTAGACGATCGCCTGTAGCCGCTAAGAATGCCATTTCACATTCCTCAAATGCGTCCTCAATTGACGTTTCATGTTCTGCAGGATCTCTGTTAGTAGTTGCCCCTTCCTGCCCTTTTTGGTATATTTTTCGTGGCCTTCCACGCTGTCCGGTTCTCAGCAATTTTGGGCTTCCTTTGCCCCGTCTCTCTACAACAGGAATCTCCTCTTCGATTTCGCTGCTGCTTCAGGATTTATCTTCTTGTTCGACCGGTAAGTTATTTTTCATCTGAATGCTTACTTCTCCTTCAGGTTCGTTCTCGTAAAATTCTTCATAATGACTTTTGAATCCAGATGTATTCAGAAACTTTACGTCATTACTCACCACTATGGATCTCCTTTTTGGGGAGTTTAATCGATAGGCCTTCGATTCTGCAGCATAACCAAATAATATGCATTCCTCTGATCTTGACTCGAACTTTCCCTTATTTATGCCTTTTATTAATGCATACGCCTTTCTTCCAAACGTGCGTAAATACATAACCGTAGGAATTTTACCTGTCCAATAAGTTGAAGGCAGCTCACCAAATAGAGCCTTTGTTGGGCATCTTTTCCGTAGGTAGCGAGCTGTGCTGATAGCTTCCGCCCAGAATGACGGTGAGCCTCCCGCTTGTTTTATAATACACCTGGCCATTTCTACCAGTGTACGGTTCTGCCGCTCTGCCACGCCGTTTTGTTGTGGAGTATGTGGGGCAGGCAGACGACGACTAATCCCATTTAATCGCAAGAAAGTGTCGGATTCTTTGTTTCGAAACTCTGTTCCATAATCGCTTTGTAACTGTTTGATTTTATTTCCGGCTACATTTTCAGCTAATGCTTTAAAACGATTTAAACACTTATAACACTTCTGATTTTTGCTTTTAAAAATAGACCGAACTATATCGCGAATAGTCATCTATAAATGTACCAAACTACTTGCAGCCACTTATGGACTGTGTACGCATTAGTCAACACACGTCACTGTGCACAATTTCTAGAGTTTTCTGCGATCGCTTTTCCGTAGCACTTTTATAAGTATTTGCCGTTTGCTTTTCGCTGATGGAAATTTTACACTGCGATAGTTTTTTATTTTCTTTTATGTTCATTCTGTGAACTTTTCCGCATATCGACATCTTCTTTAAATCTTTTTTATTTAGATGGCCAAACCGACGATGCCAAGTTTCTATTTCGCCTTGTTCTTCGTTTACTTTGTTTGCTTGGTTCCTTTCGGTACTCAAGTAATACAAATTTCCGTATTTCGGTGCTGGAAGCCAAACTTCATTATTTTTCTTCATAATTAAAGCTTCATATTTACGAAAACTCACTTAGTAACCCTTTTCCGATATTTTGGAAACGTAAAGGTCCGACACAAACAAAACGTCTTCAAGAGTAATATCTTCATTTCTCTTTCCTTGTATGTCAATTTTCACATCACCGACACCTTTAACCTTCGTTGTGTTACTATCGGCCAAATGCAATGTTTTTCAACACTTATTATTTCCTTGAACATTTTTATATTGGAACTCATGAGTGCCGAACAACCGCTGTCCAGGCACCACATATCATTAAGCCCTTCGGATATGTATGCGTGTTCATTTACGTTCATTGTCATCTCCTTTTTGTACCGATTTCCGTTGTTTTCGAGTTCCTCGATTTTACACACAAAAAATTTTCTGGTCTCCTTATGAGCTTTGTTCTCTTTGCCGATTCCCTTTCGGTTTGCGTACAGTGCACTCTGTTCCTCACGACTACTCTTCTTCTTTCGATTCTTCCAATATTTTAACACGAAGCACATCTGGACTTGGTAAGTCGTCTCGGCTCTCGATCGCGCATCTAAATGTTTCATATGAATCGGGTAAACTGTACAATAAGAGAATCGCGAGCAAATCATCGCCAATGGCTACTCCGATCTCTTTCAACTTCTTTACCGCATCGAAAAAACCGTTGATATGGAGGTGTGCGTCGTCTCCTTCACTCATTCCCGACAATGCTACCCGTTTTAACAAGCTGGCCTTTCGCACCGGCCCCTTGGATTGAAATGTTAGTCCTAACTCAGATGTACTTATCTGCACGTCCTTTTTCGTATTTTTTGGTCCATTCTGCCAGATCTTCTTCATCACTGGGTCACTTTTTCGTACCATAAATCGTTTTTCACAAGAATAGCACACATTTGCAACTTCCATGTATCGCAGTTCTGTGAGTGCAGCGGCTTGATCCGCATATATGTACCCGTCATTTTTCACAGCTTCGATTTTCGTTTCTCTTTTAATCAGCTTCGCACTTATTTAATTTTGTCTCTTTGATACTACACGTCCTGGGCCCATAACCTGTTGGGATTTTCTACCTAACGCAGGTGCATGAGTATCCGTTTCAATAAGTAGACAATAGCCGTTGATGATTATATAAAGTTTATTTAATATTCATCCGACTTATTCGGATAACCAAATGCGAGCTCGACCGTTCTCTTTGAATACATAAACGTGAGTATTGAGTAAACCAAAAAAGTTTGGAGAAAGATGTGTGAGAAGATGCCTGAAATTAATGTTACCAGATTGATACTTTGACAAAGCCGCTTAATTTGAACGAATTCGCTATGATTTATTTTATTAAACAAGATGTAGTAAGGTTTTTGGTTTGTCACTGAGTGAATTGTCAAATTGTAATTTTTGGCTGCTCTTATAATAATTTCAGAATAATCTAGGAGGCGGTACTCGTCTTTAATACAACGAGCTATTTTTGTTAAGGTTAAATTAACTCTTTCAACTTGTCCGTTGGATAGGCTATGACTAGGGTCTGTTTAATGAATTGATATTCCAGAACGTTGTAAAAATGATTTAAACTGTCATTATTGTTTTTACTAATGGAAATGTTTGAAGTAATTCGTATACTTTTGAATCAATGTTCTTTTTGTTACTAATTTCTTTTACAACGAGGTATTTTAGAGTATGAATCGATGCTAGTTAAAAACTTTAGATTTTGTGCGTAATAAATATCAATATGTAAATGTTGACATTCTATTTTTGAAATAGGAGCTTCTCCGATAGGAATTTGTGTTGGATTTCCATTTTATTTGTAAAATTATCTTTTAGTGGAATTTTAATTTCGTACAATTCTTCAGGGATTCAGTGGATTCCTGTGCTAATATTCGGTTGCAGATATTCTTTTAGAATTGAGTTTTCTGGTTGGTCATGTACCGGCGCTGCGAAAGCTCCTCTTCTTGCTTGAGGGTTTTGGTGAGTCTGCGGGTGGCATCATTATAGAGTTGCTTCGAATGGGGCGATCTGCAGGATTGCCAAACGCGTCGTAGACGTCGTTTTTCCCGAACCAGTTGTTCGATTTGCAGATTAGTTTTGTACTGGTTGCTACGCACGATTGTCTCTTCTGGTTTTGAGAATTTGGCTGCTGCCACGAGTACTGATTCCAGGGCATCAGCACAGAAGTCGATGTCGTTCTCTATGTTTAACTGTGGTGTTAGTTCAATGTGGGAACTTACGTACTTTTTGTACTTTAGCCAGTTAGTTCTAGTCGAGGTCAGCCTGAAGGGGTGCTCGATTACTTTCGGGCTTTGAAGGAGAGTTATTAAAACAGGCGAGTGGTCCGATGATAAGTCCAATAGCGATTTGGCGCTTACTAAATTTCTTGGGATGTTCTTGGTCGCAGCGAAGTCAATTAAGTCCGGGAGTTTTCTGGGGTCAGCTGGCCAATATGTGGGGGCTGCCAGGGGAGACATAGTCGAGTTTGTTGCTCAAATTTATGATTGCTTTATATAGTTGTCTTTCTTTTGGGCGTCACGAGTCTTGATCCCCAGTGCGTGTGCTTGGCGTTGTAGTCTCCTCCTGCTATAAAGCGATCTCCGAGTGAATTGTAGAAGTCCAAGAATTGCTCTTCAGTTATTGTAAATCGCGGTGGGCAATAGACAGCGGCTATAGTGATACTGCCGTTGCCTGCTTGTAGTTTTATAGATGTAGCCTGCAAATAATTTGTTGCAAACCTCTGGTGAAAGTGGTGCTTAATGCGTTCCCTGATTAGGATTCCAGTTCCTCCGTGAGCTTTACCATCCGGATGATCTGTGCAGTATGAAGTATAACCTCTTATTTAAAAGTTGTATTTACTTGTGAGATACACATCTAGATACATCTATTTGGTTTTCATTGAGGAATTGAGTTATTTCAAGTTTGTGCCGTGAAACGCCATTGGCATTCCACATGGATATTCGAAGACAAGACATCGATTATTTAGATTGTTGGGATGTGAGCAAATTTATTAAAATGTTTTGATTTTGCATAAGGTTTGTCATTGTTGTTTTCATGAAGGACATAAATTCCATCATACCCTGTTGTAAAGTCGGCATCATGGTTTCCATGCTGTTTGGTATTTGTCCTATTGCTTGCTGAGGTGTTATTATATTTTGCTCAGAGCATTGAGCTTGTGGGAACCCCGTCTGATTGGCAAGTCCTGATTTTAGGGCACTGGCGTATGAAACTCCCCCATTTGTGTTGCGGGGCCCAAATGAAGATCTGGCTGCTTTCGCAAAGAAAACATTAGGTGTGGTTTGGGATTGCACATTCGCATTTTGTGCATTCTGGGAGCGTGCTTGTTTTGCTTGTTGAAACTGACTCTTCAGCTCTTTATAGACCGGGCAGCCTCTGTAGTTTGTGGTATGGTTATCTCCACAGTTAGCGAATTTCTTTTTCTTTGTGAATGGAAATTAAAATCATACAAATGTGCTCAAATACATGAGCACATGGGCAAGGCCATTTTTCGGCGAAGAAAACACAAGACTTGGTGGAGTAATCTTATTTTATTCCAAAGCTGAGAGATAAAGTATACTACAGGAGGAAATCAGGCGATCCTTTGACACAAAGTTGCGATCAGGCGTACGCAGTACGGTGTTGGTCTAAAGTTAAAAGGAAAATATCTTGGACCTATAAGGTGGTTAAAGTTCACAAACATGGCAGGTATGATGAAAAAATGGGAGATAGCGATGGTCCTTTGAAAACATTCACTGTAGCTGAGTTTATGAAGAAGTTCGGGACGAACATCACCTCAGGAGGGCCGAATGTAGGAATCAGGAATAAGCCAGAAGACCAAGTCGGAAGAAAGACAAGGAGCGGTTGTCGCTTCTAATAAAGTATAACGAGAGAATCGATAGAGTAGAACTAAAAAAGAGTCAGTCGGTGTCAAAATCTCAATACCAAATAATAATAAACATTATTTTTCTTTATTTTTCTTTTTTAGTTACCTTGTCTTTTGACTTACACGTGTTTTAATTAAGATTGTTGTTATGTTTATCTTCTACTCATTTTGTATAACCGAATTTTATTTATTCTTCCAGTGGAAACGCGAATAGAAATCAACATTTCTCTAGTAACAAATTATAAAAGTTAATTTTTATTCATTCACGGCTCTTTCGTCGGATACTGTCGTCTTCTCCAGTAAGATTTTTGGGTTTTATCCACCCGTTGGGCTAAGATCAACGACGAACTTTGAATCGAATGGTGCGAAGAAAACAGAACTCTGCTGATATTCATAGTTTGTTGCCATTAGATGAGCGAAATCGCCTGATTGGGACAGCCAAAATTAACTAATTGCTACTTTCGATTATGGTTTACATTCGCTGGATCGCAGAAAGCGATGCGCAGTTTTGGTTTATTTATTTAAAAGTGGCTGAACCACAGCTCATGAGCTCTAAATGAATTCTGATGAATGGAAAGTGAAATTAAAATCGAATGGGCTAAGTGGGAGAGTGAATACGTCACTATATATCTATCAACTATGTTATCGCTGACAACTGTCATGGAAAAGATCTGAATACATAAATGGAAACAATAAGATTATTGTTTTTTAAGTGCAGCCGGACGTGTTTCGCGCAAGCTGCGGGAAAAATTTAAGAAGTGGATATATTAAAGACAAATAAAATATAAAAACTGTATAAGAAACGCTAAAATATCAATGACCGTAAGCCAAAGAGACGGGTTCTTCTCGTATATCTCTACGCGCAATAGTGAAGTGCAAAAAAGTGTACAAAGAGCAACCCGGCTCTACTGTCAGTCTATACCCTAAGAGCGCGATTGTGCTCACCCTCTCTACTTACAGTTACTCCCACTCCACTCCCTCCCTTAGCGCATCAGCAACATGCAGCGGTAAAACTTCTGCAATCGCACCAAAAGTAACAGCAAAAACTATAGCAACGGCAGCAAAACCAGTAGTAAAGGCTCTAACCGCGGAATCGACTTTGATGTCGTCGACTGCAGCGCCAAATATAACGTCAACTTAAATTATGTCACAAAACCAAAGCGAAAGCTTATCACTCAGAACACCGCGTTGGATAATAAGCCAAAAATAAAGTGTGTCCAAAGAGACAACGAATTAATTACCTGGGAGATCCTACAACAACAGATTTCCCCTCCTAACTTAAATTTAACCAGAAATGGCTCAAGAGACGCAACTGAAACAAAAGCCGCCACCAATTTACATTTTTTTTTTGGTTTTGCTGTTGCTTATTTTGAATCTTCTCTTACGAGACCAACAAAATGTGTTAAAATCTTAAAATACTACATTATTCTAACAGGTTGTTAAACTGTGTTTTTGTTAGACGGTCCTAATAATTGTCGCTGGATGGGACGGTCGTTACGACGAATGCGGGAACGGCTACATACTAACGTTTATGCTTTGTATAGTAATTTTCATTGTGGTGCGCTATTACATCTCGGACGCGGAGTATATTCAAGTCTCTCTGAATATTTCCACTCCACTCCACTTCTGGATCTTAGTTTGGGGTCTCTGCACGATTTCTACGTTGCTGTTGCTGGCGCTCCGCCACAACTGGGAACCATAAGTCCATATTGGTTTCAAAACGGAGAAGGACTTGTAGTCTGAGGAGGGAGTGGGAGTTTATAAGCCAATGCAGACTGTTAGCCTTCAGCCTCAGATGAGTTCGTTTAGCTTCAATATGCGTGCGCATTTTTTAAAGACATATTTTTGATAGACACGAAAGTAAACTTTTTGGTCTGTATGAGGGGGTGAGCGTGTGGTCTACTCCAGGTTTTGGTATTGTGACGACCCAGCGTCACAAATAATCGCGCACTTTCAAAACGCGCGCCCAAAACGATAAACCTGGCCACACTAACTCCACCGACACATTGATAGTCGACTACCATCTGTTGCAATCTGAGTATCATCGTTTCCATTTTATTTTCTATGTTGGTAAGACACTGTAGGTTGTGATTGGACATTGTAAGCATCATCCGATTTTATAACGCTTGGAAGCTATCATTACTAATCAGATCAGTGCTTACGTCTGGTTCGATTCCTTTTATGACAACATGTTGACCTTTACTACTTATTAGCTGGTAGGTATAGTAGTTCTTGGCGTCTAACAGTTCCGTAAATTTTTAAGTTTCATGTATGTCTCCTTTAGACATTCAGATATTATGCCAGGCCACAGTTACCAGCACAGTGACGACATTAGCAACTGTAAATGCAATGACAAAACAACAACATCAGTTTTGTCTGTATGCCCGATACAGTCGATCGTTCTACCTGCTGTGCCAGCTGATCCAGCACAACGATCGACTGTATCGGGCATACAGACAAAACTGATGTTGTTGTTTTGTCATTGCATTTACAGTTGCTAATGTCGTCACTGTGCTGGTAACTGTGGCCTGGCATGTGGGCGGTATGGGCGAGAAAGAGGGGAAACGCATTTATCGCTTACCCTGCTTTGCACTGTAAGGATGCTCTCTGGCCAGGATACAACTCTCAGTCGGATCCAGAGGTCCTTTTACAAGAAATTTGTAAAGTCACTGAGACATAGGGCTAGAGAGTAATGTTCGCTCGGCGAACGACTATTTTTGATCGATTATCCCGAAGTGCTCCAGGACCTTCGAGGGTACGACAACGTCCGACCACCAAGTCCTTCCGGGACGGAAAATTCCACGGGCTGGACCTTCGGGCGAGGCCGCAGCCGGATTCTATCGTGGTTGGCTGAAATGTGTGGTGCTAGGGGTCAAGAATCCCACGGGCTGGACCTTCGGGCGAGGCCGCAGCCGGATTCTATCGTGGTTGGCTGAGATGTGTGGTGCTAGGGGTCAATAATCCCACGGGCTGGACCTTCGGGCGAGGCCGCAGCCGGATTCTATTGTGGTTGGCCGAGACGCGTGGTTCGAGGGGTCAAGAATCCCACGGGCTGGACCTTCGGGCGAGGCCGCAGCCGGATTCTATCGTGGTTGACCGGCTGGAAACAAGTTGGGTTAGTCGGAAGGATCTGCCTTTCCGTTAAGGTGTGGGATTAATAGGGGCCGGTGAGAGGATCTTCCGTCTCACCGTCGGAGTTAATAGGATACGAAGGGATCTGCCACTTCGCGGTAGGATACGAGGAGAGGATGCGTGAGAGGATCTTCCGTCTCGCCGCGGGGGTTAGTAGGACACGAAGGGATCTGCCACTTCGCGGTAGGATACGAGGAGAGGATGCGTGAGAGGATCTTCCGTCTCGCCGCGGGGGTTAGTAGGACACGAAGGGATCTGCCACTTCGCGGGGGTGGGGGGGAACTAAGTAGGAGGTTGAGGGGATCTTCCGCCTCACTACGCAGGCAGGTTAGTGGATGAAATTCAGTAGATCAGGATATCGTGCACCATATACAGTGCAAATAATTTACCGCTTCCAATTGGGTCATCAGTCGCCAACGGCCTGAATCACTCGGGGAACAGAGGGGTACGGGGTAAAAATAAAATGCACAACAATCCGGCTTGACGTTTCTTTTCGTACGAGTCCACTCAGTTTAATTCTTTGTGTTTTAAAACGTCCCTATGTTTCACTGCGCCGATTACACTGATTCACTAACCTTATTTCCTACCGACCGCGTTCTCTTTCACACGTGTTTTCTTTGTTTACTTTGTCCGCGTGCGCGACCGATCGCTTCGAAGTCCAAGAGCCGAGAGTGTGCCGGAAACCGCCGTGTGACCCTCTCATTCTTTCGGACCTTTCTCACCCAGGAAGGTTTGGTATTCTCTCTATTTTCCAGTATTTTTCTCTATGGTTGCCATCTCGGGCGGGTGGTGCGAAACCAAACTTGACCTATTTTGGTTTTATACCCAAAAATCCATGAGACCGCTTAACCATTACTAAATTATAACACTTCATTTCAAATCTCTTACATACTAATAGTAATAATGTGAAACTTAGATAACTATTGCTTAAATATATATTGTGGCGGCCTAGCCGTCAGGCTGGATCGTCACACCCCCCCCTTTCCTACCGGGGGCTGATGATGAACCTCCCGTCGCTCTTCACGGTGACGACGTAGTGCCAATCCAGTCCCTTAACGGCGAAGCGAACGCGATGTCCTCGTCCGGCTTGTTCGGCCGCCCTCTCGGCGATCAGACGGATGGCCGATGTCGGCAATCGCCGCAGTTCGCCCGTCCCAATCCAACCTTCAGGTTACGGGGCTAACTCGTCTCGGGGTACCTCCGGAGTCGCTATGGATGAGGTCAACTCCTCCATGAACGACCCGTCCCAACCGACCCCCTGGATCTCGGTCAAGACCTGATCGAGAACTCCGTCCTCCCATTTGGTCAGTGGTGCTCCTGGCGGTGCGCAGATCGGGGATTGGTGTGACGTCGATTGGGCTGCAACGTCGTCCTCCTTGGCCTCGTCCGTCGGGTCCGGGTCTGCCGTACTGGCCTCCGCTGCCTCCGAGTTCTGGAATACCCGACGGAACAGGGGGCGATCTTCTACCCCGTCCTCGCTGTCGGTTGCCAACTCGCGCTCCAAAAAATATTTACGTGGTGAGTCCCGTGGTGCGAACTCACGCGGCAACGCTTCGTCTCCTGCCCTCCGGTCTCCCGTGGTGAGCGCCGTAGTCCGACTGGGGATGTCTGGACCGCCTGGACGCGAGTCTCCCTCGGCGAGCGTCGTCGGCAAGTTGGCGACGTCTGGACAGACCGGGCACGGGTCTGCTTCGGCGAACGCTGCCAGCAAGTCGGGGATGTCCGCGTCTCCTGCGCGCGGGTCTTCTTCGGCGAGCACGGCGGCCGACGGGGGGACGTCGGGACCTCTGCCTGGGGACGGAACGTCGCGTCCCAATCCAGAGCGGGGGGTAGCGGTGGTGATGGAGGCTCGTCCACGTAAGGACCTTCGGCGTGTACCCAGGGTGTCTTAAACGCGACCGACTTGACCTCGATACGCATCATCGCGACATGCCCTTCCCAGCGGCTGACTTGGTCTTCGACCGTACGATGACACGAGTATTCGATGGAGGGACGTCGGTGGGACTCGGTGTATCGCGGGTGACCGCCTCGAGGATCTCGCCTGGTCCACGGCTGTTCGTCGTCTCCCCCCGGTGCATAATACCCTGGCCCCTGTGAGCGACGACCTCTCGTGTAATCCTGAGGCTCGTCGCGTTCGTCGCTGTCGCTCGCGTTGCTGGAGTCGTCCTCGACGTTGAACGCTGCCGATGGTCGATCGGGTCGTCGTGTTTCGCCGGGTTTAGGGCTCCACATGCCCGCAAACCGCGACCTACGTGTACCCCCAGGCTCCTGGTCGTCGGAAGACTCAGCGCCGCCGTGTGGGTCTTCTTCACCTTGGCCATCGTCAGTATCCTGGTCCTCTGCGATCTCTCCCTCTTCGTCCCCCGATGCGTCCGAATCTCCTCCGCTGTATCCTTCCGCGACCCACTCGTCGCGATCGGAAAGGTCGTGATGAAACGATTCGGTATCGTCGGAACCATCTGACAACTCGATGGCTTCTTCCATCTGAAGGCGGAGACTAAACTTATAGATACGAGACCCTTATTGATTAAGCTCCCTACCTATCGGTGCAGTGAAACCTCTACTTAGGATACTTAGATAATAACATAGGGTATGTTAGTACAATTCAGCTTAGAAATTACCGTATGACCTTGTATCCTACTTAACCTCTCGTGTCGGCCCCCTGGGTAGCCTCGTCATCCTTTTCTGCGGCGGCATTCTCGAAGTCCTCTGAGTAATAGGGTTTCAGTTGGCTGATGTTGGCGGAGCGTGAACGTCTTTCTCCGGGGCGTCGCAACAGAACAAGGTTAGGGGATGTGAACCTCATTACGGTGTAGGGACCGTCATATTTGGGGGCCAATTTGGCGGCGAAACCTTCGGCTGCCTTCGAGAGGGGATGTTGGCGTACCCACACTTTGTCACCGAGCTTCGGTCTCCACTCACGGCGTCGAAGGTTGTAATGACGTGCTTGCTCTTGGGAAGCACGTTGGAGGTTGGATCTGACGATGTCGAAGATTCCTCTGAGTTGGAACACTTTTCCTGCGGGGTCCTTAGATATCACCGCCGATCCAGGGGTGACCTCGTCGTATAACATAGTAGGGAGTCTGGGTTCGCGTCCTTGCGTCAGAAAGGCGGGACTGTATCCCGTCGAGTCCGATACACTTGCGTTGATGGCGAGCGCTATTTCCGGTAACAGCTCGTCCCAGGAACTTTGGTCTCCCTCGGTGAGTTGGGCTATCATCGTCTTGACAGTCCGATTCGTCCTCTCGGTAGGGTTCTCTTGTGGACAGTATGGGGCAGTATATTGGACCTCTACCCCTATCATGCCGAAGTACGCTTTCAAAGTGCGACTGGTGAATTGAGTACCATTATCGCAGACGAACTTCCGAGGGATGCCGACCCGACCCAGTATCCGTTCCCGGAATGCCTTCTGAACCTGGGCGGCGGTAGCATTCCGTAACGGGATCAACTCCACCCATTTGGAAAAGATGTCATGAAATACGAGGAGTATGGTGTTTCCGTGCTTTGACCGAGGTAGCGGGCCGACTAAGTCTGCGCATAGAACGTCAAAACGGTTCGCTTGTTACGCGGGTTAGCATTTTGCCTGCCGCCTTCGTCTGGGCGGTTTTAAACTTCTGGCACGACTCGCAGCGCTGGACGTAACGTTTCGCGTCTCTAAACATGCCGGGCCAGAAATACCTCTGCGATAGTCGGGAAACGGTTTTTCGGACGCCCAAATGTCCAGCCGTGGGCGCGTCGTGGCATTCTCGGAGGACTCGGACCCTGTTTGAACTAGGGACGCATAGTTTCCATGGGAAGTAGTCCTCGTCATCCGCTCTATGTCCCAAATTCCGGTATAGTTGTCTATTTTCCGTCATGTAGTCTGAGAACTTCTCGGGGCACTCTCTTATCTTAACTTGCATACCTTGGATCCATTTACAGGGTGTTTCCATCTCGGTCATCTGTTTCAAGACTTCACAGGGTTGCCGGGATAACGCGTCCGCCACCACGTTCAATTTGCCTCGGCGGTACCGCACGTCGAACTGGAATTGTTGCAACTCCAGCGCCCATCTGGCTACCCGACCGGAGGGGCTTTCGATGGAGTTCAACCATTTGAGGGCTAGGTGGTCGGTAACCACTTCGAACCGATACCCTTCCAAGTAGCACCTCATTTTCCTAATGGCCCATATAATGGCCAGACACTCTTTTTCCGTCGTCGTATAATTGCCCTCCGCGGCCGTGAGTCGGCGGCTGGCGTACGCGATGACCCTCTCCTGGCCTTCGATATCTTGCGACAAGACGACTCCTAGTCCCACGTCGCTAGCGTCAGTTTGCAACACAAACGTCTTGTCGAAGTCGGGACATCCTAACACGGGGGCGGTGGTTAACCTCCTTTTCACCTCCTCCAGCGCACTCTGTTGTTCGGGACCCCACGACCACTTCCGGCCTTTCTTTAACAGGGCCGTCATCGGTTGGACCACGGTTGCGAAGTTAGGGACGAACCGGCGATACCAAGATGCCATGCCAAGCCACTGCCGGAGCTCCTTGAGACAGGTAGGGGGCTTAAGGTTGGTAACGGCCATCACTTTCTCCGGATCGGTTTGTACCCCTTCGGCGCTAATCACGTGGCCTAGGTAAACTAACCTCCTCCTGAAGAACGCGCACTTCTTTGGATTCACCTTCAGGTTCGCCCTCCGCAGCCTACGGAAGACTTCGGCCAGGTTGGACAAATGTTGTTCCTCCGTGGCGCCTATAACGATGATATCGTCCAAATAGGCGAAGGCGAACGGCTCCATGTCCACACCGATCACGCCATCCAAAGCGCGTTGGAAGGTTGCGCTGGCCGAGTGAAGGCCGAAGGGCATGACCTTCCATTGGTATAGGCCTCTGCCCGGAACGGTGAAGGCTGTGAATTGACGGCTGTCCTTGGCCATGGGAATTTGCCAATAACCGTGCTTTAAGTCCAGCGTCGAAATGTATCGGGCTTGTCGTAGCTTCTCCAGAATATGGTTGATCCTGGGGATGGGGTACGCGTCGGGTACTGAGTGAGCGTTCAATTGCCTATAATCAACACACATGCGCCATTCACCCGTCTTCTTTTTGACCAACACTATGGGTGCGCTATGTGGACTCCGTGACGGTTCGATGGCGTCTTCGCGGAGTAGTTCGTCCACTTGGGTGTCGATCACGCTCTGCATTGCCGGATTCCTTGGGTAGTACCTTTGTTTCTAGGGTTTATCGTCTCGCATTACAATCCGATGCTCCGCCACGTGTGATACGCCTTGAAGCTCCTTGAAAAGCGCCAACGCGAGTGATGAATTCCCGCTGGTCGGGTCTCAGATCATCCTCTTCCGCCGTTGGTTCTTCGCCCTCTGCTTCGTCGATTTCATCTGGAAAGTCCTGCAAGGCCCTTCCTGGTTCGTCGTGCCTCCCGGTCCCGTCTCCTCCGTCGTTCTTTAATTCTCCTGATGGGATCATCTGACGCATGATCCGGCTGTGTGCGGGGACCTCACTCTGCTCTGCATACCTGGTGTCCTTATCGTCGAGTCCTTGGCCCCCTAGAACCGTCATACTCCTTCCTTCGAGTATTTCCGAGTTCGTATCCTCTGATGACATCCGATCGACTTTGCTCGGCCGCAGTCGGGGGTCTTCCACCGACGGGCGCAATTTTACCTTTAAGGTAGCTTGTCCGCACTGTATCCGTGTTCCCATTGCTGCCAAGAAACCCATACCTAATATCACGCGATCCAACATGGTTGGCATCACCAAGAATGGCATCCACACTCGCGTGCCAGCTAACTCCACGCGAGTACGCCATAACTTCTTCACTGCCAGGCTTGACCGATCAGCTAACGCTATCGTAGTGATGATCTCCTGCATCTCCTCAGGTCTTGCTACCATACGAGCGTACCCTTCACTCGCAAAGCTCCTCGACGCTCCTGTATCCACCGTGGCATCCACCCATCGGCCTCCGATCGGCACGGAAGCAGTGATCAGGCCGTTGTTTATCCTTAATGGTGGGTTTCTTGGTGCCGGGCTGTTACAGCATTCGTCTCCGCTGCGCCCGCATCTCGGCGAAGACGTTGTTCGTTTCCCGGGGCATCTCGGCGACAACAGTCGATGGTCAATGTGTTCCTTCGACCGCAGTCCCAACAAAAGTTCAGAGTGGGTTAGTACAACCCCGCCTAAAGTGACCGACTTCTCGACATCTACTACAAGCTCGCTGTACGTCGACGTTCGAGAGGGGCTGTCTGATCATTCGGTGAGTTGCATTCCCTCCTTGAACGGGTACCCCGTGGCCTCGAAAGGGGTTCGGCGTCAGACAGGCGTTAGCCCTATCCCGGTCTGCAGTCACCGTCCTAGGAATACCTGCGCGACTCGACGTCAGCTGCCTCACACTTTCGTATTCCGTTGCCATTTGGGTTAATTGCTCCAGCGTCGCGAACTCGTGGCGTCTTATATACAGACGATATTCCGGTGCCATATTTTCGTAGATCCGATAGAGTTCTTCTTCCTTTTGGTATCCGGCTTGCTGCATCTTGGTCCTCAACTCGGATTTCGTCCTCTAGTCGCTCGAAGTAACGTGGGGGCAGGAAGAAACTTAAGAACTCGGCGCGAAACTCTGCCCACGTAGCTGTCTGTAAGCGGCTCGTGCGGAACCATCGCGCTGCCCTACCTTCCAAAATCTCTGACATGGCGCGGGGTACTTCCTCCTGGTTGATTCCGTAGGTTGCTATCTTCTCTTCAAGTTCAGCGATCAAGGTCAGCGGGTCCGACGTCCCGTCGAATCGTAGATTCCATTTATGCATCCGCTCGGCTAGTAAATGACGAGGAAGAGTGATAATGAGTGGAACTTCTGACTCTGGCGGCTTCGACACGTCATGATTTCCGAGTGATGAGGCGGTAAAATCTCGTGACGTGCCGGGATGGACACCTCGATAACTTGTCAGTCTTCCGGGAAAACTATGACTGGCGAAATATGGAGCCTGATTCTGGTCAACTTGGGTTATCTTGGCTCCCGGCATGAACCCTTTGTCGCCTCCTAGGCGGTTCGGAGTGACGGCTCTCGAACTGTACTGCTCCTGTAGTTGAGCGAGTCGTTTCCACACCGATTCTGGAAACGATCCTGTGATTACGAGTGTGGCGAACGCCTTCTGCGTTTCTGCTACGGTGCCGTCGGCGCTAAACCCGAACTCGAGTGCCAGAGCGGCTAACTCATCTTTACGCCGGGCATAAATCCATCGTACTCCTACGCCTGGATTTTCTATCGAATCGGCTTCCTCGTACTCGCCGTCGGACTCCTTCGTATTAGCCATGGTTTATTGTGATACGTGAACCTTCTTCCTTTTCCTTTGCTTTTCCTTTGCCTTTTCTTTTGCTCTCACAGTTGTAACACTCGGCAGGGGCGCGATCCTTCGGGATAAAGATCTTTATCTTAGTGGGTCTTTAGGCCACTTTGGTGTTGCTCTAGTTAGCCTCAATGTCCCTGTTCGGGCGCCACTTGTAAGGATGCTCTCTGGCCAGGATACAACTCTCAGTCGGATCCAGAGGTCCTTTTACAAGAAATTTGTAAAGTCACTGAGACATAGGGCTAGAGAGTAATGTTCGCTCGGCGAACGACGATTTTTTATCGATTATCCCGAAGTGCTCCAGGACCTTCGAGGGTACGACAACGTCCGACCACCAAGTCCTTCCGGGACGGAAAATTCCACGGGCTGGACCTTCGGGCGAGGCCGCAGCCGGATTTTATCGTGGTTGGCTGAGATGTGTGGTGCTAGGGGTCAATAATCCCACGGGCTGGACCTTCGGGCGAGGCCGCAGCCGGATTCTATTGTGGTTGGCCGAGACGCGTGGTTCGAGGGGTCAAGAATCCCACGGGCTGGACCTTCGGGCGAGGCCGCAGCCGGATTCTATCGTGGTTGACCGGCTGGAAACAAGTTGGGTTAGTCGGAAGGATCTGCCTTTCCGTTAAGGTGTGGGATTAATAGGAGCCGGTGAGAGGATCTTCCGTCTCACCGTCGGAGTTAATAGGATACGAAGGGATCTGCCACTTCGCGGTAGGATACGAGGAGAGGATGCGTGAGAGGATCTTCCGTCTCGCCGCGGGGGTTAGTAGGACACGAAGGGATCTGCCACTTCGCGGTAGGATACGAGGAGAGGATGCGTGAGAGGATCTTCCGTCTCGCCGCGGGGGTTAGTAGGACACGAAGGGATCTGCCACTTCGCGGGGGTGGGGGGAACTAAGTAGGAGGTTGAGGGGATCTTCCGCCTCACTACGCAGGCAGGTTAGTGGATGAAATTCAGTAGATCAGGATATCGTGTATGTATATGGTGCAAATAATTTACCGCTTCCAATTGGGTCATCAGTCGCCAACGGCCTGAATCACTCGGGGAACAGAGGGGTACGGGGTAAAAATAAAATGCACAACAATCCGGCTTGACGTTTCTTTTCGTACGAGTCCACTCAGTTTAATTTTTTGTGTTTTAAAACGTCCCTATGTTTCACTGCGCCGATTACACTGATTCACTAACCTTATTTCCTACCGACCGCGTTCTCTTTCACACGTGTTTTCTTTGTTTACTTTGTCCGCGTGCGCGACCGATCGCTTCGAAGTCCAAGAGCCGAGAGTGTGCCGGAAACCGCCGTGTGACCCTCTCATTCTTTCGGACCTTTCTCACCCAGGAAGGTTTGGTATTCTCTCTATTTTCCAGTATTTTTCTCTATGGTTGCCATCTCGGGCGGGTGGTGCGAAACCAAACTTGACCTATTTTGGTTTTATACCCAAAAATCCATGAGACCGCTTAACCATTACTAAATTATAACACTTCATTTCAAATCTCTTACATACTAATAGTAATAATGTGAAACTTAGATAACTATTGCTTAAATATATATTGTGGCGGCCTAGCCGTCAGGCTGGATCGTCACAGCACCGTCGCTGACATAGACGAATAGAGAGAACGCGCCCTTTCGTTGTGAATAGGCTTGAGTTCGTTCTACGGTGTTGCGTTTCGTTGTTGCTGCTTCGGCTGCGTCTATCGATACGAAAGAGAAGTATGCATTGCTCCTTTGCGGCGAGAGCCGATGATCGTCTTGCTCACGTTGACACTGCGTCATCGATGTCCACAAAGAAAGCGTGTTTTCCGCAAAGAACGTTAGTAACATCATCAACAAGAACAAAAAGACGCAACCACTCATCAAGGTAGTCCTGCAGCTAGGCAGCAGAGTCTTGAATAGAAAATTAAATAAATTATAACCTGCAATACATATTCTTTTATCAATTTCGGACGTTGATGCACTATGATCAGCGCAAACAAGTGTCCCTTGCGAAACCAAGCGTAAAAACGAGATCGCGAGAAGTGAAAAAGGACAATATAGAAGCGGACAGACTAAGTTAGAAAGTAGAAATAATATGGTATAGTCTATTATAGTCGTTACACAGCACTCTAAACGGTTCATGCATATCATAGTTAGATCTACAAATATTTAAAGTAAGAGGAACATGGAACATATTGCTCCGAAGAATTAAGGTTTAATAGCCATAGAAAACGAAAACCCCCTAAAGAAAGATGGAAACTGCGGAGGAAATCACACGAAAAACTACAGAGGCTTGGTGGTCTACAAGGAGTTGAAAAAAAGCATACGACGAGTGCCGCCAACGCGCCATCAAAATACTCAAAACGTGTACACTTACTCAAAAACGACGCTGGAAGTATTTTTCGGGACGACTGCAGATCCTCATTTGGTCAGCTAAATACCCAGAAGTGATTCTCATACGCCGATGCCCTTCGAACAGGAACGGAAAACCCACTCCAGTCTAGTCTTGGAAACGTTCAGCTGGTCCCAGGACAGTCACAAAGCACTGGAAGCTATGATTGTTACTATGCAACAAGGTATGATTAAATTTATGTCCTTCATGAAAACGGCCAGGCAAATCTACGAATACCCTTGTGGAACGCCTATAGTCAGTGTAAATGACTTCTGTTTGAAAACTACTATTGAATCTCGAGACAACCTTACTTAAAACTGATTAGGGCGGCACAGGAGATTTGGATCATAGCAAAGCGTTCATGCTTGCATCTCAGAACCCGTGTATTTCAACGCTGTTATAATTTTGGTCAAAAGTGTGCAACGCAGTGAAGAATACATCTCCGACCCTATAAAGTATATATATTCTTGATCAGGATCGCCTTCGACCGTCCGTTTGTGCGACTGCCTGTTTCTTCGCAAACTAGTCTCTCAGTCTTAGAGATATCGAATTTAAACTTTGCACACACACTTCATTCCTTTGCATGCAGTATATAAGTCGGAACGGCCGGGATCGGCCGACTATATCCTATAGCTGCCATATAACTGAACGATCGGAAATGCCATAACTTTGGTGTTTGTAAAGTTAGGAAGTTGGGATTTTCTATGGGTTTTATTTTGGCCAATCAATCCGACCTACCGAATTTTATAAGGATCGGCCGACTATATCCTATAGCTTCCATATGGAAATGCCATAACTTTGGTGTTTTTAAAGTTAGGAAGTTGGGATTTTTTATGAGTATTAAGAATACATCATATGAATAGTTTTGGAGAGTATAATTTACAGAATATTCTGCAAGGGTATATAAACTTCGGCTCTGCCCGAAGTTAGCTTTTCTTTCTCGTTTTTTAATGAATCCTTTTCGTGGGAATGATATTATTGCATAGAGTCGAATTGCTGAATATAGCGTGTCTATGAAGTTTTTAAATCCATCGGTATGCTTTCATCCCAGGAACTTGACTGGGGGAAAAACGAGAATAAGAGCTCATCAAAAGCGGGATTACAATTGTAAGATTTCGACTAAGCAGAAATTCGTTCTTTGCTGATAGCTACTTTGACCTAAATAAATATGTAGCTGATATTCTGGTCTGTGCAAATCTTGCGATAACGGGTCATGAGCTATATACACCCAGCCGACGGACGTGTCTTCACACCATCTGCCATAACCCTTGGGAAAACTACCAATCCAACGGTTTACTATATTGGTTCACCACGATATTACGGACTTAAAATCTATAATTAATGTTGTACAAAACGAGGGAATTTATGAGGAACACATTAATTTTAAAAAGAATAAATAAGAATCAAATAAAACTATTAAATGTTTACCAAAATCCAACTCAAAAACCCCAATATCAACCAAGATACCCCAAAAATTAACCAAGAACCACCAATATTCTCAGCCTTTGCAACCAAATCTTAATCAATTTATCCAACCATCCCCCGATTTCATCAGATTAGATACAGACCAAATTATTTTGGTCCTAACAGGAACATGAACCCACAACCCAAACAATCCCAACCTCCCAAAAAAAAAACTCCCGGAACCAAACGACCAAGACCATCCGACAGTGTACAGAGTAAAATGCCAACTAACAAAATTATAGTACAAGATGCACAAGAACTTAAAACAAAAGAACAATTTTATGACCAAGAATACTTCAACTATATACAACATCAGGACCAGATGAATAAAGAAGCATTTCAAATACCACCCAATCAAAAGGAACTAAAAATTTCAGTTACCAGCTCCGAAAAATATCAATACTTAGAAGATATTAACCACAAAGGCTATACTTACAAATGTTTGATTGACACTCGATCCACAATAAACATGATACAAACAATTTTTTTTCGCTTCCTATGCAAAAAACAGCAACAATATAATTAGAACATTCGAATCATTTTACTTACATTACGATATGTTGGTCGGCAGGAAATTGCTTGATAAAGCAAATGCTATTATAAATTATACAACTCACACCGTAACACTTTTTGATAAGACCTACCAATTGATATATTCAAGAACAGACAGAGATCAATTTTTTTTTACTCCAAAATTACAATATCCACACAAAAACCTAATTCCCAAACCTATTAAAAACAAGGAAGAAAAACTAACTTCGGGCGGAGCGGATATCAGCTTCGGCTTGCAGAATACTCTGTAAATTATTATTTTCCAAATTTAATCATATCTAAATACTCATAAAAAGTCCCAACTTCCTTACTTCAAAAACTCCAAAGTTATGGCATTTCCAATCGTTCAGTTAAATGGCAGCTATAAGATTTAGTCGGCCGATCCTTTTGGAATTTGGTAGGTCGGATTGATTTTCCAAAAATAAAAAAAGAAAACCCCAACTTCCTAACTTTACAAACACACTCAATCAGTTATATGGCGGCTATAGGATACAGTCGTCAGATCCTCATCTAATTCCGTAGGTCGGATTGTTTGACAAAAATCCCAATTTCCTAACTTTAAAAACACCAAAGTTATGGCTTTTCCGATCGTTCAGTTATATGGCAGCTATATGATATAGTCGCCCGATCCGGCTCGTTTATACTTATATACTACCTGCAATAGAAAGACAACTTTTGGGAAAGTTTCAAGCAGATAGCTCTAAAACTGAGGGACTAGTTTTCGTAGAAACGGACGGACGGACGCACAGACGGACATGGCTAGATAGACTCTCCTGGTGATGCTGATCAAGAATATATATACTTTGTAGGGTCGGAAATGTCTCCTTCACTGCGTTGCAAACTTTTGACTGAAATTATAATACCCTCTGCAAGGGTATAAAATTAAATACTTGGTAAATTAGGAAAATGCCAGTACTTTACTACAATAGATTTAGCCAAAGGTTTTCACCAGATAGAAATAGATTCAGAATTCATCAAAAAACAGCATTTTCAGCAAACAGGTTTCGGTAGAAATGCGACAGATTGGGACTCCAATTTGAATCCGCATCAACGAAAGGTCAATTTTGTAAAAATTTTACCGGCATGTTAAAAAACCAAAAGAAAAAATAATACTATTGGTGAACTAGGCGACCAAACCATTTTTTGCTGTATTCAACTATTGATCGTCAAGAAAAACAAGTAAATAGTTTTCTTAATGGAGCCACTTGAAGACGATTATTTCAAAAACGAATTTCATATTAAAATTAAGAAACTGGTTGATGATTATAATACTGAATTCAATAAGCAGTTATCTCTCTTGGAAATGGAAGTTTGATCCATCCACAATAGAATCGATGTTTGGAGCACAAAGGTTGTTGTTTGATAGTTTAGAGCGCTTAATAAACAAAATGACTGATGAATCAGTTGCACATTATTGGAATGAAATAAGAAATATTCATATCCATATTTCAAGTTCAAAGACACAAATGAACTTGGATATGATGACAGCAGATATACGGCATCAGAAGATTATTAAACTGCTTGGAAAACGCTTTTAGAACGCTTCAAAAATAACAGAGTATTAAGTAATACGTTAATTCAAAAATAATTGGATCATTCAATTATAATAACAGATTCTAAAACAATTAAATCGTTGCATGATATTGTAAAAGAAACATTATTAGCTCTAAATAACATCGGAATATAGACAGGCAAGTGGGATCCACTTCTACACTGTCTTTCAAACGAAGAAACTCGATCGACCAAACCATTTGTTAAATGAGCAATCCATTCAAAATATATGGCAAATACAGCCTTGAATGAATTTTAAACTTCTTTGAACAACGTTTCCTCACTCTGGAAGCCATTGGATCAGAGAAGAGCAAAAAGCTAATTACATGTGCATCATCTGGATCTGAAACTGTTTCTTTTGTAAGAAACCAAATCACAACAAATATAAATGCAATGCAATGCCTCGATCGGCGTGATAGCCATCTTGCAGTCTTCCATTCCGTACTTCCGAAGGATGGCGTCGATGTACTTCTCTTGGCCCATGAAAACTGTCTGCTTTCGCTTGTCCTGTTTGAATTCGATGCCCAAGCATGTATTGACTGGTCCAAAATCTTTCATCTTGAATGCTGCTCCCAGATGGGCTTTGGTCTCTTGCAACGAATAGGGATGATTTGACGCCAAAAGCAAATCATCTACATATATAGTGACCAGTAGAAGTTTTCCATTTTCCTGTTTGACGAAAAAGCATTGATCTTGCTCGGTTGGATTAAGTCCATTTGATGTATTTCCATGTAATATTCTGCTGATAGTGCTGCCAAAAGTCGTACTGACGTGAATCGGGCTACAGGTGAATAGGATTCAAAGAAATCTTCTCCAGGTTTCTGAGCATAATCCTTGGCAACTAAACGGGCCTTCTTTTTCCCCAACGAGCTGCCGTCATCCTTTGTTTGAAAAACCACCTTGTTTCCAATTACCTTGCGAATCTCTGGGCGTTCTGTTATCTCCCAAGTTTGTCTTCCACTGCGCGTGTTCAGTTTACTGCCTCTTCAGTTTGCAATGCTTCAGTTAGAGGTAGACGATCGCCTGTAGCCGCTAAGAATGCCATTTCACATTCCTCAAATGCGTCCTCAATTGACGTTTCATGTTCTGCAGGATCTCTGTTAGTAGTTGTATTCAGAAACTTTACGTCATTACTCACCACTAAGGATCTCCTTTTGGGGAGTTTAATCGATAGGCCTTCGATTCTGCAGCATAACCAAATAATATGCATTCCTCTGATCTTGACTCGAACTTTCCCTTATTTATGCCTTTTATTAATGCATACGCCTTTGTTCCAAACGTGCGTAAATACATAACCGTAGGAATTTTACCTGTCCAATAAGTTGAAGGCAGCTCACCAAATAGAGCCTTTGTTGGGCATCTTTTCCGTAGGTAGCGAGCTGTGCTGATAGCTTCCGCCCAGAATGACGGTGAGCCTCCCGCTTGTTTTATAATACACCTGGCCATTTCTACCAGTGTACGGTTCTGCCGCTCTGCCACGCCGTTTTGTTGTGGAGTATGTGGGGCAGGCAGACGTCGACTAATCCCATTTAATCGCAAGAAAGTGTCGGATTCTTTGTTTCGAAACTCTGTTCCATAATCGCTTTGTAACTGTTTGATTTTATTTCCGGCTACATTTTCAGCTAATGCTTTAAACGATTTAAACGCTTATAACACTTCTGATTTTTGCTTTTAAAAATAGACCGAACTATATCGCGAATAGTCATCTATAAATGTAACAAACTACTTGCAGCCACTTATGGACTGTGTACGCATTAGTCAACACACGTCACTGTGCACAATTTCTAGAGTTTTCTGCGATCGCTTTTCCGTAGCACTTTTATAAGTATTTGCCGTTTGCTTTTCGCTGATGGAAATTTTACACTGCGATAGTTTTTTATTTTCTTTTATGTTCATTCTGTGAACTTTTCCGCATATCGACATCTTCTTTAAATCTTTTTTTATTTAGATGGCCAAACCGACGATGCCAAGTTTCTATTTCGCCTTGTTCTTCGTTTACTTTGTTTGCTTGGTTCCTTTCGGTACTCAAGTAATACAAATTTCCGTATTTCGGTGCTGGAAGCCAAACTTCATTATTTTTCTTCATAATTAAAGCTTCATATTTACGAAAACTCACTTAGTAACCCTTTTCCGATATTTTGGAAACGTAAAGGTCCGACACAAACAAAACGTCTTCAAGAGTAATATCTTCATTTCTCTTTCCTTGTATGTCAATTTTCACATCACCGACACCTTTAACCTTCGTTGTGTTACTATCGGCCAAATGCAATGTTTTTCAACACTTATTATTTCCTTGAACATTTTTATATTGGAACTCATGAGTGCCGAACAACCGCTGTCCAGGCACCACATATCATTAAGCCCTTCGGATATGTATGCGTGTTCATTTACGTTCATTGTCATCTCCTTTTTGTACCGATTTCCGTTGTTTTCGAGTTCCTCGATTTTACACACAAAAAATTTTCTGGTCTCCTTATGAGCTTTGTTCTCTTTGCCGATTCCCTTTCGGTTTGCGTACAGTGCACTCTGTTCCTCACGACTACTCTTCTTCTTTCGATTCTTCCAATATTTTAACACGAAGCACATCTGGACTTGGTAAGTCGTCTCGGCTCTCGATCGCGCATCTAAATGTTTCATATGAATCGGGTAAACTGTACAATAAGAGAATCGCGAGCAAATCATCGCCAATGGCTACTCCGATCTCTTCAACTTCTTTACCGCATCGAAAAAACCGTTGATATGGAGGTGTGCGTCGTCTCCTTCACTCATTCGCGACAATGCTACCCGTTTTAACAAGCTGGCCTTTCGCACCGGCCCCTTGGATTGAAATGTTAGTCCTAACTCAGATGTACTTATCTGCACGTCCTTTTTCGTATTTTTTGGTCCATTCTGCCAGATCTTCTTCATCACTGGGTCACTTTTTCGTACATAAATCGTTTTTCAC